>UESW01004706.1:341077-649455 GCA_900491605.1 Calamus simplicifolius | reverse complement strand
CAACATAGCATACATTATAGATCCTGTTGCTGAAGCATAAGGAATCTTACTCATGCGCTCTCGCTCATCTTTTGTGTTAGGACACTGAGATTTGCTAAGTGTAATACCATGAGACATAGGCAAGTATCCTCTCTTGGAATCTTGCATACTGAACCTTTTCAGTACTTTGTCTATGTAAGTACTTTGACTTAGACCAATCAGCCTCTTAGATCTATCTCTATAGATCTTTATCCCTAGGATAGGCAGCTTCGCCTAAGTCTTTCATTGAGAAACATTCCCTAACCAAGACTTGACACTCTGCAAAGTAGGGATATCATTCCCAATGAGTAAAATGTCATCAACATATAAGACCAGAAATACAAGGGCACTCCCACTAACTTTCTGTAAACACAAGGTTCATCTTCATTTTTGATAAATCCAAACTCTTTGACTGATTCATCAAACGAAGATTCCAACTCTGAGAAGCCTGCTTCAAACCATAAATGGATCTTTAAAGCTTGCATACTTACTAGAATTCTCAGGTTGTACAAAAACCCTCAGGTTGTGTCATGTACATCCTCAAGTAGGTTTCCATTAAGAAACACAGTTTTAACATCCATTTATCAAATCTCATAGTCATAATATGCAGCAATGGCAATGAGAATTCTAATAGACTTAAGCATGGCTACAGGTGAAAAAGTTTCATCATAGTCTAACCATGAGTTTGTTTGAAACCTTTTGCAACTAGCCTTGCTTTGTAAGTATGCACTTTACCATCCATGTCAGTTTTCTTTTTAAAAACCCATTTTCACCCAATGGTCTTTGTACCTTTAGGTGGCTCAATCAAGGTCCATACTTGATATCATACATGGATTGGATTTCAGACTTCATGGCCTCTAACCATTTCTCAGAGTCTGGATCTAACATAGCCTCTTAATAGGTAGTAGGTTCATTTTGATCCACCAACAATACATTGATTATAAGTCACAAGAAATCTATATCTCTCGGGCTCATGACGTATCCTATCAAATACGCAATTTTTGTGCTACAGGTGGTGTGTCAACAATGGTTTGTTGACTTTGAGCATCCACAGCGGTTCAATGTTATCTTGTGATTCTCAAATTTCTTTGAGTTGTACCTTACTCCCACTGGTTCCTTTAGAAATAAATTTTCCTTTCTAAAAAGATACCATTCTGAGCAACAAACACTTTGTTCTCAATGGGATTGTAAAAGTAGTATCATTTAGTCTCTTTAGGATACCCCCACAAAAAATATTTGTCAGACTTGGGTTCCAGCTTATTGAAACTTAAGTTTTACATAAGCTTTACAACCCCAAATCTTAAGAAAGACAAACTGGGCTTTTACCAGTCCACATCTCATATGGCGTCTTTTCAACTGCTTTGGTTGGAACTCGATTTAGTGTGAACGCAGCTGTTGCAAGTGCATAACCCCAAAAGGTAAAGAGAGATCGTTAGACTCATCATAGATCGAACCCTATCAAATAAAGTTCGATTCCTTCTTTCAGACACACCATTCCATTGTGGTGTTCCAGGAGTTAGTTGTGGAATGATTCCATAACTTCTAAGATGGTCATAAAAATCTTGGCTCAAATATTCTCCACCTCGATCAGATCGAAGTGCCTTGATTGTCTTGCCAAGTTGGTTTTGTACTTCATTTTGAAAATATTTAAACATTTCAAATGATTCAATTTGTGTCTCATCAAATAGACATAACCATATCTACTGAAGTCATCAGTAAATGTAATGAAGTACTTGTAACCTCCTCTGGCATCTGAACTTACTGGTCCACATACATCTGTATGTATTAGGCCCAATAATCATTGGCCCTTTCACTGTGTCCAGTAAAGGGATCCTTTGTCATCTACCCAATAGACAAGATTCACATGTATCATATGATTCAAAATCAAATGAGTTCAAAAGTCCATCTTGATGGAGTTTTGATATGCGTTTCTCATTTATATGGCCAAGGCGACAATGCTAAAGATAGGTTGAATTTAAGTCATTGGACTTAAATTTCTTGGTAGTTATGTTATAGACAAAAGAATTGTTGGATTTTTGAAGATTCAAAACATAAAGACCATCTAGTAATTTGGCATTTGCATAGAACATGTCTTTATAATAAATGGAGCAATTATTATTCTTAATAATAAAAGAAAAACCATCATTATCCAAACAAGAAACTAAAATAATATTCCTACACATTGTAGGAACATAAACAATTGTTCAAAACTAACAAAAGCCCACTGGGCAAAGAAAGTTCGTAACTTCCTACAGCTAAAGCAGCAACTTTTGCTCTTGCTACTCGAAGAACAACTTCACCTTCTTCAGTTGTCTACTCCTTTTAGTCCCTGCACATTTGTGCAAATGTGAGATCCACTCCAGTATCTAATACCCAGGAACAAGAAGGAGAAAATTAATCTCTATAACATAAATACCTGAAGAACCGGTCTCACCAGTCTTCTTCTTTTCTAGATCCTCCAATATAGCTTCAGTTTCTCTTCCAATGACCAGGTTCATTACAAAAGAAACAGACACCCTCCTTGGGGCTTTAGCCTTGGGTTTAGGATTGGGCTTGGGTTGAGCATTGGACTTTCTAGCCCTTCCCTTACCCTTTCCTTTCTTTCTTCATAAAGCCCTTCCCTTTTGAACCATTAGAACATGGCCAGGCTTGGATTTAATTCTGTTCAGTAGTTTTAAGCATCGTATGCAGCTTAGAAATTGATTTGTCCATTTCATTCATGTTATAGTTCATGACAAACTGGGCCATAACTATCAGGAAGTGATTTAGGATCAAATCTATTGCCAACTCTTGGCTCATGGAAATCCAAGCCTATCAAGGTGCTCAATAGCCTTTCATTTTCAACACATGAGCGCTAAGTGAAGCACCCTCAGCCATTTTGCAAGAGTGCAATGCCTTGGTAGTATCATACCTTTCTTGCCTTGCTTGTTGCTGGAACATTTCCTTTAGATTGACAATCATATCATAAGTTTCCATATTTCTAAATCTTTCTGAAGTTCAGAACTCATGGTAGCTAGCATCAAGCATGCAACATCAATAGAGTCATTTTGATGCTTCTCATAAGCATTCTTTTCAGCTCTAGAAGCATTATCGGCTGGTTCTTCAGGGTGAGGTTGATCCAGACATAAAGCTTCCTTTCTTGTTTGAGAACAATTCTCAAATTTTGAAACCAGTCATGGAAGTTAGTCCCAGTAAGTTTGTTCTTCTCAAGGATGATCGCAGTGACATAGTAGAATTGTTTATTGTTGGCCATCTACAATAAATGCAAAGTTCGTTAAGTATTTTGATTATGAAAAACTCCCACTAAATTAACAATCCTCAATAATAAAATCATATAATTTAGTGAGCTAAGATCCATATTTATACTCAACTTTAAGTCAGCTTTGGCATGACACTTAAAATTAAGTTTTTTAGGTAGGTAACTCTTACCAATTGCAACTCATGCAACTCTTAGAAATTTATGGGATTTTGACATCATATGTCCCGGCATATTTAAATCCCATCTCATGCCATTAGGCCCAAAACCGTTTTGATAACCTAATTAAGTTAAACCATTTTTTAAACATATGGGTAGCACCATTACCCATCTTGTCTCACTAATGTAACCTAATGTACTTCTACTTTGGTAAACCCACATTAAGGTGATAAAAGCCTTGATAAGTGTTTAAATATGGATGGCATGTCAACTTAAAATTTTATGTGAGGGATCTAGATAGATTTTAATTTTTAATTAATAGATCTCATCATGCATTTAGTATCACATACTCATTGATATCATACGTGGCATCACATACTTATGAAACATCATGCATAGCATCTCATACATGTATATAATAAACGTGTCATAGTATGGCCTTATAGATTGATCTTCATAAGCCAATATGAAGATCAATGGTCAATCCTAGGTAATAATGAGCAACATCATAATGTCTACTTGACCATCATCTTGTGCATAGACACCTAGCTCCTCCATCACCATGGTGGGATTGCAGGACTTCAAATAGTTTGCTTTGTCTTCTTGCTTTATTACAATAAATAAACAATACTACTGAAAGTAAAAAAAAAATTACAATGAAACAAAATGGCACACAGGCCATATTTAATAATTACAACTCTTGTAAAAGAATAATAAAAACCTGCCAATCATATTGGCCACAAGGCCATACCATGCACCATACAAAGTAACACACCATGCAAAACATATCATGTTATCATATAGCATATACATATTGCATTAAAGAAAATATGTAATAATAGGCGTGTTATTTAAAACCAATTAAATTTATAAGGCGCTCTGATTAGGTAGTAATGCGGTTCCTAAAATTTGGAGATACAATAAAGTTCATCCTAAAATTTAATTTTATTGATCTCATCAATAAATTTAATGCTTACATCCGCACCACCATAAAAGCAATTGATAAATCCTTATTGATATGTGAATTCAGTTCATGTATTAATCTAATTAAGACAACACCGAAATCATATATCATGTTATTAAACACTTTAATTGCAATATCCCATTCGGATTCTTAATCATATTAACAAATCTTTACAGGAAACATATCATCAATTAACACCTTAGAAAACCTATTATCTATGTCGTTCGCGCAAACACTTATATCATATATATATACAAGAACGCAAACCATGCCAAGATCATATACATCTCATACATACAATCAAACATGGCAGTTTCGATTCTTACGAAAATGCAAGTGGCTCTGTTGGATTACGGAATGGAAAATCCTAATCTAATTGGAATAAAATAGCAGCGGAAATAAAATAAATCTATTCCATAACCCACCAAAGATCACATGCGTTCCATAAAAACGAAAGAAGGATAAACGAAAAACATTACCTTTTGTTGATCAGTATATAATCCGTCTGCTCTTGTGTTAGATTTGCTCGGATCTTCAAAGGTGCTACCTTCAGAAAGACGACCACCCCTACAAGTATCCACACACGAACGGACACCAAAATAGTTTTTGAATGCTAGTTCAAAAAGTCTATTTTTCACAAAAACAAACCAGGGTTTTCAACTCTCTGTTTTTCTATTTTTAAGGTAAAAGACATGACCCTTCAAATGCCTCAATAGACACGACCTTTCAAATGCCCCAACAGATATGGCCTTTCAAATGCCCAAAAATGAACTTTAAAACTTATATATCATATATATACAAGTCTGCTAGGGGTTTTTGATTAACTAGGATTTAATTAATATTTATTTAAAGCTCCTTTTAAATAATGATAATTTAAATCCTTGTCCTTACCAAATAAGGAATATATATATATATATAAACCAAAAACCTTTATGGATTATTTTCTTGTCCAATAAGAAAATATAATAAATTAATTACTTGTCATAATTTAAATTACAAATTTAAATTTTCTCAAAATTAAACTCGAAGAATCTAAATGATAACTAATTATTATTTGTAATTTAAAATAATCTCATCATTTTAAATTACTATAGAGAGTAACAAACTGTAACCATTATTATCCGTTCTTAGTGTGCGACCCCATAGGTTCAATTAACGTTGGCAGTAGGCCTAAATCATATTTTGATCCTACAAGTCATAAGCGGCCTCTAGCAAGACATTATGACTATCCAAGTTAAATGAAAAGATCACATTCTGAGACAACCTTAAAGTAGCTAATGACATAATCCTTTTATCACATGATATCTTGATAGAATATAAGGCATGAAAAAAGTCAACCTTATATCGCTCTATCTTTAATTTCTCGAAACCCAATTAAACTGACTAAACAAATGATATTGATCTTCATCAATTCATTTGAGCACGGCTATGCATTTCTCAGTCTCAATCATCGAGGGGCCCAGAGATATCTCTCTTATAATAAAAGGAACAAATTTCATCTTAATCACTCATATCTTACTACATAATTCCTATTATGTTCAAGCATAACCTTTATAATCATCCGGTTAAAGACAACGTTTGATTATGTCAAAACATAATATTCCTCATGTTGAGAACTATAGCAATCTCAGGTCTAAGGATTTAATGACACAACTACTAGAGATTAACTTATGACTTTGATCCATGTATTAATCTCAAGGCGGGTCTTATCCAATATTTGTTCTCAACAAATACATATAAATTTGATTTGTATCTCATACACATATTTATCCCATGAATATCAATCAAATTTCATACTAATCTTAATTTATTATTATTCCCACAACAATAACCGATTAGGGACATTTAGAATAAATAATATTATTCAAGGATATTATATAATAAACATGCAAATTATGATAATAGTAAATGCTCATAAATATTCAAAATACCATGTCCATACAATATGCCTAGGGCACTATTACTAACATATTGCACCTATATTTTTTAAACCAAAAGGCATAACTCGGTAACCGTAGATACCTCGATCGGTTATGAAAGCGATCTTTTCCTCATCCTCGGGTACCATGCGAATTTGATTATAGCCCGAATAGGCATCCATGAAGGTCAGCATCTGGCTGCCCGAACTGGCATACACGAGTTGGTCAATCCAAGGCAGAGGAAAACTGTCCTTCGGCCAAGCTTTGTTGAGGTCTATGAAGTCGATGCAGATCCTTCATTCGCCATTTGACTTCTTCACCATGACAACATTCATCAGCCAGTTGGGATAGTTCACTTCTCAAATGAAGTTGGCTTTAATGAGCTTATCCACCTCCTCTTCAATAGCTTTCTGACGCTCGAAAGCAAAGCTTCTCTTCTTCTACTTGATTGGCCGAAATGTCTCATCTGCATTGAGGCGATGGATGAGGACATCTGGGTTGATCCCTGGCATGTCCGAAGTAGACGAAGCGAAGACGTCAGTATTTCTTCGAAGGACTCAACCAAATTCTACCGAGGCTTTCCTTTCAGTTGTGATATGATTTTTATAGTTCGGTCGAGCCGAGCTTCATCGAGTGGTACCTCCTAAAGCTTCTTGGCTGGTTCTCCCCGTTGCTCGATAATGTCCTTCCGAGCGTCCAGCCCATCAACCTCGGGCTTTCTAGACTATAGGTTGGCAATGAAGCAGTACCAAGCCATGGCCTGACTTTCTCGAACAACTTCCACTCCCCATTTGGTAGGAAACTTCATGGTGAGATGAGGAATAGAGATAATAGCCTTGAGGAACATCTGTCCTGGCCTGCCGAGGATGGCATTGTAGGAGAACCGAAGCTTGATCACCAAAAAATCCATGTGAATAGTTGCTATGCTGGGCCATGTGCCTGCTCGAACAACCAAGGTGATGACCCCCTCGGAGATAATGGCGTCACCAGTAAAACCCACCAGGGTGGAGTCTATAGCTCGAAGGTTTTTCATCCGTAATTTTATCCTCACGAAGGCATCAAAGTACAAAACATTAACAGAGCTTCCACTATCAACCAAAATTCAGTGTACATCATAGTCATTTATATTAAGGGATACAACCAATGCATCATTGTGCGGATACTGTATCTCCTAGAAGTCTTTGTCAGAAAAAGAAAGCTCATCGGCCTGAGCCCTCTTTGGTGGATTTTCCTCTTCACTCAGCCAAGTCGACGAGGAGTTAATCGTTGCTATCATATTGACATTGCCAACGACCGATAGGTTCAGTGGGGGGTTGGCGAGACTCAAGCTGGCGATCTCTTCCATTGTTCAGCTCGAGGGCTCTCCTGAACCGGTCCAGTTTGCCCCATCGGATGAGTTGCTCAATCGATAATACTTGGTCATATCCCTTCGAGCTCCATTCCCTCAAAGAGGTGGCGATCGAGGGATCTGGCGCTCGATCTCCATCAAGATTTGTGCTCTTAGTGCAATGAGTGGGGCGTACTGATTGAACCTCCGGACCAAGTTCTAGGTATGATCTCTGGGTGGTTGCGAAGGAACTCTTTGACGATGAGGTGGGCTGGTGTGGCGGAGGGGTCGATTCTCTCTAAACCTTTGGCCTCTTTCCTCTTTGATTGCTTGGCCCGAGCTGACCTTCATGACTCTTCAACTCTGGCGTACTTGTCTGCTAGGGCCATCATGTCGAAGAGGCTCTTCAGATAATTGACCTCCAGGGCTAAATAGAAGTCACCCTCCTTCGATACTCCGCCTGTAAAGGCGGACATTGCCACCTCATGATTGAGATGATCTACGTCCAGCATGGCCATGTTGAATCAGCCGAGGTAATTCTTTAAGGATTCTCCCTCCCTATGCTTGACCTTAGAGAGAGAATTAGACCTCCGTCGATGATGATGGCTGCTGACGAACTGGCTGATGAATAGGTTGCTCAGCTAGTCAAATGAATTGATGGAACTTGCTTTAGGCTGTTGAACCAAGTTCTATCAAACCCCCTAAATGTAGAGGAGAAGGCTCTGCATAGGATCGCATCTGACACTCTGTAGAACATCATGATGGATCAAAAGCTACTTAAATGATCGTTGGTGGACCCATGGTATGGTTCGATGGTGGGAAGCTTGACATGAGGAATGATCACTTCTCGCATGATCTCCTCAGAGAAGGGGATGCCCTGCTTCACCTTCGATTGAGGAGGGACCTATCTGATGGCGTTTAGCTCTTGGCACCACTCCTGGCGCATCTTCTACATCTGCCATTGTATCCTCTCATCTCGAGCAGTAATGAAGACTGGCCAAGGAGAATACGGCAATGGCATCAAGTCATGGCGGGATGACACAGCGAAGAGAGAGCGAACTCACCGAGATCTAGGTGGCTCTTTCTCCCAGCCTTTTGTGATGTTGGCTAAGTTCCTCTGGGTTGCTGAGGATGGCCCGCAACCTCGGGCATATTGGAAGAAGAGATCGCCGACAAAGTGAGGGCGGCGGTTCCATCAAGGAGTTGCAGAGCAGGAGCGGCCGGACGGGGAGCCCCTTGGAGCCCTTGGACTAGCTGTGCAAAGGCTTGCACTTGCTGTATCAACACAGCAAATTGATCATGGGTCACTGCGGCCACCGGTGGTGAAGGAGTCTCGGTTGGCAGCGGTAGTGGAGGAGCCACATTGTTTGGAGGATCAGACCTCTAGGAGGTGGTCTGATCCTGTACATTAGAGGAAGCTCTCCTCCGATTAGCCATTGAAGGGTTGTTCTTCTAGATCTAAGCCTTGTCTTTATGATTATAAGTTTATGGAACCTGAGACCCTTCCTCTAGCACCAATCTGTTGTTGCGACAATCCATTCTCCAACTCAGATGCAGTTCGACTCCGGATCTGGACATCGATCTCTCGCTCGGATTATACAGAAGCATTATTGGAAGGTTATTATATCTAACAATTACAAGACCATATATTATATTTGCATCAAGTTTACTTTCTAGATTTATGCAAAAGCTAAGTAATATTCACTTTGGACAAGAAAAAAGAGTCTTGAGATACATCAAAGGTACTAAAGATTATGGGATCATGTATGACAAAACAAGGATGATATTGTGAAGTTATTTGGGTTTTGTGATAGTGATTGGGCTGGAAGTATTGATGACATGAAAAGCACATCAGGATATGCATTCTTTTATGGATTAGGTATCATATTTTGGGCATCCAAGAAGCAAGATACATTGGCATTATCTTCTTCTGAAGCAGAATATGTTTCAACAACTTTGGCAGCACAACAAATAATTTGGTTGAGAAGAATACTTGAAGATATGGGTGAAAAGCAAGAATAAGCTACTACTCTACTTGTGACAACAAATCTACTATTTCTATGACAAAGAATCCTATATATCACAGCTGCACCAAGCATATCAAAATCAAGTACCATTTCATTAGAGATGTGGTAGAAGAAAAAGAAATTGAAGTCAAGTATGTGAAGACTGAAGACCAAATTGCAGATATCTTCACCAAGGCACTACCCAAGGAGAAATTCATATACTTTAGAGATCTCATGGGTATCCAAGAACAACCATTAAAGGGGAGTGTTAAAATATAATGGTTGTTAGTTTTTAGTATTTTATTTTATTTTATTTAGTCTGAGTTGGGCTTTTAAATAAGGAGCCTATCTTTTATCATGAATAAGATCATAAGAGGATTATGCTTATTCGTAGAAATAAGAAACAATATTTATATGGTGATGTGCTTAATGAAACGTAATAGATCAATTTTTCTTCTTGAGAGAAAACCATTCTTCTACCTTGATTTCTCTTTCCAAAATAATCTGAGTTAAAATAATCCCAACATTGATGACCATATTTTATACCATATTACTGTTTATTTAATTATAGTGTATGCGGGGAATGCTCTTTCATGCGTAAGATGAGATTCCAATAATGCATTTTGTTATTTTGTTCTTACAGGACTAAACTTTTTAAACAGGATAATATACTTCATGGCCTTAATGCAAACTTTAAATATAAATTCTCAGTGGTCTGAATTTATTAAACAGGCATGATTTTTATTAAATAACAAATGATCGTATCGGTACAGAGGTCTACCCTCTCTCTCCATAGCATAATGACATTGTTATAAACATATGTGATGGTATATTATATATGAATTAGAGCCTTTTTTTTTTTTTGCTATATAATATATAAAAGATGCTTCTGGCAACCCCCGATTTCCTTCGGCCCTTCCTCCCCCCAGGAATGAAATATCCAGGTAAGACCGATGGTGGGTCCAACTTAAAACCAATTCCACGATATCTTTTGAAAATTTCAAGCCACCGGCAGCACGGGAAAGATTCCTTCCTCACCCTTCCGACGCCTTACCCATATTTAAGTCTCCATCCTAGCTTCATCCTTGCCAAACCCCACTGCACTCCTCCAACTCAATATGGCATCTCAACGTCGAGCATCCTTTCCCTCCTCCTCTTCCCCTTCCTCCTCCTCACCCTCTCCAACTCTGCCACCTTCGACATCGTCAACCAGTGCTCATACACCGTCTGGGCTGCCTGGGCCGGCCCCAACTCCATCGAAGGCGGCCGCCAGCTCGACCACGGCCAGACCTGGACCATCACCGTCAAACCTGGCACCCCAAAATCCCGCATCTGGGCCCGCACCGGCTGCAACTTCGACGCCAGCAGCAAAGGGAACTGCCAGACCGGCGGCTGCGGCGGCAAGCTCGCCTGCACCTCCTACGGCTCCCCTCCCAACACCTTCGCCGAGTTAGCCCTCAACCAGAACTCCTCCGGTTACTACACCAATCTCGACTTCATCGACATCTCCCTCATCCAGGGCTTCACGTGCCCATGGACTTCCGTTCTATCTCGTCGAGCTGCAGCCGAGATATCAAGTGCACTGCCGACATCGTCGGACATGCGGTTGTTAAAATATTAAACTTATTTTAATGCACTTTTGAAAACAACCAAAGACTTCATGGGAGAAAGGAAGAGTCACTCTTGAAAAGACCAAAAACTTTATGAGAGAAAAGAAGAGTCACTCTTGAAAAGACCAAAGGCTTTATGGGAGAAAGGAAGAGTCACTCTTGAAAAGACCAAAGGCTTCATGGGAGAAAGGAAGAGTCATTTTAAAAAGATAAGATAGTTCATAAATTTAAAATTGACTCTTAGTACTTTATAATTGACTCTTAATTTTTTGCAAATGTCTTTTAATTTTTCTATACATGTCTTAAATAGTGGCATATGAAAGGACATCTAGATGTGTATAAATATGGAAGGTGTTTGCCCATGAAACGTAGAAGTAGAAGTAGAAGAAGATGATGATGATAAAAAATAGAGAGAGACCCAAAAGTTGTATTCCCTCTAATATAGAGTATCATTTTTCTTATTGAAAGTATTCTCCACTTCCATCAATCTTGTGTGCCCACCTTGTTTCTAACAAGTGGTATCAGAGCCTTATTTTTTTCTGAGAGGATCAATCTTGAGGGAGATGGCCAACGATGGTGTGCATATTCAAGTTCCCAAGCTTACTAAGGAGAACTATGGGAATTGGTGTATCCAAATGAAGTCCTTATTTGGCTCACAAGATCTATGGGAAATTGTTCAAGATGGCTACACCGAGCCTACAGCAGAGCAAGAAAGAGGGTACAATCAAGCACAAAAAGATACTTTAAGGGGCTTAAGGAGAAGAGACAAGAAAGCTTTGTTCCAATTATATCAAGCTTTAGATGAGGTGACATTTGAAAGAATTGCTGAAGCAACCTCTGCAAATCAAGCTTGAGATACTCTTCTACCATCTTTAAAGGAGAAGAAAAGGTGAAGCGAATCCGGCTTCAACAATTGCGGGGAGAATTTGAAGTCACCACCATGAAGGAGACGGAAAACATATTTGACTACTTCTCTCGGATATTGGTTATTGTAAACCAATTGAAGATAAATGGAGAGAAGGTAGAAGATGTTCGAGTGGTGGAGAAGATACTTCGGTCTTTAACATCGAGGTTTGAGCATATTGTTGTCGCCATTAAAGAAGCTAATGATGTTGATACACTCTCCATCAATGCGTTGATGGGCAAACTTCAAATTCATGAACAAAAGATGCAAAAGAAAAATGAAGCACATAATACGGAGCAAATACTTAAATCCAAGGTGGAGGCAAAAGACCAAAAAGAGAAAGATCAAGGGCTTCAATTGGCCTATATTAACAAAAGAGATGACGACAACAACTATCGTGGTGGCCGTGGTGGCAAAAGCAACTACCGTGGTCGTGGTCGAAGCCATGGCCGTGGTCAAAGAAGCTATAATGATGGAGGAGGCCAAAGCTCAAATTTCAACAATGAAAGAGGTGGCAGAAGAGGTAGACGTGAACGAGGTAGAAGATCAATTGGAGGTCGTAACCAATCAAGATCCAATGTTCAATGCTATAATTGTCAAAAATATGGACACTATAGCTATGAGTGTTGGAACAATAAGCAAAGCCACAACATTGAATCCAACAACCAAAAGGAGAACCGACTCTTCTTTTGTCATGCCAAGAAGATGGAGACTTGAAGAACATATGGTTTCTTGACTCAGGAGCCTCAAACCATATATGTGGAAGAAAAGAGCTATTTGTGGAATTGCAAGAAGGGGAGTTTTGTGACGTGAAGTTTGGGGATCTCTCCAAAGCTCCTATCAAAGGAAGAGGTAAAATCATGATTTGGCAAAAGAATGGTAAACCTAATTTCATTTCCAATGTTTATTATGTGCCAAGTTTGAAGAGTAATATTTTAAGTATTGGCCAACTGTTAGAGAAGGGTTATGCAATTCATATGGAAGGGTTATCTCTAACTCTAAAAGATTGGAATGGAAAGCTGGTTACTCATATCCAGATGGCGAAGAACAGGATGTTTCCTCTTATCTTAAAGACGGAAGCACAAAATTGCTTGCAAGTGGATATCAAGGACCCTTCCTGGCTTTAGCATCTCAGGTTTGGACATTTAAATTTTGGAAGTTTGAAATTACTATCTAATAAGGGAATGGTAAAAGGTCTTCCACACATAAATTATCCAAATAAAGTTTGTGAGAAGTGCACACTAGCTAAGCATGCAAGAGCTCCCTTCAAAAGTAGAAAATCTTGGAAAGCAACAAGACCATTACAACTAGTGCATACTGATATATGTGGACCTCTTCCAGAATCTTGTGGTGGTAATAAATTTTATAATATTTGTTGATGACTTTAGTAGAAAGTTGTGGGTTTATTTTCTTAAAGAAAAGTCGGCTGCACTCTTTATGTTTAAATATTTCAAAACCTTGGTTGAAAAAGAAAGTAACAATAAAGTGCAGATTTTGAGATCCGATAGAGGCGGAGAATATATGTCAAATGCTTTTAGAAGCTATTGTGATGAAGAAGGAGTTCGACATCAATTCACCGCTCCATACTCTCCACAACAAAATGGAGTGGCCGAGAGGAAGAACCGGACCATTCTTGACATGACTAGAAGCATGTTGAAAGAGAAGAACCTTTCCGAGCATTTTTGGGCTGAAGGGGTGGCATGTGCAGCATATCTTATCAACCGAAGCCCAACAAAAGCCATCAAAGGTATGACACCAGAAGAAGCTTGGAATGGCTACAAACCAGGAGTAAGCCATATGAAGATTTTTGGGTGTATTGCCTATGCCCAAGTACCACAAGAGAAGAGGAAGAAGCTTGATGATCGAAGCCAAAAATGCATCTTCATAGGATATAGTGAGCAATCCAAAGCCTACAAATTGTATAATCCAATGACAAATAAGGTCATCATCAGTCAGGATGTGATTTTCAATGAAGATGGAGTATGAGATTGGAATGGCAAAGATTCTCATATCAAATATATAACACCTTATAATGAAGCTGAGGAGAATACAAATGAGGAAGCTACTCAATCAATCTTGTCACCAGCAAGATCATCTTCATCACCACAAGTTACATCGACTTCCTCAAGAAGTTCTATAAGCCCTGAAGAGTCAACAAGAAAGTTTAGAAGTATTAGTGATCTTTATGATGAAACAGAAGAAGTTGAACAAGTTGATTTATATTGTTTATTTGCTGATATTGAACCTCTAACATTTGATGAAGCTATGCAGAAAGTTGAATGGAGAAAAGGAATGAAGGAGGAGATTCTTGCCACAGAAAAGAATAATACTTGGGAGTTGACTTCACTTCCAAAAGGACAAAAGGCGATAGGCGTCAAATGGGTGTATAAAGTGAAGCGCACTGCTAATGGAGAGGTAGAAAAATATAAGCTCATTTGGTTGCCAAAGGCTACAAGCAAAAGAAAGGGCTCGATTATGACGAAGTTTTCGCACCTATAGCCCATTTTGATTCAATAAAGCTCATTTTCTCACTTGCATCTCATCACAAGTGGAAAATATATCAAATGGATGTAAAGTCGGCATTTCTCAATGGCTACCTTGAAGAAGAAGTCTATATTGAACAACCTGAGGGTATATCCATAAAGGCATGGAAGATAAAGTGTACAAGTTACACAAAGCTTTGTATGGATTAAAGCAAGCACCGAGAGCTTGGAATGCTCGAATTGATCACTATCTTCAAGATTGTGGTTTCAATAAATGCTCCTATGAACATGCTATTTATGTAAAGAAAAAAGGAGATGACATTTTAATTATATGTCTATATGTGGATGACTTACTTGTGACAGGTAATTGCATGGAAATGATATATGGGTTCAAAGCAACCATGAGCAAGGAGTTCGAAATGACGGAAGGAGATTTGATGTCTTTTTTTCTTGGCATTGAAGTAAGGTAAAGTGAAAATGGCATCTTCATTTCTCAAGAAAGTTATGCTAGAAACATTCTATAAAAATTAAAATGGAGTGCTGCAAAGAAGTAAACACCCCAGTTGCTTATGGAGCTAAGCTTAGTAAAGAAGGAGAAGGAAAGGAGGTGAACTCATCTCTCTTCAAAAGCCTTGTTGGAAGTCTTCGTTATCTTACTATAAGCCGACCTGATATTGTCTATGGAGTTAGTTTGATTAGTAGATATATAGAACATCCAAAGGAGTCACACTGGATGGCAGCAAAAAGGATTCTAAGATACCTCAAAGGAACTCTTGATCATGGTATGTTTTATACTCATTCCAATGATGTAAGTTTAATTGGTTTTTCTGATAGTGATTGGGCAGGAGATCTTGATGAATGGAAAAGCACTTCTGGTTATATCTTTTATTTTGGTGCTAATGCTTTTTCTTAGAGCTCAAAGAAACAATCCATTGTTGCATTATCTACATGTGAAGCAGAGTATGTTGCAGCAGCATCATGTGCTTGTGAGGCCATATGGTTGCGCAACTTATTGAAAGAATTGAGTCATTCACAAAAGGAGCCTGTGAAGATATATGTTGATAATAAGTCTGCTATTGAACTAGCTAAGAATCCAGTTCAACATGGAAGAAGCAAACACATTGACACAAGATTTCATTTTCTTCGTGATCAAGTTAAGAAAGGTATTATGAAGGTTGTGTATTGTAAATCAAATGAGCAAATTGCTGATATATTTACAAAATCACTCAAAGGTGAAGATTTTTAAAAGCTGAGAAAGATGCTTGGAGTCATGGCACCAAGAAAAAACAAGTTTACGGGAGGAAATGTTGGAATATTAAACTTGTTTTAATGCACTTTTGAAAACAACCAAAGACTTCATGGGAGAAAGGAAGAGTCACTCTTGAAAAGACCAAAGACTTTATGGGAGAAAGGAAGAGTCACTCTTGAAAAGACCAAAGGCTTCATGGGAGAAAGGAAGAGTCATTTTAAAAAGATAAGATAGTTCATAATTTAAAATTGACTCTTAGTACTTTATAATTGACTCTTAATTTTCTGCAAATGTCTTTTAGTTTTTCTATATATGTCTTAAATAGTGGCATATGAAAGGACATCTAGATGTGTATAAATATGGAAGGTGTTTGCCCATGAAACGTAGAAGTAGAAGTAGAAGAAGATGATGATGATAAAAAATAGAGAGAGACCCAAAAGTTGTATTCCCTCTAATATAGAGTATCATTTTTCTTATTAAAAGTATTCTTCACTTCCATCAATCTTGTGTGCCCATCTTGTTTCCACAGCAGTGCCCCAGCGCGCTGAAGGTGACGGGGGGTTGCGACGACCCGTGCACCATCTTTAAGACTGCTAAATACTGCTGTCCTAATAACAGCGCCTGCAGTCCCACGGACTACTCCAAGTACTTCAAGCGCCAGTGCCCGGATGCCTACAGCTACCCCCAAGGATGATCCAACCAGTCTCTTCACTTGCCTTCGGGACGAACTATAGGGTTACCTTTTGCCATGAGACTCAGAGAGCATGTTCACATGCGTACTCGATATGAAGTATGATCCATGCATGTCAAATAAGCTAAATAAACCAATTTTCTGAGTCATTTCAAATATTTGTAGCACGGAAATAATGGAGTAATATAATGCTGTACGACTGCTTTATAAATCAATTAATCCTTTGATATGTCCCTTATAAGCGCTCCCCCGTTCTCTGAATCTCTATAGCGTTGACAAATGACTGTTTGTTTAACAAAGAACAAAGGTAAGGTGCAAAATTTAATATAGATTCAAGTCTATCTCACGTTTATGTATGTTGGGCCACTGGATTGGCAATTGGCGCGTGTGCGCGCATACCAAAAGTAGAAGCATTTTTTTTTTTTTGGCATGCATGTGCGCCAAGCTACACTGTGTCTGGTGCAGTAAGGCTTTCTCTTTAACCTGATAGGCAACTAATTAACTTAAATGTTAAAGCATGCAATATTATATAACTTATAAAAGTTAATTAATATAGAAATATATAAACTTATTTTGAAAGTTTAAAATTATAAAATAGAAAATATGCCAAAATTAAGATATAATATTTACTTATGAAAATAAAAAATAAAAAAATGAAATATTTATATTTAAGTATATATTATAAAATATTATTTTTCTAAGGTAAAAAGTAAAAAAATATGAGTAATATAAAAAACATGAAAAATACAAATACATGAGTAATATAAGAAACATAAGATGGATTTTCTTCAAAATAAGGAAAAAGAGCATTAATAGTGGGCATGAATCGAATCGGAACGAAAATAAAAAAGAGTTGCATGAGTTATTGGATCAGACCTAAACCTAGAACAAGTATGACCAGTTTAAATTACACACACATACACACACATATTATATTTATATATATATATATATATATATGTGTGTGTGTGTGTGTGTATGCATGCATACATGCATGCATGTATGTATATGTACATGTATATGTATATAAAAGGATTATTAAAATATGGCATGATTTTTTTAGATTGGAGAAGGGAAACATGCTAAGGATAGGGTACAGCTAATTTAGTTGAGCTAGAAGACTTAAATTCCAAAATGAAAAATCTTCTCCTATATCTTACTCATCTAATTGGCTTCTATTTAATAAAGACTTATGTGAACAACTAGCACACGCAAATGCCTGCACAGAATCAAGTCGCTTCTAGAATTTTAGATATAACGTAAGCTTTAAAAAATTCATGCATGAATATCATTTATTTTCTCTAATATGTCTTTAATTTTGCTATAACATCTTAATCTAGATTAAATTATAAATTTTACACTGACGTGGCTTTTCTTCCCAGCTATAAGTCAATGGCGAGCGACCTGCAAGTCATGCAATCGGATGGAGAGTAAATGAGGAGATGCTTTAATTAATTAATTGGTGGAATTGGATATTCCGTCCCGATCCTCGATCCTCCTTTGATGCATGCACTTGTTCCCATACTTATCATAGCTGATCAAAGTTCTCGCCTTGGTCATCAAAGGGAGGGCCCCAAAAGACTAACATCACATATCATCCGGCTTCACCGAGGCTTGTCTTCTTTTTGAGCTACATGTTAATTTCCAGACAATATTGGAAGTCTGGGGAGGAATTCTACGCATGGCGACATCATAGTCTCTTCATACTTTGTCTGATCTGAATGCTTCTTTTGCGTGGAGTGTTCTAGTAAAAAGGGTTACGAATTGGATGCACCATTAGTCTAAGAGGCTCAGAATTAATTCCCGCATAGAAGCCCGCAGAGATTATATATTCAACAATCTGTTCGCACTTTTCTTTTTTGAAAAAAAAGTCTTTCTTTGTTTCTAATGCCGAATGTCAAACTTCAGGGAGAAGCCGATGGTGAAGGCTGACCTTTTCTTAATTCAAATAAAAAATATATTGATCCATTTTTTTGGCTTTTAAATTTTTGGGTGGAAGTGGGCTGGGCTAGCTAGCAATGAAAAAGCACTCAAGGTTCAAATCTCGATGGTATCATCAATTGGGAGAACATTTGATTAAAGGTTAAAACTATTATTGAGCAATTAGATTTCTTTGATAGAACCCTAATATTGTTCCCATATGAAACACATAATTTTTACTTGAATACTACCAACCTCAAATTATGATCACTGCTTCACTTTAGTATTTATTAATCTCTGCTTATCTGGTGACCAAAAAAAAAAAGGAATTAGCGCATGAGTACACTACAGCTGAAATGGAATGAATATAGAAAAGTTTAATTAAGATTTTGTCAGAGCAGTCTGTAAACATAGTCAATAACCAAATAAGTGTCATATTATTTGTAGATAATTAATGATCACAGCGAACATCTTAACGTATCTTCCAAGGTATTAGCTCGAAATTTTTTAAATGTTATAAAACATAATTAAATTTGTGTAAATCTATTTTTTATAGTAAAATCCTGAATTAGGATTACGTTTAGGAGTCCCGTTGAGACCCAACTCCTGAATTGAGCTCAATTAGAACTAAGCAAGGAAAGATTTGGAGAGGAAAGGAAGAGGAGGCAAGTGGGGGTAAAGTCGGCAGTTACCATATCTGGGAAAATAGACAGACTCTTATAAAACTTTAGTTACGTCAACAAGCTTAATCAATATCCGCATGAATGTTTAACTTATAACTATGACGAAAATATATGCTGATTTTTAAGATATTGTTTACAAGAAAAAGGACAGCCCAGCTCATATGACAAGATAGCAGTTGAACAGTGAAAAAAAAAAATGCTCGAATGGTTAAGAGTTTTCTAGAAAAGTCACCCAACTTTTACCACTATAGTTTTCTTTAAAAAAAAACTAAATTTATTTCATTTGAAAAATTATTAATAAAACTTAATTCAAACGAACTTTTCCAGTGCATGCTCATGCTAAAACTAAAAACTCAAACCTTATCTTTCATTTTCGTCGGTTCGTAGTCTGCAAGCTAGCCGCCTCCGGTCCCCACGTAGTCAATTCCATCCCATCCACAACATTACATTATTCGAACCATGCAGGCTTGTCAAAACACGCGCGCGCGCGCGCGCACACACAAAAAGCCGCGTGTTTGTCTAGAGTCAAATTGTCACTTAGCTTGGCCAGAGACACGTGTTTGTCTGACACTATATATATGATACACATAGGATGGAAACTAACACATGGAAGATGTATCCAAGAATAACATGCATAAGAGCAGAGGGAAGGAACTAGCTAGCTAGAAGGCTTGTTCCTAGACTTCCCTCTCTTGCGTCCGCTGCTGATCCACGTGAGCGGACAAAAACGACACCCAAATCCACAAAAGATTCTTCAATATAATCCGTTAGTATTGAATAATGCAGAGAGGTGTATGAGGCAGCCAATTTGACTTGTTTGTGGCGGTGCCGGTTTTCCACTTTTGCTAGCTATTTTAGCAGGCCTAACATAGACTTTGTTGCTGCAAAAATTCGTTCTTCAATTTAAATATGGTTCAATTTCAGATCTGAACGTTAATCTTTCATTTAGATGGAATCTGTAAGACAGTCCTCACACAGAGAATATCGAGGGTGACCCTTTGCGGAAAACCCTCGATGCCCAAGTCAGTGGAGATTTATGGAAAGCATATATAAGGAGAAGGCTCTCGCAGAAGAGTCCCCCGGAAGCTCTGCTCTAGCTTCAATAGAGTTTTTTCTTAGTGAAAGAGTGAACATACATAGAAGACTTCATGATAGAGCATATATATAGGTTGCCAAGATGATGGCAGACCTTGAGCGTGTCACCGGGGGTCCGAAACCGTTATAATTCGAATCTGATTCGAATTAAGTTTGTTATGAGATCGGTATCTTTCAAATCTGGTTAGTTAAAGAATCAACAGTTAGGGAGGTTAGCTGGTGCTTGGAGATTCGGTGACTTAGAGGCTCTAGGTCACATCCGGTATTATCCGGCTTTTTTCTTTTCTTAGGGCAGTCGGAGACCACGTGGTTGGAATCTTACCGAATTATCATGGATTTGAATTCTTTCGTGCTTGGTTCCGCAGAGGTTCAGAGGTACATCGGTCTGGCCATGGTATAAGGAAGCTCGGTCCCACCGAGGCACAAGAATAGCTTGGTCTGGCCAGGCACGAGAATAACCCGGTCTTGTCGAGGTGTAAAACATAGCTTAGTCTTGCCGAGGCACAAGGATAGCTCGGCTTGACCAAGGTATATTTGCTTTGTTCTTTTCCAGATGCAACAGCTGGCGGATCAAAAATCAAAGGTGATCTCGACCTTTTTATCATATGCACGAATATTAACGTGATGATGATTTTATCCCTCATTACATGCCCCCACTCTCTAGTCCAAAGCGTAGGCTCAGTCATAGGGAGTAGAATTATAGGCGGCTTTACACGATTGGAGAAATTCAAATAGGTGAAGACGTTCCATGAGGAAACCCCTTGCCTTCCGCTGTTGGCGGTGGACGGAATGGTGCATAGCAAGCCTAAGGTTTGGCGATGCGATGCGTGGGGATTATCGCCTCGCTGAAACGGTTTAAATAGAGGTGGGCAGAGTTATCTTCCGTTGCACTTTCTCTCTATTTTCTTCCTCTAAACGTCTTCAACCCAGGATCAACATGGCTGGTGTTTCTTTCGCTGATCTTGGAGACAAGGAATGCCCCATCGACTTGGCCTCGACGATGACCCCTGCAGATCTGGAGAGGATTCGCCGGGATTAGTGGTTCACAAGCGATATTCGGATGTGGATCCCTTGTCTTGAGTAGAGGATGCCTGATCAATTAGAGTCGAGGATCTTTTTCTATGAGGAAAGCTTCAAAGTGGGACTCCATTTTTTCTTAATCCACTGGTGAGCGGTATAATGAAGCATTATGGCATCTTCCCAATGATGATTACGTCGAATAGCTGGCGTTATATCATCGGGTTCATCTTCCTGTGCATGTTCATGGGAATAAAGGCGACGGTTCCTCTGTTCCGGGCCTGTGACAGCCTCACATCCTCTAAGAATTCTTCTTGGCATTATATTGGGCCACGGAAGAACTTTAAGAGGTTTTCGAAGGTTTCGACTTCCATCAAAGGATGAAAGTCACAATTTTTTGTTGTCGAATGTGATGATGCATTTGACTTTCCTCGCCAATGGGGCCTCTTCCCACGGAGCCGAACAGCGTCCGACGCTGTCAAGAGGGGAGAAAGAGGACTTCAACGTTTTCTATGGCAGCAAGGTGATCCCAATCGATGCTCTTTTGACTAAAGAGGCACTCTATAATGCTAGGCTGAGCCGAGTCGATCCCTTAAGTAAGTCCGACATCACCTTCTTCATGTCTGGATGTCTTTGTAGGGATGTAGCTGATAGTTTCGTGATTTACAAGGATCAAGTCTGAGCTTAGGGCTCAGATAAGAGGAGCACTCGCGATCAACTATGGCAATTCGGGCAGAAAGAAGGGTACCAAGCGCTGCCATACTACTTCGTCAACTCCCGCAAGAGGAAAGAGGGCCAGACTCGAGCGGCAGCCATCCTCTTCTCCTTCCAGACTGCAGCTGGCTCTGCTGAGCCATTCACAAAGATTAACTGAATCCTGACCTTCGAGCTCACCGAGGGGGGATGCCGCAAGGGAGCCGACCCCAACTCCCATCCTAGCACTAGAATTTGGGGGGCCGACACTTGGTAATGAAGTCAGAGAAGTAGCGGCTCGAGTAGAGCAGGAGCTTGGTCATTTGCCTAAGCCGGCGGATGATGATTTCCAGGTAACGGAATTTCTTTATCGCATGTCTACCGATGCACCTTACCCTGAAGGGGAGGTTCCATGAGTCAATAGAGGTTAAGGAAATTATTCTTCGAAGATCGGGCGGCTGTACTTGCAGCGAGTATTGTTCTGCCTCCAGTAGGATCCCCTCCCCGTGGGGTAGAAGAGGAAGGAGGAGAAAAAAGAGGTCCATCGGGTGGAGAAGGGGCTCCCTTGATAAGGATGGAGGAGCCAAGGCCTTTGGGGATGTCAGCAAGCGACGAGGAAAGGATAGGTCGGCTTAGTCCCCTCCTTGATCCCTCGGGTGGTGCTACTGAAGAATCTCTGATTGACAACTTTTTTAGTATTTTTTTTGAGAAGGGACATGCCATTTACCCTAAAGTAGGAGAAGATAGTCATTGGAGAGTCACTTTTTTGGTTGAAGGATTTAAGATTCCTTTTGACTTGGAAAATTGTGCATCAATCCCCAGCCAATACATCCGAAGGGACGTGAATTGTTGCTGCATTCGAGTGAGTTTTATTCCCTTCTATGCCTTCTCAAATATTGTTCTGCGCAGTTTTTTGAACCTAACCGTTTGGCTCTATTGTAGGCGATACTTCTTCAGCGGGTACTCTTTAAGTGCCTAATCTCGACCGATAAATACAACAGGGAGATCTCACGTAAGGCCAAGGCACTCCATGCCAAAATAAACTTGGCTGATCAATACTCAGAAGAGCTGACGAGGGTGCAAGCCGAGCTTGATGAGGTCAGAAGGTCAAGCGAAGATGCCTGGTCCAAGGTGTTACGATTTCAGGCGAAGGTAGCCGAGCTTGGGGAGGCTCGAAAAATAGCCGATGAAGCTCGATCAGAACTATCGAGATTCCGAGGTAAGGCCCAAATGGGATTGACTTCCTTAATGGCAGGGCTACTGAAGAAAAGTATTGTTTTGAGGCTTGGCTTGAGTTCTGTCAGAAACATAATTCCAATCTTATAGCTGATCTATGTCAAGCACGATCCAACGGCTCCAGCGATCGGATGGATCTCGAACATGCCTGGAAGGACATGAGTAGATGTAGAAAAGAGAGAAAGAAGGCTCGAAAAAGAGCCAAGAGAGTAGAAGCCGAAGTTGCTTGCCATGTCAAAGAGGTATGTCCTCTTATCACTTCTACGCAATGGTTCATCTCTTTCCCGTAGTTAGAGCTAACTTGACCGTTTGTTGTATTTGCTATTTTCTCTTCTCTAGTTGGATAAGACCAAGGCCAAGGCGGTTGATCAAGGCTCTGACCAGGGATTTAGTCTTGAGCCGGGAGAAGTGCTTTGAGCTGGAGCATCGGGTAGCGGAGACAGACAACGAGATCGCTCTGGCAATTGAGAAATATAAAAGCTCAGAAGAATTTGCTCATGGGCGAATTTAGTTTTCGGAAGCATACCGAGTTGGAGCAAGCGAGGTCCGAACAAGGGTGGTTCAGGAGTACCCAGACATCAACCTCTCATTTTTGGAGGACGAGAGGTATTGCTTTCCATCGCCGACAATCGAAGCATTGGTAGCGACTTCTTCACCCGATGATGGCGATGATGATGAAGATGCTCCTAGCATTGATTTTGAAGTGGCCTCGGAAGGAGATCCAATGGAGGCTCCTTCAGAAATCATTAAGGAAACAGAGGCCTCGAGACCTGCTACTAAGGAAGCCAGGGTTTTGTAGACATCTGCCGAGGTGGACACATCCCTGGGGCTGAGTAACAGAGAGGATCGGTCGGATCAACACATTTCAGACATTGCTGAAATCGCCTCCGAATATGAAGACGAGACTTAGAGATTCATCTTTCCACATTTTTCTTTCATTTTTGTAATATGAATGACATTATGATACGAATGAATTGTTTTGTTTTTCTCCATGTGTTTCATTGTTTTGGTATTTGTGTGTTAGACGGACTTTTAGCTCATCTACATCTTCTTTAAGCTTAGCTTACTATGAAGCCAAATGAATAGTTCAGTTCTGTTATTACTTAAAGAATTTTGGAATGACTTTGTCAAAATCGAAGAAGTCGCCTGGTCTTGTTGAGACCAACTCGGCAGGATCTGCTAAAGCAGGAGATAGCTCAGCTCTGCCGAAGCAAAAGGATTGGTTCGGCTTTGCCATGGTAGAGGAAATAATTTGGCTTCGCCAAAATAGAGAGAACTGTTCAGTTTGGTCGAAGTGCAGAAAGTGGCTTGAATTTATCGAGGAGGGGTATAGGTTGGCTTTGCTGAAGTATATCTTATTTTTTCCAAGGGATTCATCTCCTATTTAATGCCTTGTCTTTTCTGAAGTGGTTTTGCTTTTCGTACGCACCAAGCATTCAATTGCTAGTAGACTGTGCATTTTTTCGTAGAGGTTTTTCCAAATTTATCCGTATCATGAGGATTTGCAGACAATTCCTCACATTTAAGGTCTATGATCCGAGATTGAGAGAAAATCCTTTGCTTTTATAGTGGCATGGGGAATATCTTCAGTATACCTTGGGAAGTATCGAGTCCTGTTAGGGTATCACCACATGGTCTTAGATATGGCACGATTATGGAGTTCTAAGTTTCAAAGTCTCTCCTCCATTAATGGTTATTTTTAGTTTAGTGCCTATAAAAAAGGGGAGAGCAGAAGGGGGTCTGAGCATGCCCGGGAAAGTCTTCGAGCAGAAAGAAACTTTCATGGCTTTTTCCATGCTGCATTTGAGAGCTATGAGGTTGGCTTTTTCTTTCGAGGTTTGGCTTGACCCCGATAGTTGGGGTGATAAAGGAGTTGCTGGGAAGTAAGTCATCATCAAGGAAGGAGTTATGGAGGTCATATGTGAAGCGCAAAAGGGGGATAGAGGTCATATGGGAAGCGACGCGAGTGCTCTCTATTTGATCTCATCCATCCATTGTGGAACCATAAAGACCATTGGAAATGCAGTTGTTGATGGGTTATGGTTTCCATAGGCTTTTAGTCAGCCATGGTAACCTTCATTGCTAAGCCTCTTCTTCTTGAGGCTTTTTATCTTCTATGGTGGCGTTTGGCCATGTCCCTGCATCTTGAGGGACTTCACACTTTCGAAGAGCCGAAGGCAAGTTCCTTCAGGTTGCTTCTTTTCTCTACATGACTGCTCAAAGATTCGGAGATCGTCGCTCGACAGAGTTTTCTTTTCCGACTTCTTTGAGTCAGGGGAAAAAACTATATTGAAGTAGCATTGTGTGCCAAGCTTACTTGTTTAAGCATTTTCTTTTTCTTTTTGTGTATTTTCTGTGCTGTAATGCACTTGTAATGCCTCGAAAGGCTGTAAAGAATTTTTGCAATGAAATAAAATAACTTTTTTCTTCGCACATGTAGTTATTTTTGTTGTTTTTCTTCTTTTTTGCAAAGCACAAGCTTTTCCCAATGTATCATTTTTGCATTTTTTTCCTATGCACAAATCTCTTGTATATGTTGGATCGGAGAGTGCGGGATGAAGGTTCAGTCCTATCGAGACATGCGAACAACCATTAGGGTATCCTTTTGCTAAGAAAATAGTTGTATCTGATATTTACAAGTCAGGGACATTTTAGAGATTTAACTCTTCACCAAATGGTTTGGTTCAAGCCTGTCGATGCGCATCAAAATACGTTGGCTCTTTAAGGGTATAGCGCATGATTTATCTTAGGCTAGGGCAAGGACTGGGTGGCCTTGCTAACTTTTGATGGGAGTTTGGTCATGTCGAGTATCTCCAAAAACTCTCACTTAGTTTGTCGGCACAGCTTGGTCATGCCGAGGCTTGAAAAAGTTGCTTGATCTTGCCGAGGCTTAGAAAAGTCACTCGGTCTTGTCAAGCCTTGAAGAAAAATTATATTTTACTTGGTGCTGCCAAGGTATAGAGAAATCACTCGGCCCTGCTAAGGTTCGGAAAA
Organism: Calamus simplicifolius; assembly: GCA_900491605.1. Taxonomy (NCBI): domain Eukaryota; kingdom Viridiplantae; phylum Streptophyta; class Magnoliopsida; order Arecales; family Arecaceae; genus Calamus; species Calamus simplicifolius. Next base: position 623,231 of record UESW01004706.1, on the reverse strand, counting down.
AGATCACTCGGTGCTATCGAAGCTTGAAGAAAAATCATATTTTACTTAGTGCTACCAAGGTATGAAGAAATCGTTCGGCCCTGCCAAGGTTTGGAGAAATATCACTTGGTGCTGCCGAGGCTTGAAGAAAAATCATATTTTACTTGGTGCTGCCAAGGTACGGAGAAATCGCTCAGCCCTTAGACCTGCCGTGGGTGCTCGGACATACCGAGTCTTTATTGATTTAGCTCGGCCCTCGAACATACCAAGAGTGCTCAGACATACTGAGTCTTTGTTGATATTTAGCTTGACCCTCGGACATACCGAGAGTGCTCGAACATACCGAGTCTTTGTTGGTATTTAGTTCGGCCCTCGGACATACCAAGTCTTTGTTGGTATTTAGCTCGACCCTCAGACATACCAAGAGTGCTCATACATACAGAGTCTTTATTGGGAGACCCGTAGGCCAATAGTCGGATGAAACCTGCCTCTTATCAAAGACTTTGTGAGAGATTTTTTGGAACATAAATACGTGAAATCTCATTATTGTAAATAGGGTGAGTTTGGTGAAAGTGTACTTTATTGATGATATTTATGAAGGTTATTCGAATTTCAGGTTTGAAGAATAGATTTTTTGTCTAAATCCTGGAGCTTATAAGTGCCAGGTCTGATGACCTCTGCAACTTGATAGGAACCTTCCTAATTTGTAGATAGCTTTACTTGCTCTAATGGTTTGGAGACAGACACCTTGCAGAGCATAAGATCGCCAGGAAGTAAGGACTTTCCTTTGACTTGGGAGGAATGATAGCGAGCTACTCTTTATTGATAGGCTGCAATTCGGATTCGGGTTTTCTCTCTGACTTCTTCTATCCAGTCGAGGTTGGTTCGAAGCTGCTCATCGTTCAACTCCTCCGAATAACTCTCCACCTGTGGCGACGGTAGCCCTATCTTTACAGGAATGATAGCTTCCATTCCAAAGGCCATTTTGAAAGGAGTCTCGCCCATTGGGGCCCTCTAGGTGGTCCGATAGGCCCACCAGACATAATGAAGCTTTTCCGCCCATATGCCTCGAGCCCTATTGAGCCGGGCTTTAATTCCCTGCAGTAAGGTTCGATTGGTCACTTCGGCTTCTCCATTGGCTTGAGGATGCCTGACTAATGTAAGCCGATGGAAGATGCCATGGTCTTCGCAGAACTCTCAGAATTTGGAATTATCGAATTGTCTCCCGTTGTCGGTGATGATGGTGTGTGGAAGGCTGAATCGACAAATGATGGATCTTCATACAAAATCTCTAGTCCGAGCCTCAGTTATCTAGGCAACTACCTCGGCCTCGACCCACTTGGTGAAATAGTCGATTGCTATAAACAGAAACTTCCTCTATCTCGTGGCAAGAGGAAAAGGGCCAAGGATGTCCATTCCCCAATTGAAAAAAGGCCAAGTAGATATTTTGGGCGTTAAGTGAGTAGAGAGGAGTCTCTGTATATTTGAATGTTGATGATGGCATGAGTCACAAGCTTGGACGAGATCATCAGCATCTTTCTGCATAGTTGGCTAGTAGTACCCCTGGAGCAACACCTTGTGGCATAAGGCTCAGCCGCCAAGATGGTTTCCACAGATGCCCTCATGGACTTCCCAAAGAGCATAATCGGCCTCCAATGGACGAAGGCATTTGAGCAATGGCATAGAGAAGGATCTCTTGTACAGCTGGTCATCGAGTAGGACATAATGTTATCTTTACATCTTCAATTTCCTTGCATCCTTTCTGTCAGTTGGAAGTGACCCTTCTTTGAGATATTTAAGGATTAGGTCTAATCGGGATGGTTCGGCATCAATCTGCATCACTTGATTAGCATCGGTAATGCTGGACTTTTCTAAGACTGTCAAGTGGAATTTCTGCTTGAGATCCATCGAATCGGTGGTTGCCAGGCGAGATAAAAGGTTGGTGCGCACAATCTCTGCCCTTGGAACCTGAATGACTTCAAATTTAGAAAAGTGTGAGGACAGATTGCACACCTTTTGGAGTTACCAAATCATGTTCGGCTCTCGAGCTTCGAATTCTCCTCGCACATGTTCAGCCACCAATTAAGGGTCAGTATAGGCATTTAGCTTCTTGATTCCAAGATCATGGGCGATGCGGAGTCCAGTGAGGAGAGCCTCATACTCTACCTCATTGTTGGAGGTTGAAAGGAGAGCGGATGCCATACTCAAGGATCGTGCCCTTCGAACTGGTAAGAACCAAGCTGACACCAGAGCCATTTGCATTAGACGATCCATCCACATGAAGCAGCCACAGAGCATCAGTTTTTGGTTGTTCATAGGTATCCAGAGTGGAACCATCCTCAGGAATGGTGCATTCAAGGAGAAAATCTGCCAGAATTTGTGCTTGCATCGCTGGGCAGGGCTGATACTGAAGGTCGTGCTCACTTAGCTCGACGGCCCATTTGGTCATTCTTCCGGACATCTTCGGATGGTGGAGGATCGGCTTGATGGGTTGATCGGTCAGGATCATCATAGTGTTGCTTAAAAGTAAGGTCACATCTTTCGGACAGATGTTATGAGGGACAACACCACCTTTTCAATTCGGACATACCTCTTTTTGGCATCCCAAAGTATTTGCTAACATAGTAAAATGGCTTTTGGATTTTAGCTTCCTCTTGGATTAGCACGGACCCGACGACACCCTCAGAGACCGCCATGTACAAATATAGCATCTCCCTTGGCCTCGAACTACTAAGGAGAAGTGGCGAGCTGATGTATTTCTTTAGGTCTTCAAAAGATTTGTTGCAATCCGAGGTCCACTGAAAGTTCTTAGCCGACCGAAGTGCCTGTAAAAGGGCAAGCATCTCTCGGCTGACCGAGCAACAAAGCGGTTGAGGGCCGCTATCCTTCCGGTAAGGCACCACATCTCCTTAACTGACCCTAGAGGTGACATTTGCTGCAGAGCTTGAATTTTTTGCGGATTTGCCTCAATACCTCATTGGGAAACCATAAAGCCCAAGAATTTTTCCGAGTTGACTCCGAAGGCACATTTGGTTAGATTAAGCTTCATTTGATACTTCCGGAGTGTGGCAAAGCTTTCTGTAAGATCATCAATGTACTGGGATGCTTCCTTGCTTTTAACTAGCATGTCATCAACATAAACCTCCATGTTTCGACCAATTTGTTCTTTAAATACTTTACTAACCATCCTCTGGTATATTGTGTTGGATTACGGAATGAAAAATCCCAATCTAATTGGAATAAAATGGCAGCGGAAACAAAATAAATATTCCATAACCCACCAAGAATCACATGCGTTTCATAAAAACGAAAGAAGGATAAACGAAAAATATTACCTTTTGTTGATCAGTATGTAATCCGTCTGTTCTTGTGTTGGGTTTGCTCGGATCTTCAAAGGTGCTGCCTTTCAGAAAGACGACCACCCTCTACAAGTATCCACACACGAACGGACACCAAAATAGTTTTGAATGCTAGTTCAACCATTCCATTTTTCACAAAAATGAACCATTTTCAACTCTCTGTTTTTCATTTTTAAGGCAAAAGACACGACCCTTCAAATGCCCCAATCGACGTGACCTTTCAAATGCCCCAACGACATGACCTTTCAAATGCCCAAGACTTTAAAACGTATATATCATATATACAAGTCTGCTAGGGGTTTTGGTTAACTAGATTTTAATTAATATTTATTTAAAACTCCTTTTAAATAATGACAATTTAAATCCTTTCCTTACCAAATAAGGAATTTATATTTTTAACCAAAAACTTTATGGATTATTTCCTTATCCAATAAGAAAATATAACAATTAATTACTTGTCATAATTTAAATTACGAATTTAAATTTTCTCAAAATTAAACTCGAATCTAAATGACAACTAATTATTATTTGTAATTTAAAATAATCTCATCATTTTAAATTACTATAGAGAGTAACAAACGTAACCATTATTGTCCGTTCTTAGTGTGCGACCCTATAGGTTCAATTAACGTTGGCAGTAGGCCTAAATCACATTTTGATCCTACAAGTCATAAGCGGCCTCTAGCAAGACATTATGACTACCCAAGTTAAATGAAAAGCTCATGTTCCGAGACAACCTTAAAGTAGCTAATGACATAATCCTTTTGTCACATGATATCTTGATAGAATATAAGGCATGGAAAAAGTCAACCTTATATCGCTCTATCTTTAATTTCTCGAAACCCAATTAGACTGACTAAACAAATGATATTGATCTCCATCAATTCATTTGAGCATGGCCATGCATTTCTCAGTCTCAATCATCGAGGGGCCCAGAGATATCTCTCTTATAATAAGAGGGACAAATTCCATCTTAATCACTCATATCTCACTACATGATTCTTATTATGTTCAATCATAATCTTTATAATCATCCGGTTAAAGACAACGTTTGATTATGTCAAAACATAATATTCCTCATGTTGAGAACTATAGCAATCTCAGGTCTAAGGATTTAATGACACAACTACTAGAGATTAACTTATGACTTTGATCCATGTATTAATCTCAAGGCGGGTCTTGTCCAATATTTGTTCTCAACAAATACATATAAATTTGATTTGTATCTCATACACATATTCATCCCATGAATATCAATCAAATTTCATACTAATCTTAATTTATTGTTATTCCCACAACAATAACCGATTAGGGACATTTAGAATAAATAATATTATTCAAGGACATTATTATATAATAAACATGCAAATTATGATAATAGTAAATGCTCATAAATATTCAAAATACCATGTCCATACAATAGGCCTAGGGCACTATTACTAACAATCTCCCACTTGCACTAGGCCCACTCATCAATGTATCTAATACCTATGAACCTAGCATGACGATCATGCTTTGCTTGTGGTAGAGGCTTAGTCAATGGATCAGCAACATTGTCATCTGTTGGAACTCTGCATATTTTTACGTCACCTCTCTCAATGATTTCTCGAATGAGATGATAACGCCTAAGAATGTGTTTGGATCGCTGATGTGACCTAGGTTCTTTTGCTTGTGCGATAGCACCATTATTGTCACAATAAACATCAACAGGATTTGTGATGCTAGGAACCACTCCAAGGTCAGTAATGAACTTCTTGATCCAAACTGCTTCCTTTGCTGCATCAGATGCTGCTATGTATTCAGCTTCAGTTGTAGAATCAGCAACAGTGCTTTGCTTCGAACTTTTCCAGCTAACAGCACCACCATTTAAACAAAACACATATCCTGACTGCGATCGAAATCATCTTTGTCAGATTGAAAGCTTGCATCTGTGTAACCACTTACAACCAGATCATCTTCCAATCCGCCATACACCAAGAACATATCTTTAGATCTTCTCAGATACTTAAGAATGTTCTTGACAGCCGTCCAGTGACTCTCACCGGGATCTGACTGGTATCTACTCGTTATGCTTAAAGCATAAGAGACATCTGGTCTAGTGCACAACATAGCATACATGATAGATCCTATTGCTGAAGCATAAGGAATCTTACTCATGCTCTCGCTCATCTTTTGTGTTAGGACACTGAGATTTGCTAAGTGTAATACCATGAGACATAGGCAAGTATCCTCTCTTGGAATCTTGCATACTGAACCTTTTCAGTACTTTGTCTATGTAAGTACTTTGACTTAGACCAATCAGCCTCTTAGATCTATCTCTATAGATCTTTATCCCTAGGATATAGGCAGCTTCACCTAAGTCTTTCATTGAGAAACATTTCCCTAACCAAGACTTGACACTCTGCAAGGTAGGGATATCATTCCCAATGAGTAAAATGTCATCAACATATAAGACCAGAAATACAATGGCGCTCCCACTAACTTTCTTGTAAACACAAGGTTCATCTTCATTTTTGATAAATCCAAACTCTTTGACTGATTCATCAAACGAAGATTCCAACTCCGAGAAGCCTGCTTCAAACCATAAATGGATCTTTGAAGCTTGCATACTTTACTAGAATTCTCAGGTTGTACAAAACCCTCAGGTTGTGTCATGTACACATCCTCAAGTAAGTTTCCATTAAGAAACGCAGTTTTAACATCCATTTGCCAAATCTCATAGTCATAATATGCAGCAATGGCAATAAGAATTCTAATAGACTTAAGCATGGCTACAGGTGAAAAAGTTTCATCATAGTCTATACCATGAGTTTGTTTGAAACCTTTTGCAACTAGCCTTGCTTTGTAAGTATGCACTTTACCATCCATGTCAGTTTTCTTTTTGAAAACCCATTTGCACCCAATGGTCTTTGTACCTTCAGGTGGCTCAATCAAGGTCCATACCTGATTATCATACATGGATTGGATTTCAGACTTCATGGCCTCTAACCATTTCTCAGAGTCTGGATCTAACATAGCCTCTTGATAGGTAGTAGGTTCATTTTGATCCACTAACAATACATCATGATTATCAGTCACAAGAAATCCATATCTCTCGGGCTCATGACGTATCCTATCAGATCTACGTAACTTTTGTGCTACAGGTGGTGTGTCAACAATGGTTTGTTGACTTTGAGCATCCACAGGCGGTTCAATGTTATCTTGTGGTTCTCGAATTTCTTCGATTTGTACCTTGCTCCCACTGGTTCCTTTAGAAATAAATTTCCTTTCTAGAAAGACACCATTCCGAGCAACAAACACTTTGTTCTCAATGGGATTGTAAAAGTAGTATCCTTTAGTCTCTTTAGGATACCCCACAAAAAAACATTTGTCAGACTTGGGTTCCAGCTTATTTGAAACTTGACGTTTTACATAAGCTTCACAACCCCAAATCTTAAGAAAAGACAAACTGGGCTTTTTACCATTCCACATCTCATATGGCGTCTTTTCAACCGCTTTGGTTGGAACTCGATTTAGTGTGAACGCAGCTGTTGCAAGTGCATAACCCCAAAAGGTAAGTGGAAGATCTGTTAGACTCATCATAGATCGAACCATATCTAATAAGGTTCGATTCCTTCTTTCAGACACACCATTCCATTGTGGTGTTCCAGGAGGAGTTAGTTGTGGAATGATTCCACAACTTCTAAGATGGTCATAAAAATCTTGGCTCAAATATTCTCCACCTCGATCAGATCGAAGTGCCTTGATTGTCTTGCCAAGTTGGTTTTGTACTTCATTTTGAAAAGATTTAAACATTTCAAATGATTCAGATTTGTGTCTCATCAAGTAGACATAACCATATCTACTGAAGTCATCAGTAAATGTAATGAAGTACTTGTAACCTCCTCTGGCTTCTGAACTTAATGGTCCACATACATCTGTATGTATTAGGCCCAATAATTCATTGGCCCTTTCACTGTGTCCAGTAAAGGGATCCTTTGTCATCTTACCCAATAGACAAGATTCACATGTATCATATGATTCAAAATCAAATGAGTTCAAAAGTCCATCTTGATGGAGTTTTGATATGCGTTTCTCATTTATATGGCCAAGGCGACAATGCCAAAGATAGGTTGAATTTAAGTCATTGGACTTAAATTTCTTAGTAGTTATGTTATAGACAGAAGAATTGTTGGATTTTTGAAGATTCAAAACATAAAGACCATCTAGTAATTCGGCATTTGCATAGAACATGTCTTTATGATAAATGGAGCAATTATTATTCTTAATAATAAAAGAAAAACCATCATTATCCAAACAAGAAACTGAAATAATATTCCTACACATTGTAGGAACATAAAAGCAATTGTTCAAAACTAACAAAAGCCCACTGGGCAAAGAAAGTTCATAACTTCCTACAGCTAAAGCAGCAACTTTTGCTCCATTGCCTACTCGAAGATCAACTTCGCCCTTCTTCAGTTGTCTACTCCTTTTGAGCCCCTGCACATTTGTGCAAATGTGAGATCCACATCCAGTATCTAATACCCAGGAACTAGAAGGAGAGAAATTAATCTCTATAACATAAATACCTGAAGAACCGGTCTCACCAGTCTTCTTCTTCTTCTTTAGATCCTCCAAATACAGCTTGCAGTTTCTCTTCCAATGACCAGGTTCATTGCAAAAGAAACAGACACCCTCCTTTGGGGCTTTAGCCTTGGGTTTAGGATTGGGCTTGGGTTGAGCATTGGACTTTCCAGCCCTTCCCTTACCCTTTCCTTTTCTTTTCTTCATAAGGCCCTTTCCCTTTTGAACCATCAGAACATGGCCAGGCTTGGACTTAATATTCTGTTCAGCAGTTTTAAGCATCGTATGCAGCTCAGAAATTGATTTGTCCATTTCATTCATGTTATAGTTCATGATAAACTGATCATAACTATCAGGAAGTGAATTTAGGATCAAATCTGTTGCCAACTCTTGGCTCAATGGAAATCCAAGCCTATCAAGGTGCTCAATATAGCCTTTCATTTTCAACACATGAGCGCTAACTGAAGCACCCTCAGCCATTTTGCAAGAGTGCAATGCCTTGGTAGTATCATACCTTTCTTGCCTTGCTTGTTGCTGGAACATTTCCTTTAGATTGACAATCATATCATAAGTTTCCATGTTTTCCAAATCTTTCTGAAGTTCAGAACTCATGGTAGCTAGCATCAAGCATGCAACATCAATAGAGTCATTATGATGCTTCTCATAAGCATTCTTTTCAGCTCTAGAAGCATTATCGGCTGGTTCTTCAGGGTGAGGTTGATCCAGGACATAAAGCTTCCTTTCTTGTTTGAGAACAATTCTCAAATTTCGAAACCAGTCAAGGAAGTTAGTCCCAGTAAGTTTGTCCTTCGCAAGGATTGATCGCAGTGACATAGTAGAATTGTTATCATTGTTGGCCATCTACAATAAATGCAAAGTTCGTTAAGTATTTTGATTATGAAAAACTCCCACTAAATTAACAACCCTCAATGATAAAATCATATTAATTTAGTGAGCTAAGATCCATATTTATACTCAACTTTAAGTCAGCTTTGGCATGACACTTAAAATTAAGTTTTTTAGGTAGGTAACTCTTACCAATTGCAACTCATGCAACTCTTAGAAATTTATGGGATTTTGACATCATATGTCCCGGCATGTTTAAATCCCATCTCATGCCATTAGGCCCAAAACCGTTTTGATAACCTAATTAAGTTAAACCATTTTTAAACATATGGGTAGCACCATTACCCATCTTGCCTCACTAATGTAACCCAATGTACTTCTACTTTGGTAGAACCCACATTAAGGTGATAAAAGCCTTGACAAGTGTTCAAATATGGATGGCATGTCAACTTAAAATTTTATGTGAGGGATCTAGATAGATTAACAGATCTCATCATGCATTTAGTATCACATACTCATTGATATCATACATGGCATCACATACTTATGAAACATCATACATAGCATCTCATACATGTATATAATAAACGTGTCATAGTATGGCCTTATCAAGATTGATCTTCATAAGCCAATATGAAGATCAATGGTCAATCCTAGGTAATAATGAGCAACACCATAATGTCTACTTGACCATCATCTTGTGCATAGACACCTAGCTCCTCCATCACCATGGTTGGATTGCAGGACTTCAAATGGTTTGCTTTGTCTTCTTGCTTTATTACAATAAATAAACAAATACTACTAAAAGTAAAAGAAAAATTACAATGAAACAAAATGGCACAGGCCATATTTAATAATTACAACCCTTGTAAAAGAATAATAAAAACCTGCCAATCATATTGGTCACAAGGCCATACCATGCACCATACAAAGCAACACACCATGCAAAACATATCATGTTATCATATAGCATATACATATTGCATTAATATGAAAATAGGCGTGTTTTTAAAACCAATTAAATTTATAAGGCGCTCTGATTAGGTAGTACTGCGGTTCCTAAAATTTGGAGATACAATAAAGTTTCATCCTAAAATTTGATTTTATTGATCTCATCAATAAATTTAAGGCTCACATCCGCACCACCATAAACAGCAATTGATAAATCCTTATTGATATGTGAATTCAGTTCATGTATTAATCTAATTAAGAACACCGAAAATATATATGATATTAAACACTTTAATTGCAATATCCCATTCGGATTTTAATCATATTAACGAATCCTTACAGGAAACAGATTCATCAATTAACACCTTAGAAAACCTATTATCTATGTCGTTCGTGCAAACACTATCATATATATATACAAGAACGCAAACCATGCCAAGATCATATACATCTCATACATACAATCAAACATGGCAGTTTGATTTTTATGAAAATGCAAGAGGCTACCACTGTTGGTTACGGAATGAAAAATCCCAATCTAATTGGAATAAAATGCAGCGGAAACAAAATAAATTTATAACCCACCAAGAATCACATGCGTTTCATAAAAACGAAAGAAGGATAAACAAAAATATTACCTTTTGTTGATCAGTATATAATCCGTCTGTTCTTGTGTTGGGTTTTCTCGGATCTTCAAAGGTGCTGCCTTTCAGAAAGACGACCACCCTCTACAAGTATCCACACACGAACGGACACCAAAATAGTTTTGAATGCTAGTTCAACCATTCCATTTTTCAAAAATGAACCATTTTTTAACTCTCTTTTTTTATCTTTAAGGCAAAAGACACGACCCTTCAAATGCCCCAATCGACACGACCTTTCAAATGCCCCAACGACATGACCTTTCAAATGCCCAAATGAACTTTAAAACATATATATATATATAGGTTTTTGGTTAACTAGATTTTAATTGATATTTATTTAAAACTCTTTTAAATAATAACAATTTAAATCCTTTCCTTACAAAATAAGGATATATATTTTTAACCAAAAACCTTTATGGATTATTTCCTTATCCAATAAGAAAATATAACAAATTAATTACTTGTCATAATTTAAATTACGAATTTAAATTTTCTCAAAATTAAACTCGAATCTAAATGACAACTAATTATTATTTGTAATTTAAAATAATCTCATCATTTTAAATTACTATAGAGAGTAACAAACGTAACCATTATTGTCCGTTCTTAGTGTGCGACCCCATAGGTTCAATTAACGTTGGCAGTAGGCCTAAATCACATTTTGATCCTACAAGTCATAAGCGGCCTCTAGCAAGACATTATGACTACCCAAGTTAAATGAAAAGCTCACATTCCGAGACAACCTTAAAGTAGCTATTGACATAATCCTTTATCACATGATATCTTGATAGAATATAAGGCATGGAAAAAGTCAACCTTATATCGCTCTATCTTTAATTTCTCGAAACCCAATTAGACTGACTAAACAAATGATATTGATCTCCATCAATTCATTTGAGCACGGCCATGCATTTCTCAGTCTCAATCATCGAGGGGCCCAGAGATATCTCTCTTATAATAAGAGGGACAAATTCCATCTTAATCACTCATATCTCACTACATGATTCTTATTATGTTCAAGCATAATCTTTATAATCATCCGGTTAAAGACAACGTTTGATTATGTCAAAACATAATATTCCTCATGTTGAGAACTATAGCAATCTCAGGTCTAAGGATTTAATGACACAACTACTAGAGATTAACTTATGACTTTGATCCATGTATTAATCTCAAGGCGGGTCTTGTCCAATATTTGTTCTCAACAAATACATATAAATTTGATTTGTATCTCATACATATTTATCCCATGAATATCAATCAAATTTCATACTAATCTTAATTTATTGTTATTCCCACAACAATAACCGATTAGGGACATTTAGAATAAATAATATTATTCAAGGACATATTATATAATAAACATGCAAATTATGATAATAGTAAATGCTCATAAATATTCAAAATACCATGTCCATACAATAGGCCTAGGGCACTATTACTAACATATTGCACCTATATTTTTTAAACCAAAATGCATAACTCGGTAACAGTAGATACCTCGATCGGCTATGAAAGCGATCTTTTCTTCATCCTCGGGTACCATGCGAATTTGATTATAGCCCGAATAGGCATCCATGAAGGTCAGCATCTGGCTGCCCGAAGTAGCATACACAGTTGATCAATCCAAGGCAGAGGAAAACTGTCCTTCGGCCAAGCCTTGTTGAGGTCTGTGAAGTCGATGCAGATCCTTCATTCGCCATTTGACTTCTTCACCATGACAACATTCACCAGCCAGTCGGGATAGTTCACTTCTCAAATGAAGTTGGCTTTAATGAGCTTATCCACCTCCTTTTCAATAGCTTTCTGACGCTCGAAAGCGAAGCTTCTCTTCTTCTACTTGATTGGCCGAAATGTCTCATCCGCATTGAGGCGATGGACGAGGACATCTGGGTCGATCCCTGGCATGTCCGAAGTAGATGAAGCGAAGACGTCAGCATTTCTTCGAAGGACTCAACCAAATTCTGCCGAGGCTTTCCTTTCAGTTGTGATATGATCTTTATAGTTCGGTCGAGCCGAGCTTCATCGAGTGGTACCTCCTAAAGATTCTCGGCTAGTTCTTCCCGTTGCTCGATAATGTCCTTCCGAGCGTCCAGCCCATCAACCTCGGGCTTTCTAGACTATAGGTTGGAAATGAAGCAGTACCAAGCCATGGCCTGACTTTCTCGAACAACTCCCACTCCCCATTCGGTGGAAAACTTCATGGTGAGATGAGGAATAGAGATAATAGCCTTGAGGAACATCTGTCCTGGCCTGCCGAGGATGGCATTGTAGGAGAACCGAAGCTTGATCACCAGAAAATCCATGTGAATAGTTGCTATGCTGGGCCATGTGCCTGCTCGGACAGCCAAGGTGATGACCCCTCGGGGATAATGGCGTCACCAGTAAAACCCACCAGGGTGGAGTCTATAGCTCAAAGGTTTTTCATCCGCAATTTATCCTCACAAAGGCATCAAAGTACAAAACATTAACAGAGCTTCCACTATCAACCAAAATTCAGTGTACATCATAGTCATTTATATTAAGGGATACAACCAATGCATCATTGTGCGGATGCTGTATCTCCTAGAAGTCTTTGTTAGAAAAAGAAAGCTCATCGTCCTGAGCCCTCTTGGTGGATTTTCCTCTTCACTCAGCCAAGTCGACGAGGAGTTAATCATTGTTATCATATTGACATTGCCAACGACCGATAGGTTCAGTGGAGGGGGTTGGCGAGGCTCAGGCTGGCGATCTCTTCCATTGTTCAGCTCGAGGGCTCTCCTGAACCGGTCCAGTTTGCCCCATCGGATGAGTTGCTCAATCGATAATACTTGGTCATATCCCTTCGGGCCCCATTCCCTCGAAGAGGTGGCGATCAAGGGATCTGGCGCTCGATCTCCATCAAGATTTGTGCTCTTAGTGCAATGAGTAGGGCGTACTGATTGAACCTTCGGACCAAGTTCTAGGTATGATCTCTGGGTGGTTGCGAAGGAACTCTTTGACGATGAGGTGGGCTAGTGTGGCAGAGGGGTCGATTCTTCTCTGAACCCTTGGCCTCTTTCCTCTTTGATTGCTTGGCCCGAGCTGACCTTCGTGACTCTTCAACTCTGGCATACTTGTCTGCTAGGGCCATCATGTCGAAGAGGCTCTTCAGATAATTGACCTCCAGGGCCAAATAGAAGTCACCTCCTTCGACACTCCACCTGTAAAGGCAGACATTGCCACCTCATGATTGAGATGATCTACTTCCAGCATGGCCGTGTTGAATCGGCCGAGGTAATTCTTTAAGGATTCTCCCTCCCTCTGCTTGACCTTAGAGAGAGAATTAGACCTCCGTCGATGATGATGGTTGCTGACGAACTGGCTGATGAATAGGTTGCTCAGCTAGTCAAATGAATTGATGGAACTTGGCTTTAGGCTGTTGAACCAAGTTCTATCAAACCCCCTAAATGTAGAGGAGAAGGCTCTGCATAGGATCTCATCTGAAACTCTGTAGAACATCATGATGGATCGAAAGCTACTTAGATGATCGTCGGTGGACCCATGGTATGATTCGATGGTGGGAAGCTTGACATGAGGAATGATCACTTCTCGCATGATCTCCTCAGAGAAGGGGATGCCCTGCTTCACCTTCGATTGAGGAGGGACCTATCTGACGGCATTTAGCTCCTAGCACCACTCCTGGCGTATCTTCTACATCTACCATTGTATCCTCTCATCTTGAGCAGTAATGAAGACTGGCCAAGGAGAATACGGCAATGGCATCGAGTCGTGGTGGGATGACACAGCGAAAGAGAGAGAACTCACCGAGATCTAGGTGGCTCTTTCTCCCAGCCTTCTGTGACGCTGGCTCAGTTCCTCTAGGTTGCTGAGGATGGCCCGCAACCTCGGGCATATTGGAAGAAGAGATCGCCGACAAAGTCAGGGCGGCGGCTCCATCAAGGAGTTACGAAGCAGGAGCGGCCGGACGGGGAGCCCTTGGAGCCCTTGGACTAGCTGTGCAAAGGCTTGCACTTGCTGTATCAACACAGCAAATTGATCATGGGTCACTGCGGCCACCGGTGGTGAAGGAGTCTCGGTTGGCAGTGGTAGTGGAGGAGCCACATTGTTTGGAGGATCAGACCTCTAGGAGGTGGTCTGATCCTGTACATTAGAGGAAGCTCTCCTCCAATTAGCCATTGAAGGGTTGTTCTTCTAGATCTAAGCCTTGTCTTCATGATTATAAGTTTATGGAACCTGAGACCCTTCCTCTAGCACCAATCTGTTGTTGCGAAAATCCATTCTCCAACTCAGATGCAGTTCGACTCCGGATCTAGATATCGATCTCTCGCTCGGATGGAACCTGCAAGACAGTCCTCGCATAGAGACTGTCGGGGGTGGCCCTCTGCGGAAGATCCTCTGACTCCAAGTCAGTAAAGATTCACGGCAAGCAGATATGAGGAGAAGGCTCTCGCAGAAGAGTCCCTCAAGAATGGCTTCTCTCAAAGCCCCGGGAGCTCTGCTCGAGCTTCAATGGAGTTTTTTCTTAGTGAAAGAATGAACATACCTGGAAGACTTCAAGATAGAGCATATATAGGTTGCCAAGGTGATGGCAGACAACTACTTGATTCTTTGGGCATGTCACCGGGGGTCCAAAACTATTATGATTCGAATCAAGTTTGTTACGAGATCGATAGCTTTCGAATCTGGTTAGTTAGAGAATCAACGATTAGGGAGGTTAGCTGGTGCTTTAAGATTCGATGACTTAGAGGCTCTAGGTCACATCTTGTATTATCTAGCTTTTTTCTTTTTCTTAGGGTAGTCGGAGACCCATGTGGTTAGAATTTTGCTGAATTATCATGGATTTAAATTTTCCTGCGCTTGGTTCCGCAGAGGTTCAGGGGTACTTCGGTCTGGCCGAGGTATGAGGATATCTCGGTCCCTCCAAGGCACAAGAATAGCTTGGTCTGGCAGAGGCACGAGAATAGCCCAATCTTGCCGAGGTGTAAGAATAGCTTGGTTTTGCCAAGGCACAACGATAGCTCGGCCTGACCGAGGTGTATCTGCTTTGTTCTTTTTTGGATGTAACTGTTGGCGGATCAAAAATCAAAGGGGATCTCGATCTTTTTGTCGTATGCACAAATATTAACATGATGATGATTCTAGCCCTCATCAGACTTCCAATGAAATATTACTATATTTGTAATATGTTATATTATTTAATATTTTGGTATTCTACCAAGCTCAGCTTGATTGATATGAAGGTTGGAAAAGCATCCAATTTGGCTTGATGACAATAAAATTATCCTATTATAACGAAGTCAACCAGTGAATGATGAATTGTTCTCACCTTCTTAATTAGCACCTTGATGGTGCATATCAATTATTTATCATTTATGAAACAAATTTGGTTGATGTGTCAACAAGTACTTATTTCATTTATTTGCACAAAATTTATGAAATTAATATATCAGCTAATATTCATATTTGAAATTAATTTGAAGTCTGTAAATTCTATTTAAAGCTTGTTTTCAATTAAATTTGAATCGAGCTTGATCGGGAACTAACTTAAGCTGATCGTAAATAGATTGATTTTCAATGGAAATGAATTTTTGCACGGGTCTCTTTCAAGGCTATCAAAATCCACTTAGTTTGTGGAGGACTCAACAACTGGCAAACTTTCGATGTGCTCCTCCTGGTTCCGTCCGAATCGTCCAGCTAGCAGACAAGAATTGTAGTCAAGATTATCCTAACAAATAGTGGATGACTTTGGCAATATTTTCCAGATGACATCGTTTATAGTCTTGCACCGAGTCGACTATAGCTAAATGCCATCAGACTTGACCGTATCTTTTCTCTTTGTGCACCACATATTTCCATGCAATTTAATGTCCAATAACGCAAGGGAAACTTCTCAACAATGCAAGCAATTTAATGTCCAACAACGTAAGGGACCCGCCGTGATCTGCGCCAAGAAAATATATAGCGCATACTTTAATTATTCCATGGATGTTCCGGACCGGCGTTGGTGGGTGGTAATCGCGCATAGATTATTGTAGAAACTTTCCACCGCGTTGCATTTGGCGTTACTAGCTTTTTCTTAGCTGGAAGACTTTGACCTTCATTCGAGGACACATGTTCAAGCTTGGAACGTGGAAAACGCTAGCAAATTAGCAGAAGCAATCTAGTGATATGACCTACTGAAATCTGTCTTTCGACTCGGATGTGATCAAACTTTGAGATGAGCTTTCTTATGGGTGGACCTGCAAAACAGTTCTCACCCGAGAGACGTTGGGGGTGGCCCGCAAAAGACCTTCCGACGCTCAAGTCAGTGGAGATCGATAATCAACAAAAATAAGGAGAAGGCTCTCACTGAAGAGTCTCTCCAGAGCTCAGAGTATAGCGTTAATGGCGGAAGCAAAGGCAGAGAAGGAGAGAGGGTGCCAGTGAGCAAGTGCGCATAAGTGTGTAAGAGATGGCCCTTACTTGAGGGGGTCTGAGGCTGTGGTATTTATAGAGGATCACCTAGTTGCTTAGGAGCGTCGTGGGTCCGAAAGCCATTGAGATCCGAATCCAGTTTGTTATGAAATCGATAGGATTCGTATCTGGTTAGTTAGAGGATCAACGGCTGGGAAAGCTTGTTGATGTTTCAAGATTTGGCAAGGGCATAGGCTCCAGGGCCCTAGGCTATTCTCAGATATGATTCATGTTTGGAATTTTACTACTTCAAGGTCTCCCGCGCCGAATTTCGCAGAGGTATAGGTATCGCTCAGGCTTGACCGAGTGACAGGAGAGACCGGCTAGAAAGGCCGGACGATGAGATGGCTTGGCTAGAGGGGCTGAGAGACGAGATGGCTTGGCTAGAGGGGCCGAGGGACGAAAGCTCGGCTGGGGCCGAGAGACGAGATGGCTCGGCAGGGGCCGAGAGGCGAAATAGCTCGGCAGGGGCCGAGAGATGAGATAGCTCGGCAGGGACCGAGAGACGAAAGCTCGGCTGGGGCTGAGAGACGAAAGCTCGGCTGGGGCCGAGAGATGATATAGCTCGGTTAGGACCGAGAGATAATATGGCTTGGCTGGGGCCGAGAGATGAAAGCTCGGCTGGGGCCAAGAGATGATATAGCTCGGTTGGGACCGAGAGATGATATAGCTCGGCTGGAGCCAAGAGATGATATAGCTCGGTTGGGACCGAGAGGTGATATAGCTTGGCTGGGGCCGAGAGGCGTGAACCGTGCCTTGGGAACCCTTGGCTCGGTGAGGGGCTAGGGCGCCCCAACTTACCGAGGCTGGCCTATCTCTGGTGGATGCCGCACGGTAAGTAGGAATCAGGGTTAGTCTTAGCCATATGCATGATTATTGATGCACAGTGATTTTACCCCCTCAACACATGCCCCCCACTCCCTAGTTTGAAGCGTAGGTTCGGGCATAGGGAGTATAACTCCGGATGGCATGACTTGAACGGAGGGATCCGGATTTGATAGCCCGCGCAATGATGCCTTAATTAATGCTGCGCGGCTGCCGTGCCTTTACGGGACGTGTCACATAAGGCTCCTTTGGGGCAACGGTTGGGGAATTGCCACGTAGCAAATCCCGACTTTCAGTGGCGGTTCCGTATGCCTTGGTTGAGGCGCCTTATCTTCTCTTAAGGCGGTTTCCTTTGAAAGGAAGCAAAGTCGAAGCAACGTTATTCCTATTCACAGCGTTCTTTCGTTTCTTCCTGGAGGGATTTGTTCTCCTACCTTCTTTGCAATCTTGCTCGGTGTTCCTTCCAGTGAGCAGAATGATGAGTCCCAGCGATATGGTCAGAAATTACTGCTGAGGAATTGGGGAGACTCCGTCTAAAATATGGCATCCCCTCGGATATCCTCCTGTGATTGCCGGGGCCCGAGCGTAGGGTTTCGCAGGAAATGAAGCATTGGGTTTTCCTTTATGAAGACAGTCTGAAGGCGGGCCTCCAATTTCCTCTCCATCCCCTGGTGAAGGAGATCATGAAGTTTTACAATATCTGTCCGATGATGGTAGCTCCCAACAGCTGGCGGAGTATCATCGGGTTTATCTCGATGTGTAGCCAAGTAAAGGTAACAGCAACTCTATCCCTATTCCGTGCCTGTCACCATCTGTTGCCCAGGAGGAAATCGGAGTGATCCTATATCGGACCTTGGAAGTCATTCAAGACGATCGTGGACAAGCCGTCGTCCATAAAGGGATGGAAGGTTCGGTTCTTCATGCTGAGGGGAACATCGGTTCCGACTTTTCGTGAGGATGGCGAAACTCGGTTAGGGACATGGAGGCGCATATGGCCTTATCCGAGCGGGAGAGGGAGGATCTGGGGGTCCTCACCAGCAGTTGGGCATTTTCGACTATTGTCTTATTATCGGAGGAGGCCCTTTGTGCCGCTGGGCTTAGCCCCATCGACAGGCAGGGTAAGCTCCCCCCTTTCTGTTTTCTTTTCTTTGAGTGAATGTATCTAGGTTTGATTGGTTGCTACCCGTGCCTGCAGCCAAGAAATCAGAGATGGCCGGCGCATAAGAAAGGAGTTGGGCAAGCACCCAAGAGAAGTTAGCAGCGTGGAGAGGCGCAAGCTTGAGAAGAAAGTCCGTCTTTCTGAAGAGCGCTCGCCAAAGGTTGGGAGAGTTAAGGCCAGCTTGCGCTCCTCACCGTCGAAGAAAGGGAACGCAGGAGTGCCGCGACGGAAGAAAGACCCTCCCCCTGGGGGAAAAGGCAATAGTCGTGAGGGGAGAGCATAAAGCGAGGAGGACTCAGAAGGATCGCCGAGATCCCCTGTCCTCCGGTGGTGGAAATAGTGGATAGCCCGGAGGGGGCTCCGTCGGAAGCTCAGGGGGGACCTGTTGTTGAAGGCCTCCCTCGGACGGATCAGAGGGTGACGATGTTGTGCCAAAGGCAGTGGAGATTCGGGAGGAACTTCCTCTTGAGGAGGCTAGGGGAGCTAATGAACAAGCCGAGGCTTTGACGGAATCTGCGGTGGAGGAGCAGGCGCCGGTGATCGAAGGGCGCTTTTGGGCGAGAAAGAAGGACGGGATGTTGACCTTCTAGTTGAAGCTCTCCCTGTTAAACCTCTGGGACATTGGGGCCAGGGCTGGCCGAGGAATCTAACGAATTGCAGGCCAGACTTTTACTGGAAGAGGCCAGGAGATTGAAAGCTCCTCAGTCTGAGATTGTTCGGACAAGTCCCTTGGATGGGCAGCCTGGTAGTCCGACCCGGCCATTGAGGAGGCATTTTTTGCTTTGATGAAGTCGGCATTGTATCCGAGCGTTGTCCCTGACAAACGAGTTTGCGGACCTGGATCTCATTGATGCCGCATTTGGTCAGCGGAAACGTGGTGAAGGATGTTCACCTCCTCCCCGATATCGACAATCCCACCCTCATGAAGTTGGCTAGGTCCTATGCCTCCCGGGTGAGTTGTCGTTCTAGAGCAGTGGGTGCTTTCTGGTTGGCTTGATCACATCTTCTCACTTGTTTTTGGTTCTGTATAATGCTTTGGTCACTAGGGCATTGTGCTGGCGCTTGAGTCTGACGACAGGGGCCAGTATTTAGGCCAAGAGGGTCATTCCGAGCTTCGATTGCGAGCAGCGGCATCTGACAAATTCGAGCAGATCCTGGACTGCTAACAAGAAGTTGGAGATGGAGGGATTGTATCAGGTGCCCTCAACGACGCATCAGGTTAAAGCTAAGTTGAGGAGTCGCGGGCTCCAGGCGAGATATGAGGAGGTATGCTCGAAGCTCTCGCAGCTCGAAGCCCATGCTGGGGAAATGGAGTCCGCCAAGAAACAGTTCGATGAAAATCGAGACAGACTGATGCGGGAAGCTGCCGAGGAGAAGAATCGCCTGAGCAGGATGCTTGGCGAGTCGGAGGAGAAAGTTCGAACCTTGATCAATGCATCGCGGCCAAGGACAACCGGATTAAATGGCACCAAGAGAGATTAAATAAGCTTGATGTCGAGCTTTCCCGGGCTTGGGAAGAAGCTGATAATAAGCAAACGAGGATTGATAACCTCAGGGGCAAATCGAGCAGGTTCAAGCTGACAAATTGAGGGCTTTTGGCAGGGCCGAGGAGTTGACCAAGAGGTTAGCTAGGCAGGGGAGGAGGTTCGGTCCTGTCCTTTAGACCTTTCCTACTAACTCGCTGCTGCATTGGCTAATCCTGTATTTGCAGATGGGGAGGGCAAATCGGAGGGCCAAAACCAACTGAAGATCTTGACGAGGAGCTGGCATCGAGTAAAGGAAGGAGCTCGGAGCTTGAGAAGCGGGTGCTGAAATCGAGGAGCAAATGGGCTTGCTCGGGGTGCAGAAGATGCGACCTGTGCCGAGGCCTTCCAGCTTGGTGTGGAGGAGGTCCGAACTAAAATATCTCGGAGCATCCGGAATGGGACCTTTCCTTTTGGACGTCGAACCCTCAGAGGCCTGTTCCTCAGGGGCTGAAGAAGATGAATATATCGATGTTTCAGACACCGATCTCGACTCTATTCTGGGTCCCAGTGAGGCTGCAGCTCCTGAAGGGCCCTCACAGCCTGTTTCCGAGGAGGTAAAGACATTTGAAGTGGGCGAGACAAAGCCGAGCTTCCCAGGACGTTACGAAGGGAGCTATCGAGGCCGCTGGGGCCATTCCCAACCCTGATTCTTAAGGGTCATTTGTATATTTTTCGCTTTTCCACCTTGTAACTCGGTTGAAGCTTTTGAGAAGTGGATCTTTTCCTTCTACGTGATTGTCTTTCTTAGATGATCTTTATTTCTAGTTTCCTTTCGATCGCGAGCAGCTCATGGCTTATTCGCACCGTTTGGTCGACTTAGTTCGGACCTGAGTAAACATCCCGGTCAAGGCCGAGGTATAAGGGTAGATCGAGCAGGACCGAGATATGAGGATAGCTCGGTTAGAGCTGAAGTTAGGTAGATCGGCCTGGTCGAGGCGAGAAAGCGGCGCACTTTTGGAGGGAGTTTGATCCCGAAAAGGGGGTTTGTTGAATTCCCCACCGTCATTTACTTATCCTTTTTGGTAAAGAGGGAGCGATTCCTCGCTTCCTGTGAGCGGCCACTGAAGTGATGACGTGGTTAGATTTTATGGCAGTGGCGTTGGAACTAATGGCTCGGGCGATCTGGGTACTCGCCCGAAGTAGTTTAAATACCGGTGGGTGGTAGGCCATCGCCAACCATTTCCTTTTCGATCTCCTGTGGGTCTATCTAAACTTGTGATAGCAGGATGGCTTCCAGGACGGAGGGAGTCAGCTGGAGCGCCAGACAACAGCGTCAATGCCCTGGGGGGCCCGCAGGGGCCGTACTAGAACGACCATCGACGGGGAAGTCCTGGCATCATCGTTTGCAAGCCACGAGCGACTCCAAAGGCGGTCGAGCAATACATGGTTGTCTCTACCAGGGAGATTGTGCTCCTCCGCGAGGCCAATAGCCATTGGAAAGGCAGGTTGCATCCCTTAAGCAACTGTGGGCGAGCGGCTCTGCGGCGAGGGAGGGCTCAGCAGCTCCTGGAGAAAATGACAAGCCCCTGTGAGGGCCGATGTATTCTTCTCTCTTTATGTCGCCCTTTCTATGATGAATGAAAAGAAAAGTTTCCGTAGCTTTTGTGCTTGCTGCTGTCTTTGAAATGCTTGCTTTTCATCGTGCAAGTCTTGTAAGTGAGCCACTCTCTTTGGGGGATTTTTGGCTACCTCGGCAAGATTCAGGGCATAGCGCTCATGCTTTAGCCGAAGTACAAAGAGTGCTTCGTTATCGATGAGATAAAGGCAGCTATCTCCTGGGTGGAGTGTAGGATAAAGCTCAGTCGTGCTGGACTGAAAAAGATACTTCGGTTTATTCCGAAGTATGGGAACAGCTTTGGCCTTGGATGGAAGCAACAATGCAACATCTCGGTTTGCGCCAAAGCACGGGCAGTTGAGCCGGAGGAGGGAACGTCGAGGTACGTTTATTGAGGAGTACTTGGCTTTTGTGCCCCTTTACTGTTTGTCAGTGCCTTGTCTTTTCCAAGGCGAGTTGACCTTCCTTTTGCCGAAATGGATAATACGGCTCTGTGGTCTACAAAAGGTGCTTTGGCACTTTATGGGGACATTCATTATGTGTCTTTTTCCAATGCGGGTCATTTCAGCTACGACGCAAGCTTGTTTGCCATTGGAGAGTGTCGCTTTCGCTGGGCGATTTCCCAGGCCTGCCCGTATCTCTAAGATCGGCGGGCGATTTTCTGCATTTATGACCCATGATCCGAGATCAGAGGAGATCTTCTGGCGTACGTCATGGGCTAAGCGACGTGTTTGGCGCGCACCGAGGGGCACTGTTCGTTCCTGGGAGGCCACGTGGTAGCACGGATAGAGCATTTGAATCTCGGGGCTTTCTGCTTTAATAGCTGCTCTCGGTCCATTTTGCCTATAAAAAGGGGAGGAAGGGGCCGTGTTAGGCCATTCCCAAAATTTTCTTCTCTTGTGACTGTGAAAATTTTCATGATGCCTGTGTCTCTGAGGGTGAGAGCGAGGGACTGAGTTTTTTTTTTGCAAGTCGTCTTCCCCCAGATAGCTGGGGTGATGAAGGAGTCGCTGAAGAGCGGCTCGTCCTCAAGGGAGGAGCTTCGGAGATCACATGGAGAGCGCACAGGAGGTCCGTAGAGATCACATGGAGAGCGCACATATGCCCTTCCTGTGTCCTTTGTGGTTTGCTACGGGGGTCGCAGGGTAGGAAGTGCACATGCACCCCCGTAGTACGCACGGACCTTTCGTTCTCCTCTGGCTGGATGCTTAGCCCCTCCGTGTGGGGAATCTTCCGCCACATGAAGAGGGAGTTGAGAGCAGTGTGGGGCTGATGGTCCCCTAGCTCTCTCAATCGGCAGCGACCTGCAGCCCAGCATTCCACCCAGGGGGAAGCTTCCTCAGCATCAGCATCCACGGGTCTGTGTCTTTTTGGATCTCTTAATTCATCCAGAGGACCCATGGAGTGCTGGATCGGCCTTAGCCGGTGGTTCGGGGCGAGCTGTCTGATTTGTCTGATTTCTTGGGTCAGACGCCGAATGTCATTATTAACCGAAGCTGACTGAAGCAGTTCGACCGAGCTATTTACTCGTTTTCATTTCCTTGTGCTTTGACGCACTTGTAACTCTCTTAGGAGGTTGTAACTTTTCTTCTGATGAGGAAATAAAGAAATTTTTCATTCCTTCTTCCTTTAGTATCTGCCTCCTTTGAGCTGAGAGTTGTAACTCCCATATTACGCTTTTTATATCGTAGCATATTTCGGTAGCGCTATTGCTACTTTGTTCTTGCTAAGGCCAATGTCCGGTCCTCAGCAAGGAAGCTATATCCATGTTTGAGTCAGAAGGAGACCTGGGCGGTCCTGTGGACTCATGAGGTAAGGATCCTGTTTGCAGAACGGGGCGGGTATTTCGCAGGAAAAGACAGTTCGAGACATGTCTTCGCTATTGAATAGTGGGAGGTCATTGCCTCCGTCGAGGTATAATAGGACGCCTTAGCCGCGTCAGAGCGATGGAGAGATTACTCGACTAAGCCGAAGCTTCAGGATCACTCGGTTGTTGCCGAGGTATGAAGGATATCACTCGGTTGTTGCGAGGTATAATATTTTGTTTGGCTCTTGCAGCAAATGTAGATTCTGGTGTGGGCTGCCAAAGAGGATGAGGGTTATCCGAATGACGCATAGGGGCATCCGAAGTTTATGACTCGGTTATCTTCGAGTGAGGCAAGCTAGTGCTGACGCGCTTTTCCGCATCTTTTCAAGGATGCCCAATTCGAGGGAGTCTGGCAGGTTCTCGAGGCATTTATTTCAGAAGGGTTTGGCAAACCGGAGGGAGCCTGGTCCCTAGAAAAAAGGGGGAGTTCCCCGCGCACCTCTCATGCTTATCGATCCTCCTCGGTGAGGGGCGACCCCTTGTCTCCCGCAAGCGCCCACTGGAGTGGTGACGCGTGGTGAGTTTCCGGGTCGAGATTAACGACTCGAATGATCGAAATACTCGCCAGGGGGTTTAAATATGGACGAGGGGGATGCCTGTACCGGTCACCCTTTTAGCTAGCCCCTAAGAGCTTCTGGGTACTGATATGGCTTTCGCGATGAGAGGCGATCCACTGAGGCGCTAAGTGGCGGCAATGGCCGCAGGGACTCCGGGGGAGTCGCGTTACAGTGACTGTCATGGAGTGGATCTGGCGTTGGCGTTCATGAGCCATGAACAGCTTCAAAGGGCGGCGAGGAATATCTGGCTGTTTCGATGAGGGAGGTCGAGCTCCTTCGCCGTGTCATCAGCCGGCAAGAAGGGAAATAGCGTCCCTCCGTCAACAGATCGCCGAGTTGGCTCGTGGGGAGGGTTCGGTGGCTCCCGGAGCGGACACCAAGCCTCTATGAAGGCTATTGTATCTTTTCTTCTTCCTCATTGTCTTTCTTATAATAAAGAGGGGGAGGATTTTTGCGACTTTTTTTTTTGCTGCTATCTCCCAGATGTTTGTCCTTATCGCTCGGTCTTGGCCGAGGTTTTAATCTTTGGTACCGATCGGGCTTTGTTAGCTGCCCGAATCTGGATGGATTTCTTTGCCTTTTGGTCCGGTCGGGGCTTGTAAGCTGCCCGAATCCGAATATCTTGGAGATCGGTTGGTTCGGCCGGGGCTTGTAAGCTGCCCGAATCCGAACGAAGCTTTGGAGATCGGTTGGTTCGGCGGGGCTTGTAAGCTGCCCGAATCCGAACGAAGCTTTGGAGATCGGTTGGTTCGGCCGGGGCTTGTAAGCTGCCCGAATCCAAATGAAGCTTTGGAGATCGGTTGGTTCGGCCGGGGCTTGTAAGCTGCCCGAATCTGAACGAAGCTTTGGAGATCGACTGGTTCCCAGGTGCCCGGGAGCGCTTGGCCATATCGAGTCTGTATTGAGTAGAACTCTGCCCAGCCGAGGCGTAGGATTTAATTCAAAGGCTCGACGCAGCCAAGTACGGAAGTTTAATTCAAAGCTTGGCGAGATAGCTGGTAGTGTCGAGAATGGATGCATAAGTGGCATCTATTTTCCATATGACTTTCCAAAAAATGACCGCAGTGGTCATGCCGTAGGTAATAGAAATAAGATGTCGAAGCTGTAAATGAGGTAAGTCTATAGAGAGCGTACTATTGATGATATATACTGAGGTTATCTGAACTCCACGTTTGGGGAATGGATCTCCCGCTCAGGTCCTTGGAGCTTGTATGTGCCAGGCCGATGACTTCCGCCACCTGGTAGGGCCTTCCCAATTTGGAGATAACTTTCCTTGCTCCAGCGGCTTAGAGACAGATGCTTTTCGGAGGACGAGATCGCCGGGAGAAGGATTTACCCTTGACTCTGGAGGCATGGTAGCGGGCCACTCTTTGCTGGTACGCAGCCATTCTAATTTGAGCTTTTTCCCTGATCTCTTCCACCAAGTCGAGATTGGTGCGGAGCTACTCGCCGTTAGTTTCTTCTGAGTAGATTTCCACTCGCGGAGAGGGGAGGCCTCTCTCCACAGGGATGACGGCTTCCGTGCCAAAGGCCATCCGGAATGGGGTCTCGCCGGTGGGGATTCTCTGGGTGGTGCGGTAGGCCCATAGGACATGATGAAGCTCATCCGCCCATCTGCCCCGGGCTCTGCGAGCCGAGCCTTAATCCCTTGAAGCAGGGTCCGGTTTGTTACCTCGGCTTCTCCGTTGGCTTGCGGATGCCCTACTGAGGTGAGGCGATGACTGATGCCATGATCTTCGCAGAACTCCCGAACTTGGGATTATCAAATTGCTTGCCATTGTCGGTGATGATGGTATGCAGGAGGCCGAAATAAATGATGGACCTCCATACGAAGTCCTTGGCCCGAGCTTCGGTTATCTGGGCACTGCTTCGGCCTCGACCCACTTGTGAAGTAATCAATGGCAACGAATAAGAACTCTCTGTCCAGTGGCGAGGGGCAAAAAGGCCAAGAATATCCATCCCCCACTTAGAAAGGGCCAAGCGGAAGCAATAGGGACCAGACTGGCAGAGGGGAGCCTCTGGATGTTGGAGTGCCTCTGGCATGGGTCACATGCTTGGACAAGATCATCGGCATCCTTTTGCATGGTAGGCCAGTAATACCCTGGCACACTTGTGGCATAGAGATCGACTTCCCAATGATTGCCACAAATTCCTTCGTGCACCTCCCGAAGAGCATAATCAGCCTCAGACGGGCGGAGGCATCTGAGCAGCGGCATGGAAAAGGACCGCTTATACAGCTTGTCGTCGACCAGCACATAGTGGGTAGCTTGCAGCTTCAGCTTTCTTGCTTCCTTGCGGTCAGCTGGGAGCGACCCTTCTTTAAGGTACCTCAATATGGGGTCGAACCAGGATGGTTTGGCCTTAATTTGCATCACTCGGTCCGCCTCTACGATGCTAGNACGAAATCCCTGGCCCGAGCTTCGGTGATTTGGGCGACTGCCTCAGCCTCGACCCACTTAGTGAAGTAATCAATGGCGACGAATAAAAACTTTCTCTGTCCGGTGGCGAGGGGAAAAGGACCAAGAATATCCATCCCCCACTTAGCAAAGGGCCAAGCGGAGGGATGGGGATCAGACTAGCAGGGGAGCCTCTGAATGTTGGAGTGCCTCTGGCAGGGGTCACAGGCTGGACGAGATCGTCGGCATCCTTTTGCATGGTTGGCCAGTAATATCCCTGGGAAGCACCTTGTGGCATAGAGATCGACTCTCTAGATGACTGCCACAAATTCCTTCATGCACCTCCGAAGTGCATAGTCAGCCTCAGATGGGCGGAGGCATCTGAGAAGCGGCATGGAGAAGACCGCTTATAGAGCTGGTCGTCGATTAGCACATAGTGGGTAGCTTGCAACTTCAACTTTCTTGCTTCCCTGCGGTCGGCTGGGAGCGACCCTTCTTTAAGATACTTCAATATAGGGTCAAACCAGGATGGTTCGACCTCAATCTGCATCACTCGGTCTGCCTCCGCGATGCTGGGCTTTTCCAGAATTTCAAGGGGAACTTCCACTCGGAGTCCATCGACTCCGCAGTTGCTAGCCGGGATAATAGATCGGCACGAGCATTTTTCGATCTGGAATCTGGATAACTTCGAATTCGGTGAAGTAAGAGAGTAAGTTCCGCACCTCTTGGAGATACCGAATCATGTTTGGCTCTCGGGCCTCAAACTCGCCCCGCACGTGACTGGCTACCAACTGAGAGTCAATAAAGGCATTCAGTTTCTTCACTTTCAGGTCACGGGCGATTTGAGTCCGGCGAGCAGAGCTTCATATTCAGCTTCGTTGTTGGAGGCTGGGAAGGAGAATCGAACGCCGTACTCAAAGGTTATCCCCTCTGGGCTGGTGAGGACTAGACCAGCACCGGAGCCATTGGCGTTGGAGGATCCATCGACGTGGAGCAGCCACAGGGCGTATGGTCTTGAATGTTTGGAGGAGTCCGGGGCGAAGCCATCTTCTGGGATAGTGCATTCAAGGAGGAAGTCGGCTAGGACTTGCACTTTTATGGCAGGGCGAGGCTGATACCGGATGTCATGCTCGCTCAATTCAACGCCCATTTTTCCATTCTTCCTGTCTCCGGGCGGTGGACCACCGCCTTGATTGGCTGGTCGGTGAGGACCGTCACAGAATGCGCCTGAAAATATGGTTGCAACCTCCGAACCGACGTTATTAGGGCCAGCACCAGCTTCTCGATCCGGGTGTATCTCGTTTCGGTGTCCGGAGCAGTTTGCTGGCATAGTAGATCGGCTTTTGAGTCTTCTTCTCTTCTCTGACCAAAACCGAGCTAATTGCGCCTTCTGAAACTGCTAGATATAGAAACAGCATTTCTCCCGGATCGGGGCTGCTGAGAGAGGCGGAGAGCCGAGATACTTCTTGAGGTCTTCAAATGATTTTTGGCACTCAGGAGTCCATTGAAAGTTCTTGGCGGATCGGAGAGCTTTGAAGAAAGGGAGGCTCCTCTCGGCCGATCGAGCCACGAAGCGGTTGAGGGCCGCAATCCTCCCGTCAGGCGCTGGACTTCTTTGATAGACGAAGGTGGCGCCATTTGCTGAAGGGCTTGAATCTTCTGCGGGTTGGCTTCGATGCCTCGCTGAGAAACCATAAAGCCCAAAATTTTCCTTAGGTGACACCGAAGGCACACTTTGCCGGATTGAGCTTCATCCGATACTTTCGGAGTGTCGCAAAGCTTTCTGAGAGGTCTTCAATATGCTGGAAGCTCCTTTGCTTTTAACTAGCATGTCATCAACGTATACTTCCATGTTCCGACCGATCTGCTCCTTGAAGACCTTGTTTACTAGCCTTTGGTAGGTGGCGCCCGCATTCTTTAGACCAAACGACATGACTCGATAGCAATAGGTACCTCGGTCGGTTATGAAGGCTATTTTTTCTTCATCTTCGGTGTCATCCGAATTTGGTTATAGCCTGAGTAGGCATCCATGAAGGTCAGCATCTGATGGCCGGAGGTGGCATCCACGAGCTGGTCGATCCGTGGGAGAGGAAAACTGTCTTTCGGGCATGCTTTATTAAGGTCGGTGAAGTCGATGCAGATTCTCCACTTGCCATTTGACTTTTTCACCATGACGACATTGGATAGCCATCTCGGATAATTTACCTTCCGAATGAAGTTCGCCTTAATGAGTTTGTCCACCTCTTCTTCAATTGCTCTCTGCCGGTCAGGGGCGAAGCTTCTCTTCTTCTGCTTCACAGGTCGGGACATCTCGTCCATATTAAGACGGTGGACAAGGACGTACGGACTGATCCCAGGCATGTCTGAGGCTGACCAGGCGAAGACATCAGCATTCCTTCGGAGAAAATTGATCAGCTCTAGCCGAATCTCTCCCTTTAGCAACGATCCGATCCTTATGGTTCGGTCAGGCCGAGCTTCGTCCAAGGGCACTTCCTCCAGCTCTTCGGCTGGTTCTCCTCGCTGCTCGGCGAAATCCTCCCGAGCATCTAGTCCATCAACCTCGGGCAGTCTGGATTGCAGGCTGGTGATGAAACACTGCCGAGCTATTGCTTGGCTTCCCCGAACTTCACCTACCCCTTGCTCGGTAGGGAACTTCATAACAAGATGCAGGATGGAGACGACGGCTCTGAGAGACATTAGGCCGGGTCTTCCCAGGATAGCATTATAGGGTGACCGAAGCTTGGTCACCAGGAAATCTGCATACACAGTGGCCACACGGGGCCAGGTCCCCGCACGGACCGTCAAGGTGATGATCCCCTCCAGGACAACAACATCGCCGGTGAACCCCATTAGGGTGGAGTCCACGGCTCGGAGATTCTCTATAAGAAGCTTCATCTTTACAAACACATCGAGGTACAAAACATTGATGGAGCTTCCACTATCAATGAGAATCCGCTTACATCATAGTTGTTCAAATTTAGAGATACAGCTAACGCATCATCATGTGGGAACTGTATCCCTTGGAAGTCGTCATTGGAGAAAGAAAGCTCGTCGGGGCGTGCCTTCTTCGGCGCCGGACCTTCTTCATTGTCCCTCCCGCCTGTAGGACCACCGACCGCCTCAATTACATTAATGTGGCCAGCAACTGAAGGATTTGGAGGGGGAGGAGGTTGCTGCTGGGGCTCAGGCCAACGATCGCCCCCATTCCTTGGCTCGGGGGCTCCCCTGAACCGATCCAGTACCCCGCTGGATGAGCCTTTCAATCTCATTCTTAAGTTGCCAGCACTCTTCGGTGTCGTGGCCATGGTCGCGGTGGTAGCGGCAATATTTGGCGGGATCTCTCCGGGCCGCATTCCCTCGGAGAGGAGGAGGTCGAGGGAGCTGGTGCTCGATCTCCATGAGGATCTCCGCTCTTGGGGCAATGAGCGGAGTGAACCGGTGGAACCTCCTAGGCGGGCTCCGAGAGCAGTTCCGCGGCAGCGGCGAGGCGGACTTGGCCGGTGGGCAGGTCAGTGCCTATCGGAGCCCTTGGGCTCTTTCTTCTTCGTTAGCTCGGCTCGGGCGGCTCTCCATGACTCCTTAACTCTTGCATATTTGTCAGCCAGGGCCATCATGTCGGAGAGGTTTGGAGGGTAACTGACCTCCAGCGCCAGGTAGAAGTCGCTCCCTTCAATACTCCACCGCTATGGCGGACATGGCCACCTCATGATTAAGGTGGTCCACCTCTAGCATGGCCGTATTAAAATGGTCAAGATACTTCTTCAGGGACTCCCCCTCTCTCTGCTTAACTTCGAGAGGGAGTCGGATCTTCGTCGGTGGTGGCGGCTACTGACGAACTGGCTGATGAATAGGCGGCTCAGCTCATCAAAAGAATTAATGAAACCTGGTTTTAAAGCATTGAACCAGGTTCGGGCAGATCCCCTGAGGGTGGAAGGGAAAGCGTGGCAGAGGACCGCGTCTGATGCTCCGTGGAACATCATTATTGATCGGAAGCTGCTGAGATGATCGTCGGGGTCGGAGGACCCATGATAAGGCTCGATGGTAGGCAGCTTGACGTGAGAGGGAATCACTTCCTCCATGATCTTCTTAGAGAAGGGGGCGCCCTGCTCGTTTTATTATGAAGCAGATGGGCCTGCTTGGCGGTGTCAAGCTCTCGACGCATTTCTTGGAGTTGGCGGCGGATCTCCTCGTCAGGAAGAGCAAGAGGGGCAGGACGAGGAGGATACTGAGACGGTGTCGAATCATGGTGAGAATACACCGGGGGAGAGATTGGGCCTACCGAGATCTGGGGAGATCTATGCCGCGGGCTCACTGGGAGCTGGCTCAGCTTCCCTGGGACGGCGAGAGGACTCCGCAACCCCGTGCAGACTGGAAGAAGAGATCGCCAGATGAACGGGGGCCGCATCCTCCTCAAGAGGGTGAGGAGCATGAGCGGCCGGACGGGGGGCTTCGGAGCACCCTTGAATCAGATGGGCCAGAGCCTGAACCTGCTGGGCCAGTAAGGCGAACTGGTCCTGAGTCACCGGGGCCACCGGCGGTGACGGAGTCTCGACTGACAGCGGTGGAGGCGCGACATTGCTCACTGGATCAGGCCTTTGAGAGGCGACCTGATCTCGGACTTCGGAGGTGGCCTTTCTTCGGTTGGCCATGGAAGGAATCCTCTTGCAGACTGAGATCCTTGTCTCCTAGATCACAAGTTTTTAGGGACTTGAGGGCCCTT
Organism: Calamus simplicifolius; assembly: GCA_900491605.1. NCBI lineage: Eukaryota > Viridiplantae > Streptophyta > Magnoliopsida > Arecales > Arecaceae > Calamus > Calamus simplicifolius. The sequence goes on along the minus strand of UESW01004706.1, from coordinate 591,849 downwards.
CCTCTAGCGCCAATCTGTTGCTGCTGAAATCCATCCTCCGACTCGGGCACGACGGGGCTTTGAGACGGGCTTCCTCCTGGGCGGACCTGCAAGACAGTCCTCACGCAAGAGGCGTTGGGGGTGGCCCTTGTGGAAGACCCTCCGACGCTCAAGTCAGTGGAGATCGATAATCAATAGAAATGAGGAGAAGGCTCTCGCCGAAGAGTTCCTCCAGAGGCTCGGAGCGGAGCGCTAATGGCAGCAAGGGCAGAGAGAGAGAAAGAGTGAGCAAATGTGCACACCAGGGATCGCGTACCTAAGGGGGTCTGAAGTTGTGGTATTTATAGAAGATCACCTAGTTGTTTGGGAGCATCGTGGGTCCAAAAGCCGTTAAGATCGAATCTGTTTGTTATAAGATTGGTAGGATTCGTATCCGTTAGTTAGAGGATCAATGGCTGGGAGAGCTTGTTGATGTCTTGAGATATGGTGGGGGCATAGGCCCCAGGGGCCTAGGCCACTCTCAGATATGATTCCTTTTTTGAATCTTAAGGATTTAAGCTTTCCCGCGCCGATTCGCAGAGGTATGGGATCACTCGGGCTAGGCCGAGTGAAGGAAGGAACCAGCTAGAAAAGCCGGGTGGTGGATAGTTCGGTTAGAGCCAAGGGACGACAGCTCGGTCGGAGCCGAAAGACGGTAGACGATAGTTCGGCCGGAGGGGCCAAGAGACGGTAGCTCGGCTGGGACCGAGAAACGAGGGCTCGGCTAGGGCCGAGAGATGAGAGCTCGGCTAGGACCGAGAAATGATAGCTCGGCTGGGACCGAGAGATGGAAGATCGGCTGGGATCGAGAGATGGAAGCTCGGCTAGGACCGAGAGATGATGGCTCGGCTGGGACCGAGAGATGGAAGCTCGGCTGGGACCGAGAGATGATGGCTCAGCTGGAACCGAGAGATGATAGCTCGACCGGAACCGAGAGATGATGTAGGCTCGGATGGGGGTGCGAAACGGGGTCCGCGCCTTGAGAATCCTTGGCACGGTGAGGGGGCTAAGGCGCTCCGACCTACCGAGACTGACTTATCCCTGGCGGGTGTCGCACAGGAGCAGGAATCAGGGCTAGCCTTAGCCACGTACACGATTATTGAAGCATAGTGATTTTACCCCTTAACACTATTCATGTTTTTAATGCAGCATGGAAAAAGTCCTAATATTTTTTTCACTAATTCAAACTAACATTTATTATAATGTGATAATAATTAATGATGGTAGCGGCAATAGCAGCGACAAGGAAATATATGCTTGGTTGGATGAGAGAAAGGAATGAATTTTTTCTAAACTCCTCTGCTCTGCAGAGGAGTAGTTTAGTTGTCTCCATTTAAACATCCATGTGCTGATGATGTATAAATTCTATTGACAAGCACAATGAAATCTTCACCAAATTACTAAACTATTATCATTATTTCTTTACGAATTTCCCAATAAACTGACGAGGTATGAGGATTTCATCATCTCATAGGAATCCATTGCCTTCAGACGATGGAGCCGTGTACACGCTTGGTTGGATGTGAGAAGTATGGAGTGAACTAAATTCCAGAGGAGAGCAGTTTAGCGGGCTCCATTTGGACAACTATGGGATATGATCGAGTCAACAAGGGCAATCCCGGCATCAGTCCCCCTCCTTCAGAGCGTGGACTCGGCGGCGCAGGAGGATGCAGCCACAGGGATGACAATTTTTTTCATTTTTCCTTTATTCGATCGATACCATTTTTAACGGGTCAAAAATCTCGATTTAAACGGCTTAACGAGTAACGAAAAATTTTCATTAATAGCTAAATAGGTAAACAGTCGAGGACGGTATTCTCCGCCCCATCCCCATTTATCCATCCCCGTCTCCGTTAGCTTTATATAATATATTTAAATTTTAAATTATATATATATATATATATAATATATTAAAAATTAAAAATAAAAAATAATATATATACATTTGACTCAATGACTCTTGCTCTTTCTTCTTTCACGCACCGTCTCTTGCTCTTCCTTCTTTTATGCAACCAATCTGAAGTTCTGAACCTACTCCATCGTTTTCAATCACTGATCCAAACTCTGAGTTCTGAACCTACTCCATCATCTCCAATGCTACCTCATCGATGCCTTCCAACATTTTTTCTTTCTCTGGTACGCTCATCTCTTTCCTTTATTTCTAAAGAAAGATATCTCTTTATTTTTTGCTTTAAAATTTGAATGTATTTTTTTTTTTACGGTTGTTATATTGAAAATCTTTATTTTCTAATTTTTTTCTCTTGTTAGTTGTTTTTTTCTTACTTTTTTGTTCTCTTCTTCCTTATCCCAGAGAGAGTGGATTTTTTCTTTTTTTAAATATTATTTGTATACCTCGTCACATGGGTAGATAATGCAAATAAAATCCAACTTTTTCTGTTGGAATCTCTCTCTAACCATGTGCGGTGTTGAAGGTGTGCGACCTCCAACCAGCCCTTTCTTGCCTTTCTGGACGAATCAGTCAGGTCCCTCCAAGATCTCTTTCTTAGACTTGGGAATAGCTTCTTACTTCTCAGTCTCCAGCCAATCTGCTTCTTCTCTCCAAAACCATGCCAACCTTGGCCGGTTCTATGTACTCATCAAGATCCACGTTGTGTATCCACTCTCACATGAATCTAACTATCTAAGGGAAACATCTGATGCCTTGCTTCAGCTACACATACATCAAAACCTTCCAGCAAGGCTTCTTTGCTTTCATTCTAAAGATTTTATTTTTACTTTTAAAAATAAAAATAAAAAAATAGAGCATTTAATAGCTGATGAGTTCTTCATGGAGCTGGCCGATGGCATGATGTACATGGCAGGTCACGACGAAGAGGCCAAGCATGACTCCATTTTACAGATAAAAAGGGGTTTCATTCATTGTGGCATTTTGGAGTCTAAATCTAGCTTCATTCGTTTGCCTATGTTATGTGTCAATATTCTAGACTTTGGAAGCTTTTTTTTTTTGAAATTTCTTTGTTAATGGACAGAGCTAATGTACTTAATTATGCCAACGGAAAAGTTTGTTTTTATGGAATTTCATGGTTGATATTCTTTATTTTTTAACAGTTTGGAAGCTTATGTGCTTAATAATAATTTATTAATTTTTTAGGATAAGATGGAGACCAATCGAGAACAATCAAATGATGATATTGATATATCTAATACTAACACATTAGATGACTCCATTAGAGATTCTTCAACTCTGAAATGCAAACCACTGACTCTATTTCTCCAACAAGATCTTTACGATCTGAAGTTTGAAACCATTTTGAATGCAAAATGATTAATGGGTGTTTGAAGGCAATTTGTAACTACTGTCAAAAGAAATTAGATGGAGGACCCAATGATGGCACCTTCCATTTACGTGAACATTGAAAGAGATGCCTTTTTCGAACCACAAAAGATATAAAATAAATATTAACGTCGGCTAGTTCAAGTAAGTTGATGGAAGATAGCCCTAATCTTGCTTTACATGCTTTCAATCCAGAGGTTTCAAGAAAAGACCTTGCAGCTATGATAATTTTGCATGAGTATCCACTCTCCATGGTTGACCATACAGGATTTAGATTTTTTGCCATAATCTGCAACTGCTGTTTAAGATGGTGATAAGAAATACAGTAAAAAAATATTTTGAAGATATATCATTTTGAGAAAACTAAGGTAATGAGTCTTTTTGACCAAATCAAAAGTAGAATTTTTATCACTACTGATATATGGACTTCTTCGAATCAAAGAAAGCATTATATGGTGGTCACGGCATATTACATTGATGATGATTGGGTGTTAAGAAATTGCATATTGAGATACTAATTTATTTCTTTATTACTTCTTACTTTAATCTTATATCTGTTATGATAATATTGTAATTATTTGAATTTGATAGGTTTGTTTATATGCCTGCTGCAAATACCTTTGATGTTCTGTATGACAAACTTATGAAGACATTTTTGTTGGATTAGAATATTGATCGTAAATTGTCTATCTTAACGTTGATAATTGTAGTACGAATGATAACATGATTTCAAAAATAAAAAGTAAGATTGATCGAGGTGCACTTATTTTGGGGAATAGCTTTTTCATATGAGGTGTGCTGCACATATTTTAAATCTGATTGTGAAAGAGGGCTTAGCAAGTTTGAGAGTGGAATTAAAATGTGCGTGATAGTGTCGTGTTTTGGATGAGTTCCCCTAAGAGAATAGAAAATTTGAGGAAACTGTAAGGCAACTAAATATAGCATGTATTAAGAAACTAATTTTAGATTGCAAAACTAGATGGAATTCTACATATTTGATGCTTAATACTGCTTTAGAATATCGAGATGTTTTCTCTCGCTTGAAGCAACGTGATTTTCAATATACTTGTTTACCTTCAGAGGAGGATTGGGAGGTTGCTAGTGAATTATGCAAAAGATTAAAGAATTTCTATAATGTTACTGTTTTGTTCTCTGGCCTGAAATATCCTACTGCTAATCTTTTTTTTATGGAGATCATTGAGATTAAGTTATCACTTTATGAGTGGACAACATCTGTAAGACAAGAAATAAAGGATATGTCTTTGGCGATGATAGAGAAGTTTAACAAGTATTGGGATGGCATTCAAGGTGTATTGAGCATAGCAAATGAATTGGATCCAAGGTATAAGATGAAGTCATTTGAATGCTATTTTCCTTTAGTTTATGGGGAAGAGCGTGCCAAATTGAAAATTGAAAAAGTTCAGATAACTATGGCCAATTTAGTTAAAGAGTATGAGTTAAGAGATAAAGGCAAGCATAAGGAAAAGAGTTCTAGCAATGGGTTTTCAATGTTTCTTCTGCCTAATTGTTCATTACTGAAAAGAAGTGGATATGAGGCATTTTTGGCTTCTCAAGATATTACCGCAGAGAAAGTCAAGATAGAGTTGGACTTCTACTTGGAAGAGTCTATAACACCTGATAGTGATGACTTTGATGTGTTGAATTGGTGGAAAACTAATGGAATGAAATTTTTCATGTTGCAAAAGGTTGCTAGGGATATCTTTGCTTTTCCTGTGACTATAGTTGCTTCTGAATCTGCTTTCTCTACAAGTGGTAGAGTGGTGAATCCTCATCATAGTAGACTTTTGCCTGCAACATTAGAGGCTTTAATGTGTGCTCAAAGTTGATTATGGACTCAATTTAAAGTAAGCATCTATCTTGCATATATTACTTTTTAAGTATATGATAATATTTTCTTACTTTTTTATCTCATATTGGTAAATTGTTAGATACATCGAAAAAGTCAGATGATGTTTATTTGTATTATTGGGATGATGGTGATGTTAGCGACATGAAGGTATTTGTTATTTATTAATATATTTTCATCCTTATTATTTATAGTACTAGTATTTGTCATATTACTAACAAATCCTTCTTTTTTTTTTGTAGGAATCATCACTTCTTCATCAAGTATCATGGAGTAAATTTTTTATTATTTAGAGTGTGTTTATTGTTATAGTTTAATATTTTTAATGTTGTTGCTTATTGTTTGCTACCAAGTTACAATTTTTTTTACAGATTATTCTCCTCGAAATGCAATTCAAATTTATAGACCATTTCCTATCTGGTTTGTTACTATGTTAAAGCTAACGTGTTAGATGTATCAATATCAACGATTGGTTGTTGGCGATTGATCCATCTTATCCTTAAAAAAATTATTTTTTTAATTTTTAATAAATTATAAATTTAATAAAATAATTTTATTTTTTATGTAAATGAGTAAATTGGTACCCAGTTTGTCCGGTTGGGCATCCCTGTCCCCATCCCGTTAACTATAATGGCTTAATGAGATGAAAAATGAAGACATTTTTCCTAACGGAAACGGAGATCGGTATAGATCACTCCGAGCCATTTTCGGACCGTTGCCATCCCTTGCAGCCACCGCTTTGCTCAACCTCCATCTTGGACGACTTGAATTGAGGAGCGATTGCAAGGCTTCGGGTGGTGAAGCCCCAAGCATGGGTACCATAGATGAGGAGCAGTAAAACAGCAAGCACACAGGCGTTGCGAGTGCAGTGGCGCCACCGTTGAATCTAAAAATTTAAGTATATATATATAATATTGATTAAAATTAAAATTATATTTAATTTTATAATGATAGAAAGGAATGATACTCCATTCAAATTAATATATAAATAAAATTTTATTCAGATGGTATAATATCCATAAGAAACGATATAGAAGAAGTTAAAAGTTAGAAAAGAATAATATCAAATCAAATATCAATTAATTTTAACAATTTTAAAAAGAATTTTTTAACTTGTAAATCTTATGTTTCTAAAGATAACCTTCCCCTCCCCTGCCGCCGCTCGTCGGTCTCCCTCTCTAGCTTTGGCTCTAGCACCATCGGGATCAGTGATGGCAGCACGACCTTTTTCCAGTTGTATTCCTCATCCTCCTATGTTTCTCTACTCCAGAAATGAGGATAGAGCCTGGAAGCATGAGGAAGGCTTCCGTTGGGCATCCGGTGTGGGTGTCATTGGTACCATCGCCGGATATGGTGGAGGAGCTTATTAGACGATTACCGGAGGTGGCCAAGCTGCCGATTGATGAAGTTGAGGCAAAGTTGGATGGGTGGGAGGCCTCCAACCTCGTCGCACGATCGCTCAGATGGAAGATCTTCACAGAAGTGGCTATGAGGGAGCTTCATCTACGAGGTGGTTTGAAGGGAGAGGTTGTCGGATATAGCTTGGACGAGGGCTGCTTGCTCCTCCGTTTCAAAGAAATAGAGGATCGGGATCGGGTGCTGGATCGACCATGGGTGGTTGGCGGCCATGCCATGGCCATTAAACCCTGGCGGCCTCGTTTCTCTCTGTCTGAAATAGCGATCCAGACCACTATGGTTTGGATGCGTCTCCTCTTACTATCAGCCAAACTATGGGGAAGGGAGACGCTGAGGAGGATCTGCAGCTGGGCCAGCAAACTCATCGATCTGGATGACTGCGCTGCACAACGACGGCAACTCTCGACAACTGCACTGCACAACGACGGCAACTCAGCTTCGCCAGAGTCACCGTCTCAATCCATCTCTCCCGCCCCCTAAGGCCGTCTTGGTGGGTGGCCCGAAAGGCAACCACCGCTAGCAGTTTGTCTTTGAGAACCTGGCCAGAGTTCTCCTCCACTGCAGGCGTTCCACCTCTCCGAGGGAGCATGCCCGGTTGCCGGCGATGGGACTCCAGCGGAACTGTAGCCAAACAACATTGATGCTACGACAGAGCAAGGGGGAAGAGAGGCTGTGGGTGGATAGAGTCTACTAGGCCCATGGCTACTGGCAGTTCGGTGTTGACTGCCACCCGAGCAGAGGTCGACGCTGGCGAGGAAGAAAGAGAAGGTCCTGTGCAACATTGAGGTCAAGTCCTAAACGAAAGGTAAAGAACCTCTCGTCGGGGAAGACAGATCGAAGGACTCCTCAAGGCAGGAGAAGCTGGACGACGGCAGCTGGTGGTCCAAGCCATCGAAAATAGCCTGCCGATGGTCACCCGCTCACCCTTCAGTGTCTTTGGTGGAAGGGGAGGTCGGGCCGCTACTGGGGATGAAGGCCAATCATGGAAGCACGGTTTTGGTCCGCTACAAGAAGGAATTGAATTGGGAGGCGATGTTATGGCGGAGGCGCCCAGCAGCTATTCGACGAAATGCTTGAATGGGGCTGGCCCCACAACTCGGTCCCTGGTAAAGGAGTCGGGCAACTCCAAGCACGCCTACTCTCCAATTAAGCAGGCTGCTCCAGCGCTGCGAGAACACCGCACACTGAAGCCACTATATGGGATGGCACAGTACCTGACTCCAGGGAGAGGAATAATGATACAGTTTAGGGGAACTTCATATTCTCTGCAGGGTCTCTGGGAGGAGCGACCAGTTAGACGGCCATGCAGGCTGCCACTTCCTAGGCAACATTCGGACCCAGGATATAGGAGTCAGCAATGCTAGTGGATAGGCAGGGCATGACTTATGAGGAAGTCATGGGGAATTTGAGATTAACGATCCAGGGCTCCGACGATGGGGTATGGCGATGAAGGACTCACCTGACGAGGCCACTAGGAACTAGCTTGTGGGGGGCGGTGATGTAGCCCCTCCCCCACCTCATGAGAAGTGAAGCAACTCCTAATTTGGAATGCTCGGGATGCAGAGAAACCCACATTATGAGCGACTTTTGGCAGGATGATCCTACAACACCGTCATGATATTTATGTATTGTTGGAAACCCGACTATTTGGAAGGAGTCTGGATCAGGTCAGACATCAACTCCACCCAGTGTGGAGTACCTATGCCGTTGAGTCTAGGGAACTTTTTGGAGGCATCCTAGCTATGTGGAGATGAGGATCGGTGATGGTTGATGCTCTCCACTATTGTGAGTAGCAGGTGATCATGGTGATTTTGGAGCAAGCTGGCAACCCTTGGATCCTATCCGGTGTCTATGTGAGCACTGAGCATAGGGAGAGACGAAGGTTGTGGCATGAGATCTCTAGGTTATTCACTCAGGACTTCTCTTCTTTTATTGCTAGTGATTTTAATTGAATTGTAGGCCCTCATAAAAGAGGGAAGGTAGATAGTATGTGGACAACATGGATTCCAAAGAATTCAAGGAGTTTTTGGGTGACACTAGGCTGATTGACCTGGGATATACTGGTTCTCGATTTATCTGGTGCAACAATCGGACTAGTAGTGCCAGAGTTTGGGAGAGGATTGGCCGAGCCCTTGGATCGGCAAATTGGTTGCAGCGCTTTCCTGGACATCAGGTCCAGCACCTTCCGAGGATTGCGTCTGACCATTGCTCGCTCCTCATTACCACTAATAGGGATGGCAACGGCCCGGGATGGTCCGGGGCGGTCTATACCGTTCCCCGTCCCCGTTAGAAAAAACATCCCCGTTCCCTGCCCCGTTAAGCCGTTATAATTAACGGGGCGGGGACGGGGATACCCGACCGGGCAAACGGGTACCCAATGGGTACCCCTTTGCCCGATTACATAAAAATAAAATTTAAAAAATTAAATTAGTTAGGATAAGATAGAGTATAATCAAAAATAACCAAACGATGATATTGATACGTATAAGAGATTCTACCCCTTTGCCCGATTACATAAAAATAAAATTTAAAAAATTAAATTAGTTAGGATAAGATAGAGTATAACCAAACGATGATATTGATACGTATAAGAGATTCTTTGACTTTTGAAATAGTTTGATTTAGGCCTATTAATAAATGCATATTAGCTTTAACAAAATAACAAACTAGATAGAAAATGATCTATCACATTCTAATTGTATTTCAAGAAGAATAATCTACAAAAAAAATTATAACTTGGTAGCAAACGATAAGAAACAACATTAGAAATATTAAACTATAACAATAAACACACACTCTATATTAGCTTTAATATAATAACAAACCAGATAGAAAATGATCTATCAAATTGTAATTGCATTTCAAGGAGAATAATCTGTAAAAAAAAAAATTACAACTTGGTAGCAAACAATAAGCAACATTAAAAAATTAAACTGTAACAACAAACACACACTCTAAATAATAAAAATTTCATTCCATGATACTTGCTGAAGAAATGCATGATTCCTACAAAAAAGAAGAAGGATTTGTTAGTAATGTAACAAATACTAGTACTACGATAAAAATATATTAATAAATAATAAATACCTCTATATCGCTAATATCACCATCATCCCAATAATACAAGTAAACATCATCCGACTTTTTCGATGTATCTAACAATTTACCAACACAAGATAACAAAGTAAGAAAATATTATCATATACTTAAAAAATAATATATGCAAAGATAGATGCTTACCTTCAAATTGAGTCCACAACCAACTTTGAGCACACATTAAAGCCTCTAATGTTGCAGGCAAAAGTCTACTACGATGAGGATTCACCACTCTACCACTTGTAGAAAAAGCAGATTCAGAAGCAACTGTAGTCATAGGAATAGCAAAGATATCCCTAGCAACCTTTTGCAACATGGGAAATTTCACTCCGTTAGTTTTCCACCAATTCAACACATCAAAGTCATCACTATCAGGTGTTATAGACTCTTCCAAGTAGAAGTCCAACTCTGTCTTGACTTTCTCCATAGTAATATCTTGAGAAGCCAAAAATGCCTCATATCTACTTCTTTTCAGTGATGGACGATTAGGCAGAAGAAACATTGAAGACCCACTGCTCGTGCTAGAACTCTTTTCCTTATGTTTGCCTTTGTCTCTTGCCTCATACTCTTTAACTAAATTGGCCATAGTTGTCTGAACTTTTTCAATTTCCAATTTGGCACGCTCTTCCCCATAAACTAAAGGAAAATAGCATTCAAATGACTTCATCTTGTACCTTGGATCCAATACATTTGCTATGCTCAATATACCTTGAATGTCATCCCAATACTTGTTAAACTTCTCTATCATTGCCAATGACATATCCTTTATTTCTTGTCTTGTAGATGTCATCCACTCATAAAGTGACAACTTAATCTCAATGATCTCCATAAAAAAAAGATTAGCAGTAGGATATTTCAGACCAGAAAACAAAACAGTAACATTATAGAAATTCTCTAGTCTTTTGCACAATTCACTAGCAACCTCCCAATCCTCTTCTGAAGGTAAACAAGTATACTGAGAATCACGTTGCTTCAAGCGAGAGAAAACATCTCGATATTCTAAAGCAGTATTAAGCATCAAATATGTAGAATTCCATCTAGTTTTGCAATCTAAAACTAGTTTCTTAGTACATGCTATATTCAGTTGCCTTGCGGTTTCATCAAATTTTTCTATTCTCTTAGGGGAACTTATCCAAAACACGACACTATCACGCATATTTTCAATTCCACTCTCAAACTTGCTAAGCCCCTCTTTCACAATCAGATTTAAAATATGTGCAGCACACCTCATATGAAAAAGCTGTCCTCCCAAAATAAGTGCACCTCGATCAATCTTACTTTTCATCTTTAAAATCATGCTATCATTCGTACTACAATTATCAACAGTCAAGGTAGACAACTTACGATCAATATTCCAATCCAACAATGTCTCCATAAGTTTGTCACACAGAACGTCAGAGGTATTTGGAGCAGGCATGTAAACAAACCTATCAAATTCAAATAATTACAATATTAACATAACAGATATAAGATTAAACTAATAAGTTATTAAAAAAAATTAATACCTCAATATGCAATTTCTTAACACCCAATCATTATCAATGTAATGCGCCGTGACCACCATGTAATGCCTTTTTTGATTCGAAGAAGTCCACATATCAGTAGTGATAGAAACTCTGCTTTTAATTTGGTCAAGAAGACTCATGACTTTAGTTTTCTCAAGGCGATATATCTTCAAAATATCTTTCTTTACTGTATTTCTTGTCACCATCTTAAACAATGGTTGTAGATTATGGCAAAAAATTCTAAATCCTGTATGGTCAACCATGGAGAGTGGATACTCATGCAAAATTATCATAGTTGCAAGGTCTTTTCTTGACACCTCTGGATTGAAAGTATGTAAAGCAAGATTAGGGCTATCTTCCATCAACTTACTTGAACTAGCTGACGTTAATATTTGTTTTATATCTTTTGTGGTTCGATAGAGGCATCTCTTCCAATGTTCACGCAAATGGGACGTGCCATCATTGGGTCCTCCCCCTAATTTCTTTTGACAGTAGTTACAAATTGCTTTCAAACTCCCATCGATCATTTTGCGTTCAAAATGGTTCCAAACTTCAGATCGTAAAGACCTTGCTGGAGGAGTGTTTTGCATTCTTGCTGGAGGAGTGTTTTGCATTTCAGGAGTTGAAGAATCTCTAATGGAGTCATAATGTGTTAGATGTATCAATATCATCATTTGGTTGTTCTCGATTGGTCTCCATCTTATCCTAAAAATTAATAAATTGTCATTAAGTACATAAGCTTCCAAACTGTTAACAAAAAGTCAAAAACAAAGAATATCAACCAAGAAATTCTACAAAAACAAACTTTTCTTGTTGGCATAATTAAGAACATCTAATAATAAGTGAAGAAAATAGAATCATCTATTAACAATTTTATTTTACATTATCAGGGCACTCTTTCCTCGCAAATTTGTTAATTTATGTTTTAAACGGGTAAAACTATTATGAATATTTTTGGTTAATTTTATATTTTAAATAATCTTACTTTATGCAGAAAACCTAAAAAAATAGATACATTGTCAGGCGACTCAGGCCAATATTATGAAACCCTTTTTAGCTAGAGTCAGGCGACTCAGGCCTATTGGCCTGGCCTCTTCGTGTCACGTATGTCATGCCTTCGGCCAGCTCCATGAAAAACTCATCAGCTATTAAATGTTATATTTTTTTATTTTTATTTTTAAAAGTAAAAATAAAATCTTCAGAATGAAACCAAAAGAGTTTACAAATAATATTTAAAAAAAATCAACAAAAAGTAAGAAAGATCAAAGAAAACAACTAAGAAGAGGGAAAATTAAAAAATAAAGATTTTCAACACAACAATCGTAAAAAAAAATACATTCAAATTTTAAAACAGAGATATCTTTCTTTTAAAAATAAAGGATAGAGATGAGCATACCAAAGAAAGATAAAGATGTTAGAAAACAGAGATATCTTTCTTTTAAAAATAAAGGATAGAGATGAGCAGATATCTCTTAAAAATAAAGGATAGAGATGAGCATACCAAAGAAAGATAAAGATGTTGGAAAATAGAGATATCTTTCTTTTAAAAATAAAGGATAGAGATGAACATACCAAAGAAAGATAAAGATGTTGGAGGGCGTCGATGGGGCAGCGATTGGCGAAGTAGACGATGGAGCTATCCGGTTTGATATTCAGATTCTTCAAAATTTTAGATCAGAAAGAAGAGCAGTCGAGCAGACGGTTTGCATCACTTGCGTGAAAAAAGGAAGAGCAAGAGACGGGGATGGAAATCGGTAAACGGGGATGGAGCGTTTAATATAATATATATTTTATTTTTTAATATAAATAATATAAGATATTTAAAATTTAAATATATTATATTAAGGCTAACGGGGACGGGGATGGGTAAACGGGAATGGGGCATTGAATACCATCCCCGAGCCGTTTACCCGTTTAGCTGTTAACAAAAAATCCCCGTTACCCATTAACCCGTTTAAACCGGGGATTCCCTGACCCGTTAAAACGGTACCGAACGGGTAAACGGCTAAACGGGGAAAATTGCCATCCCTAACCACTAATAGGATGTGTCTCACTAGGCCGCCCTTGCACTTTGAGAAGCTCTGGACTTTCTACCCAAGGTCCTAGGAACTGATCAGAGAGGTATGGAGCCTGCCTATTCATGGGGATGCGCATTACCGGATGACTCGGAGGCTGATGTTGGCCAAGCACAGACTCTGCAGGTGGAATAGAATGGAGGTGGGTGACATCTTTAGGCAGATTAAGGAGGTGGAGGCTGATATAGATGATCTTCAGAGATAGGAGGACCAGGGGAAGGGCCTTCAGGAGGCTGATCTAGGGCTACTTCGTCACTGTCTTGCTTCTCACCACTCTCTTCTGAGGCAGTAGGAGGCTTTGTAGAGGCAAAAATCTAGAGTCCAGTGGATCAAGGAAGGTGATCAGAATACAAGATATTTTATTAAGCTATGATGGCCAGGAGAGAAACCAATCGGATCAGGCAGTTGAGAGAGGATGATGGCACTCTAGCGATTGATAGTGAGGAGATCGGTGAGTGGATTCTTACGCACTTTAGATCTAGGCGGAACCCTTCCTTAGGGGAGGAAGCATATAGTCAGGGTCTCTGCCCAGCGAACCATGTATTTAAGCAGGAGAACACAACCCTTTCCCTCTCAATATCTTCTATAGAGGTATGGGATGCGCTCTGGTCCTTAGGGGAGGACAAATCACCCGGCCCGGATGGTTTCCCCTCTCCCTTTTCTTCCGCTGATACTGGTCCATTATTGGAGGAGAGGTCATGGATGCTATATAGGCAGCCTTTCACTCAGGCATTCCGATAGAATGGAAGAAGACACTGATTACCCTAATCCCTAAGAGACCGATGCATCTACCCGAGCCACTTCAGACCGATTAGTCTTTGCATCACCATCTACAAAGTCTGTGCGAAAGTCCTTGTCGGGCATCTACAGATGTGTGTGCCTTGCCTCATCAGCCTTGAGTAAGGAGCCTTTGTTAGAAGATGTGGCATCACTAACAACATTCTTATTGCTCGGGAATTCGTGCATGATCTCAGGCATGCCCTTGCTCGGAGAAGTCTCATGGCCATCAAGCTGGATATGGAGCGAGCTTATGACCGGATGAGTTGGAGCTTCCTCAGGCAGACCCTCCATGACTTTGGCTTCTTAGATAGCTGGATCGGGTGGATAATGGACTGTGTGGAAGGCCCTTCTTTTGCCATCCTGGACAATGGTTCCCTGACTGTATACTTCTCTTCGTCGATGGGCCTCCGACAAGGGTGTCCTCTATCCCCTACCTATTTATTCTATGTGCTGATGCTCTCTCTCTCGGGCTCTAGGAGACATGATCCAGCGTTCTTTTTTGGAGCCCTACATGGCCGCTCTAGAAGCTTATAGCCCCTTTCTCATCTCCTATTTACTGATGTGCTTTCTTATTGGTCGGGCCTCAATCCAGAAAATGCCAGATGGTTTGCTCAGATTATGGAATCTTACTGTTGTGAGTCAGGATGGTTAGTCAACCTATAGAAATCATTCGTTATCTTCAGTCCCAAATTGAAGCCCAGCACAAAAGCAGAGATCCTAGCCAGCCTGAGGATTTTGGAGTAGCAGGGGACCCTATCTTATCTTGGTGTCCCTATGACAGGTGGTTAGCTATGGAGAGTGGACTGCAGGCCCTTGGTTCAGTGGGTTCGGGACCACCTAGAGGGATGTCAGGCCACCTATCTTTCTATAATGGGTAGGGTTACCCTCATCAGGTATGTCCTCAGTTCTATGTTGATCTACTTACTGGCTAACTCGTTGGTACCTAAATCATGCATGAGGGAGCTAGAACAGATTTTTCGTAACTTTCTATGGAGGCACAGACGGGATGGTCAGGTTATTCACCTATTGGCCTAGGATACTATCTGCTGCCCAACTAGGGAGGGGAGCCTCGGGATTCAGTCCCTCTAGACTAGGAGGGAGGCACTCATTGTCAGACATGCTACGAGATATATCCTTCAGTCCAACTATTTGTGGAGCAGAGTTATAAGAGCCCACTATGGGGTTTGGAAGCTAGGTGCTCAGATACAACCATCTAGTGGTCACGCCCATATCTAGAGGGAGATTTGTGCCCATGCTCCTATCATGATGACCCATGTCAGATGTTTGGTTGAAGATGGGATCACGATCGATGTCACCTAAGATGCATGGCTTTTGTTTATCCCTTTGGCAAGGTGGCCAAACTTTGTGAGTGTTGATGCAGCCGACAACCTCAGGGTTTGCGACTTGATGATAGAGGACGGTATGACCTGGAGATCCCAGGAGCTTTCTAGACTATTCGGGTGCTCACTAACCTTTCGTATCTGCATCATCCCAATTTTGCTCCACCGCGGACATGACCTTAGGGTCTAGGGTCCTTCCTGCTACCCCAAGGTTCCCTCGAGCATCCTCTATGATTTGTGCAAGAGACCATCCGATGCCAACATTGCAGCGGCATGGATCTGGAGACTCCCCATCCATCCGAGAGTGCAGTTATTCATCTGTAAGAGAGCCTGATACTGCCTCCCTACGAGATCTCTTCTTCGGCGGAGAGGTATGGATATTTTGAGTCCTATCCGATGTATGGGGGTCAGGAGGAGACCACGGGTATGCGATCCTGAGCTGCCCTAGGGCGAGGCTGATTTGGAGACTTGCTGAAGATTGGCCCTGGGATGCTGGTGATGGCGAGTGGCGATGTCTTTTCCTTTATTACCTTCACTAGAGTATGGCTTTGGAGGCTGGCTACACAACCTATATTGCTTATCAAATTTGGCTATCGAGGAATGCGGTGACCTTCGAGGCTGAGACTACCCGGCCCATCGGGTGCTTCGGAGAGCTAGGTGCTTAGTGACAGAGTATCATCATTTTGATGCGGTGTTACCTCTAGCTACTCTAGATTCTTTGGACTCCCATGTTGCTTTGGCAGCAACCCGTAGGGCGATCTACATTTTCTGGAAGCCCTCTCCCTGGGTTTGTCAAGGTGAACTTTGACGGTAGTGTCTAAGTTGTGATAACTAGAGCAGGATATGTCATTCGAAATGACAAGGGAAGGATTCTAATGGCTGGAAAACCTTCCTTCATAAGCCTTCTGTCCCAGGTGCTAAGCTCAGAATGGCATGGGATAGCATCACTAGAGCGACCCAACAGCTATGGGCTGAGAGGATTATCATCGAGGGGGACTCTTCGGTAGTCATTAGCTGGATTTAGGATAGACTGGACCTCTACGACGCGCCCCCTCTCCTCTGTGACATTGGAAGGCTTCTATAGGGTTCGGTGACTGTTTCAATATGCCATGTCTATCAGGAGGCAAACACAGTGGCTGATTAGGTTGCCTCGTTCGTTGCACAGCATTTCGCTGGTCGATCATAATCTCAAGGGGATGGGATCCCTCTACCCCTCTAGGATTTCTTGCTCTTGATTTCTTGGACTGCCCTTGCACTAGATCAATGTGACTGTCCGATTGTACCAAAAAAAAGATAATGTTGGCCCAAATGGCAACGCAAGAGAGAGGATGAATTGGGTTCTTTTTAAAAAAATTAAGCCTACTTTCCAAAATAATGTTCAAATGCAATGCTATGAAAAATATAAGTGCAGTGCAAAATAAACTTAAGCGGAATAAAGGAGATAGAGAGGAGAGAAATGAGACAATCACAAGCAAACACCATGATTTATAGTGGTTTGGTATTAGCTATACCTACGTTTACTCCCAAAGATCTCTTGGGTGTCACTATAATCATCCTGATTATAGCGGAGTTGTTTTACAAGCTCACAACTCAAACTTATTGTTTTTCTAGATCACAATAAATCCAACTGGTTTCACAGGCTCACCAACATAAAACCTTTCCATAAGCCAACCTGGCTTACACAGGGACTAATTGCCCCTTGATTCAATCACTGGATTGAATCAACTTACAAAAGATATAGAAAGTTGAGATACAACAATAATAAAGCTCCAAAATGAGCAAATAAAGCAATATAAACAAATGAAATAAAAGGAGCCTAGTTTAGAGATTTTTGAAATAGAGCTCTTCTTCTTTTGATCTTTCTCAAGATGGAACTTGAAGCTTTTGGAGGATCTTTTTTTGACTTGAAGCTCAAATCAGAACTAAGGCTCTCTTCTCTTCTTCTTTTTCCTTTTAATTTGATAAAAATTCCTCAAGATTTGCTTTGGATTCTTGGGATTTTTCTTGACCTCTATTTTCTTTCTAGGGCTTTTAAAATTTGAACTTTCCCTCTTTCTTTTCTTCTTTTTCTCCTTTTCTTCTCTTGTTTTGAATCAACTCTGTGCTCTTATTTATAGACTTCTTCCAAATCCACTTAGAATCCATTTTTAAGTTGGAAACTATCCATTGTTAGGAGTGGAAAGAATGTTTGGATGAATACGGAAAGAGCCGTTGAAGATCATTGAAGATTGTCAGGTTCTGGAGCTATCTCTAACAGTTCTGGAGTTAGCTCTTGACAGGGTCAAATCGGCTCAAGCTCGGGATGTTCAAAAAGTGAATTTTCTACTTGTTGAGAGGTCGACTCTTACTTTCTGGGGGTCAACTCGAGATCACCATGAGTCGACTCAAGCTACTTCAGGAGTTGACTCGTGCAGGATGCCAATTTTCTTACACTTTGTAACACTGTGTGAGTTGACTCGAGTTGCTGTAGGAGTCGACTCAAGCTCGACGCAAAATTGTTGTCTCTCTATCTTTTTGACCAAGTCGGCTCACCCACTATGGGAGTCGGCTCAAGAGCGTACCAAAAGAACCAAATCTTGCTAAAGTCGATTCCTCAACTGTGAGAATCGACTCTAAGTGCTGAACTTGACACTTAAAGGCAGACTCAAGTTTGGACTTGATTTTTCTTGTGATTTTGACTGATTAAAAACTTAAATTCCTGAAATACTTTGTTAGCCCAGATGGCAACCAAAGAGGGAAGGATGAATTGGGTTCTTAAAAATTTTAAAATTTAAAAACTATTTCTCAATCTAATGCATAAGAAAGAATGCAATGAGAGTAGTGCTAAGAATGCTAAGCAGAGTGCAAAGGATAGAGTAGAGAGAAAGAGAGAGACAAGCAAGATAAACACAAGAAATTTATAATGGTTCGGTGTTAACTACACCTACATCCACTCCTAAGGAACTCTTAGGCCACACTATAATCACCCTAATTATAGCAGAGTTGTTTTACAAGCTCACAATTCAACTTGTTGTTTTACAACGGGATCACAATGAATCCAGCTAGTTTTCATAGGATCACCAGCACAAAACCTGTTACAAGCTTCCTAGCTTGTACAAGGCCAAACTGTCTTCCTTGATTCAATCTTCATATTGAATCAATAAATAAATGTAATAGAAAAATGGTTACAATAGTTATAGAGCTCCTTAAATGAGCAAATAAGATAATATAATAAAAGTAAAATAGAAGAGCCTGATTAGAAGATTTCTAAAGTTTGACTTTTCTTCTTTCTTCTTTTCCTCAGAAATAATCTTCCTCAAGTTGAGCTTGAAGCTTTGAAAGAATCTTTGATGTAGAGGCTTTTGAAGAACTAGGGCTCTCTTCTTCTCTTCTTGATTTAATGAAAATTCTTTAAGATTAGCTTTCGAATGCTTTGGATTTTCTTAAACTCTGTTTTGCACGGTAGGGCTTTCAAATTTGAACTCTTTTCTTTTTCTATTCTCTCTCATGTTCTTCTTTTGAAACAATCTCATGGCTCTTATTTATGATCTCCTCTAAATCCTCTTTTAGAAGAAAATTGATCATTGAAAATGCTTGAGGATGAGTTTAGCACGGAAAAGGAAAGAGCCGTTAAAATCTGTTGGAAAAATGTTAGTTTGAAGTCGTCTTTGATACCTCTGGAGTCCGCTCCTGACAGGTTGGAGTCGGCTCGAGCAGACCTGGAATCGTTTCGAACGAGGAATGTGTGAAATGTAAACTTTTGCTCAACGTGGAGTCGGCTCGTGCTTTTCGAGGGGTCGATGCCTTTTCGTGTGGGAGTAGGCTTGAGTGAATGCGGGAGTCAGCTTGACTAAAGCCCAAAAATGTACTGTCTGTATAATCGATGGAGTCAGCTCTAATCTCTACAGAAATTGGCTCCAGCTCGATGCAAAATTAAAGACCTTCTGTCTTTCTGGTGGAGTCGGCTCCAAACTCTGCAGGAGTTGGCTCGACCATGTACTGAAAGTGTCAACCTGTTCCGATACGCTCTGGAGTTGGCTCCGAGACTTCTGGTGTCGGCTTTAAATACTGAAACTTGACACTTAACACTAGACATAGGGTCAAACTCAAATTTTCTTTGATTTTGATTAATTAAACATTTAAAATTTTGAAATACTTAATCAAAATTATTAGTAACACAAGGAATATACTCATGTGATTTTTGTTATTTATCAAAATTAATAATTGGGTCAATAATCTCGTCCTTTTTGATGATGACAAAAACACAGAGTATATGCATATACATTTGAAGTATAAACTTCAACTTAAATAACTTTTCAAACAAATGATAGTAATCAGAATTTCAACATAATTATCTTGAACAACAACTTCATTTCAAATATTTAGTTCAACTATTCCAAGGATTCAAAATATTTAACCAAGGATTTATAGAATTCAAATTAATCAATTCAAATAATTCAAATTAGATAAGCTCCCCCTGAGTAATGGCTCCCTCTATGTATGTGCATACTATTTAAAATCAATCAATATGAATATACAAATCTTTCTCTTTTTTGCCATTAACAAAAAAGTTAAGGAAGAATAGGATAGTCCTTGCTCAGAATGAGAGACCAAATTAGAATCAAACATCACTGAATGACTTAAGAAGATAATCATTTCAAAATATCAAAGAAATTTCATTAAGTCATATAAAAACTTCATACATATTCATTGATTACATAAAGTAAAGTACAAGTCAAGTATAAAACAATAAAACATTATGTCTTTCAGTAAGTTCCTAAGTACAAACTAAGATTTCTAAGATCTAACGATAAACTATGGTAGGTTGTATAGAGTATAGTTGTTGGTTTGGCTTGATTGGCTGGGGAGGCTGGAGAGGAAGGGGACATTCACTTTAGAATCTTAAAAGCCTTTTCAACTTCTCCAAAATTTGTCCCATTCCATCTTTTTGAATCTTGCAAAAATCATTGATCGGATCTTCTGTTTTGGACATTACCTTCTCAATGTTAACACGAAGCTCTGCATTGGACTTGGAGTAGATATTGGAGTCATCACCAATGCTTTTAATTTTTGTCAAAGATGTCTTATAGCTCAATCTTTAAACTATAAGTAGAGGCATTGATTAAACTTTCAATTTTCTAAACTTTCTCCTTCAAGATATAAATTAGTTGTCTGATTCCCAAAAGCTGATCTTGAATATTTTCATTTATCTTTTCCTCATGCTCAGCAAATGCAGTTTTGATTATTTCCTTGAATTGCTCAACTTGCTCAGATATAAAAGCAGGGGAAGGGACTGTTGATGCTGTCGGTGGTGGTGCTAGTGGTGAACTAGGTCCCGGTGTTGGAAAGGATGGTCCAGGTGCAGATGGAGGTGAGGATGGTCTAGTAGCCTTCTCAACATCATCATCCATTCTCTCTTCTTTGATCGGCTCAGGCATAGCACCAGGTGTTCACCTTTGCCACTCTCCATTAATCTTTCAGAATCCCATGCGGTGTAGGGTGGAGATATTATAATAGTCTGTGTGCTTCAACTTTTCTGTGGTTCATTTTCTAAGATATCAACCCCTTGACTTTTGAAAATCACTGTCAACACCATCCCATAGGGCAGAGTTGCCCTCTTCTTAGTACTAACCTCAGCCATATAGCTTAGCATCATTCCTGCCAAATTAATAGGTTGACCAATTAAGACACAATCCATCAGGGCTATGTCTCTTTTTGATACACATTCAAATCTTCCCGTCTTAGGAAAAAGAATCCTAAAATAAATATTATGCAAAAGCCTCAGCTCCAGATTAAGTTGGTTTGCAAAAACATCCTCTAATTCATTTAATTCCCTCCCCAACATCCTAGATAGAACTCCACTTCTATCAATGTGATGTGTGGCAGTCATTCCATCAATTGGCATCTCCAAAAGATTACCCAAAATATAAGAATTTACATGGACTCGGGTTCCTCTTACATAACTAACCAAGCCTCCATCTCCTCTTCCAACATTGCTGTAAAACTCTATAACAAGAGCAGGATAGGTGGGAACATCCAAAGAATAGACCTTTTCGCAACCCATGTTCCTTAACAACCTTCCAATATCAAACATTTCAAGATCAAGAAAGTGAAAATCTACCTTCCTCCCAGTGGTGATAGCTTTCACAGCCATAGGATCAACATGTGAAGAGGTTGGAGTTGGAATGGCATCGGGTGTGCAGGTGGAAGAAGATGATGATATGCAGGATGAAGGTTGCCTTGCCGAACATCGCACGAACCATCTCCCAGTAGTGACAAAGATTTTGATAGCAGATGCATGACGCTTGGGGGCCATAGGAAGTCAATGCAGGATGAAATCAAGAATATTTGGAAGTTTGAGAGAAGTGGGAGAGAGTTAGAACGATTTGGAGATAATTTGATTTCCAAAAGTATCGGCTCAACCCTAGATAAACTGATTTGGGACCACCTAGAGTCGACTCCTGCAAAGTATGGAGTCAGCTCCGCACCAATAAAATAGTCAGCGCTCGAAATAGAGTCGGCTCGCACAGTAACGCAAGTCGATCCAATGAGCAAACAGAGAGTTGTAAACTCTCGAGTCAACTCCAACTTCAGTGGAGTTGGCTCCACGACAGTTTCAATGAAAAATTAAGAGTTTTAAACTCTGAAACTTATCAAGCCAAGCTTAAATCCCTAGATAAATTTTTCTTAAGGCATGGAAGATCAAGGAATTCAAACATCTAGATGATTGTCCTTAGAAACATAAGAGAGTTTTCAAGAAAATGGATTGAAATCTAGATAATCATTCTTAAGGGTTTCAAATTTATTCTAATGTAACACAAACACCTAATTCTCCTCTAAGATAACAAAATCTCTCTATACTCAAGGGTTTTAAAATATATCAGCTAATTGATCTTCAGTACACACATAATCAAGACAAACATCATTGTTAGCAACATATTCTCTAATGAAATGGTGTCTAACTTTTATATGTTTAGTTCTTGAGTGTTGAATTGGGTTTTTGGTAAGGTTTATTGCGCTAATATTATCACACCTTATTGAAATCATATCAAGTGTGATGCCATAATCTTAAGTTATCGCTTAATCCAAAGGATTTGAGAACAACAACTTTCAGCTGCAACATATTCAGCTTTAGCAATTGATAATGCAACTGAATTTTGCTTTTTGCTAAACCAAGAGATCAAGTTACTGCCTAAGAATTGGCATGCACAACTCGTGCTTTTCTTATCTAGTTTACAACCAGTAAAATTAGAATCAAAATATGTAATCAAATCAAATAGTGAGTCTCTAGAATACCATAATCCAATATTTTTTGTTCCACTTAAATATCTAAAAATTCTTTTTACAGCTATTTAGTGAGATTCTCTAGGATCATATTGATATCTAGCACATAAGCATACAACAAACATAATATCTGGTCTACTAGCTGTTAAATAAAGTAGAGAACCAATTATACATTTATAAAGCTTTTGATCTACTTTCTTACCATCTTCATCCTTATCGAGTTTGCATGAAGGACTCATTGGTGTACCAAGGGGTTTGATAATTTTCATACCAAACTTCTTAAGAATTTTTTTTTTGTCTATTTTGTTTGGTTAATGAAATTTTCTCTCTTTCTTGTTTAATTTGGAGTCCAAGAAAGAAATTCAGTTCTTCCATCATTCTCATTTCAAATTCTTCCTGCATTAGCTTAGCAAAATCTTGACAAAAAAGATTGTTAGTAGCACCAAATACTATGTCATCAGCATAAATTTGTACAACTAATAAACACTTTTCTTTTCAAAAATAGGCTTTTGTCAACATTATATCTAGAGAAATCATTTTCAATCAAAAATTTACTAAGTCTATCATACCAAGCTCTAGGTGTCTGCTTTAAACCATAAAGTTTTGTGTAGTTTAAAAATATGATTTAAAAATTTATGATCTTCAAAACCAGATGATTGTTCAACATAAACTTCTTCATTTATGAAACCATTCAAAAATGCACTTTTTACATCCATCTGAAATAAGTTAATATTCATGCAACATACAAATGCAAGTAATAACCTTATGGCTTCTAATCTAGCAACTGGTGCAAAGGTTTCATCAAAATCAATGCCTTCTTTCTGATTATATTCTTTAGCAAACAATCTAACCTTATTTTTAATGATAGTGTCATCTTTGTCTAACTTATTTCTAAATAGCCATTTGGATCCTATAACCGGATAATCTACTGGTCTATCAACTAAGGTCCATATCTTATTCCTAGTAAACTGATTCAACTCTTCTTGCATAGCTAATATTCAATAACTGTCCTTTACAGCTTTCTTAATTGTTTTAGGCTCTATATGAGACAAATGCAAAATGATTATTAATATTTCTCATAGATGATCTAGTTCTTACATCTTGAGATGGATCACCTATGATTAGGTCCTTTAGATGATCATAAGCATATCCCCAATCTCTAGGTAGATCTATATCATTACAAGTAGTATCAACATCATTATCCCTAGTTGAGTCATCATCCTTAGCTTTAGGTTCATGATCTAAAGATACATCAATATTCAGTTTTTAAAATTTCTTCCAAGGATTTTAGTATCTTCCTCATCATCTTTCTTTTCAGAACTTGATGCTAAAGATTCATCAAACACTACATGAATTGACTCTTTTACAATCAAATACTTCTTATTGAACACTCTATATGTCTTTCTAGATGTAGAATATCATAAGAAGATACCTTCATCTGACTTGGCATCAAATTTTCTAGATTATTTTCCCATTATTGTGAATGAAACATCTACAACCGCATGCATAAAATAGCTAATATTGGGTTTCCTATCATACCATAGTTCATAGGGCATTTTCCTAAGAATTGATCTAATCAGAGCTCTATTTAGGATGTAACATGCTGTGTTTATAGCTTCCGTCTATAAATATTTTGGGAGTTGGCTTTCACATAGCATGGTACGGGATAGGGGTGTAATCGAGCCGAGTCGAGTCAACATAGTGTCAAGCTCGAGCTCGACTCGACTCTTAAATTTGAAGCTCGAAACTCGACTCGAGCTCGATCGAGTTTTTTATTTAGAGCTCGAGCTCGAGCTCGATAAAATACTCGATGTACTCGAGCTTGACTCGACTCGACTCAAATTTCTCAAAGAATAAGGGTTACATAGCTCGATCAAGCTTGCGAGCTTTTCGAGCTGAGATTTTAATACTCGAGCTCGACTCGTTAATATACTTGAGTAGCTCGAGCTCGAGCTCGACTCGATTCGATTTCGAGTATCGAGTCGATTTCGAGCTACTCGCGAGTTGTCTCGACTCAGTTACACCCCTAGTACGAGCCATATCCTTTAGAGTCCTATTTTTTCTTTCTACTATCCCATTTTGTTGAGGTATCCTAGGTACTAAAAATTATGATGGATATCATTTTTAATGCAAAAATTTTTAAATAAATAATTTTTAAATTCAGTTCCATGATCACTTCTAAGAGACACTATTATAGTGCTTTTCTTATTTGTGACTTTCTTGAAGAATTTCAGGAAAACTAAGAAAGTCTTATCTTTGTAAGCTAAAAATAGTACCCAAGTGAATCTAGAGTAATCATCTACTATTATAAGACCATATTTCTTTCTTCCTAGACTAGTGGTTCTAGTAGGTCCAAAAAGATCCATGTGTAGTAGCTCGATGGCCTAGAAGTTGAAATAATATTTTTTGATTTGAAAGAACTTCTAGTTTGTTTTTCAAATTGACATGTATCACAAACTCTATTATTTTCAAATTTAACTTTGGAAGACCTTTAACTAAATCCATTCTAAGCAATTTTGAAATAAGTGTGTGCTTGCATAACCTAATTTACGATGTCATAGCCAACCAATCTCATTTATTTAGCATTATCAGCAATTAACAATGATTACTTATAGATAAGTTATCCACGTCAATTAAGTAACATTGCCATTTCTATTTTTAACAAAAATAATGCTATTGTCAATGGGATTAGATACTATGCATATAGAAGCTTCAAAGGAACTTTGAAACCTTTATCACATAGTTGGCTAATGCTAATTAATTATGTTTTAAGCCATCAATATAAAACATTCTCAATAAAGTAGATTGAGTGATCTGAATTTTATCAATCCCATGATTGACCTTTGACCATTATCTCCAAAGGTCACCACTCCACCTCTTTTCTTCAAGGGTGATGAATTGATCTTTATCACCCATTATGTATCTTGAGCAGCCACTGTCAAGATACCAATTTTCTTTTTGATCCTTTGGCTACAAGACACACCTGCATAGCAATCACATCTTATGTTTAGGTACCCAAGCCTTCTTGGGTCCTTCATGGTTAGTAACAAAAAAATATAGTTCCTTTTGGAACCCAAATCATTTTACCTTTGTAACCAGCATTTACATGAGATATCTTATGATTGCAACATAGGATTTATGACCTTTCTTACCATAATAAAAATAAAAAATATCATTATCGATTGATTTCTTAACAAAAAATTTTAACTAGTTTTTGTTTCTTATGTTTGTATTCCAAACCGCTTTATCAAAAATAGCTCTTTGATTATTCAAAAGCAAATTGAGTTTTCCGAGCTATAAGTAAATTTGCCAACAATATTCTTGTACTTTTCAACTTCATTTGCAAGTTTTGATTTTCAATAAAAATCATGTTTTTTCTCTTTTCTAAATTTTGCTCTTCAGATTTTAGCTTTTCAAACTCAATGGTAAATCCATCTTTCTTTTTAAGAAGATTTTGATTTTCAGTTTTTAACACTTTGTTCTTTGTTCTTAAAACTTTAAAATTACTAAACAATTCATTGAAAGCATCAAAAGTTCATCAAAGGTAAAATCATAAATAGAGCTTTCAGAACATACGACTTCTTCATTTGTCATAAGACATATGTTAGCAACTTCTTGTTGTTCTTCTTTGGATGAAGATTCATCACTGTCACTCCATGTTGTAACATACGCTTTTTTTTCTTTCTATATCCCTTTTTCAGTTAAGGACATTCAGATTGTAATGTCTAGGCTTTTTGCATTATAGCAAATCAGGGATCATTCTCCTTCTCATTATCTTTCTCCTTATCTCCTTACAATTTGATATCAGGTTTTCTTTTGTGAAATAGCCTCCTTCTTTGCATAAATTTCTTGAATTTTCTTGCAAGGAGCAGTGTCTTCATCATCTTTATCTTCTTCACTACTGCTCTTCTCCTTTTCAATAACTTTTAGTGGGATTGTCTTTTCCTTCTTCACATCTTCCTCCAGATGTTGCTTTATTGTGAGTTCATGGGTCATGAGTGATCCAAGAAGCTCCTCCAAAGGTAAACTGTTTAGATATTTGGCTTCTTGGATTACTATCACTTTTGCTTCCCATGCTCTTGGAGGGAACCTAAGAATTTTTTGAACAAGCTCTGAGTTAGTATAGGTCTTTCCAAGACTTTTTAATCTATGCACTATGTCGATAAATCTAGTGTATATGCAAGTGATGGACTCATTCTGATCCATGTTAAAGAGTTCATATTTATGCACAAGATATGATCTTGACTCTTTAACCTGGTTGGTACCCTCATAAGTAAACCGATCCCATATCTCTATGACTGAGATGCAAGTAGATATTCTATTGAATTCATTTGCATCTAAGGAGCATATATGATATTCATAGCCTTGCATTGAGCTGGGCCATTTTTTTATCATTTTCATTCTAATTCCTTTCGGGCTTAGGAATAATGGATCCATCTACTACATGTGTGGGAGTGCTATCCATTGATAATGGCACTCCATAAATCATAGTCCAAAGCTTGAATGAATATTCTCATTCTAGCTTTTCAATATAATAGTTAGTACCATTAAACAACGGTAGATGATTGATAGATTGTCCCTCAGAAAAAGAAGAACCAATTTGAGCTGCCATTTGGATCTTTAGCTCTTGATTGTTAGATCAAGGAAGGATGAACACAGGCTTTGATACCAATTGTTGGCTCAGATGGCAACCCAAGAGGGGGGTGAATTGGGTTCTTAAAAATTTTGAAACTTAAAAACTATTCTCAAAGTAATGCATAAGAAAGAATGTAATGAGAGTAGTGCTAAGAATGCTAAGCAGAGTACAAAGGATAGAGAGAGAAAGACAAGCACGATAAACACAAGAAATTTATAGTGGTTTAGTGTTAGCTACATCTATATCCACTTCCAAGGAACTCTTGGGCCACACTATAATCATCTTGATTACAACAGAGTTGTTTTACAAGCTCACAACTCAAACTTTTTATTTTACAATGAGATCACAATGAACCCAACTGGTTTTCACAGGATCACCAGCACAAAACCTGTCACAAGCTTCCTATCTTGTACAAGGCCAAACTGCCTTTCTTGATTCAATCTCCTGATTGAATCAATAAGCAAATGTAATAGGAAAATGGTTACAACAGTTATAGAGCTCCTCAAATGAGCAAATAAGATAATATAATAAAAGTATAAATAGAAGAGCTTGATTAGAAGATTTCTGAAGTTGAACTTTTCTTCTTTTCTTCTTTTCTTCTTTTCCTTAGAAATAATCTTTCTCAAGTTGAGCTTGAAGCTTTGGAAGAATCTTTGATGTAGAGGCTTTTGAAGAACTAGGGCTCTTCTTCTCTTCTTGATTTGATAGAAATTTTTCAAGATTAGCTTTCGAATGCTTTGAATTTTCTTAAACTCTGTTTCACACGGTATGGCTTTTAAATTTGAACTCTTTTCTTTTTCTATTCTCTCTCTTGTTCTTCTTTAGAAACGGTCATATGGCTCTTATTTATAATCTCCTCTAAATCTTCTTTTAGAAGAAAACTAGTCGTTGAAAATGCTTGAGGATGAATTTAGCATGGAAGAGGAAAGAACCGTTGAAATCCATTGGGGAAATGTTAGAGTTCGGAGTCGTCTCTGATACCTCTGGAGTTCGTTCTTGATAGGTTGGAGTCGGCTCAAGCAGACCTGGAGTCGGCTCAAACGCGGGATGTATGAAACGTAAACTTTTGTTCATCGTGGAATCGGCTCATGCTTTTCGAGAGGTCGACACCTTCTCGAGTGAATATGGGAGCTGGCTTGACTAAAGCCCCGAAAAACACACTCTCTGTATAACCGATGGAGTCGGCTCTAATTTCTGCAGGAGTCGGCTCCAGTTCGACGCAGAATTAAGGACTTTTTGTCTTTATAGTGGAGTCAGCTTCGGACTCTGCAAGAGTCGGCTTGACCGCGTGCTGAAAGTGTCAAACTATTTCGATACGCTCTAGAGTTGGCTCTGAGACTTCTGGAGTTAGCTCTAAATGCTGAAACTTGACACTTAACACTAGACATAGAGTCAAACTCAATTTTTTTGGATTTTGATTAATTAAACATTGAAATTCCTGAAACACTTAATCAAAATTATTAGTAATACAAGAAATATACTCATGTGATTTTTGTTATTCATCAAAATCAATAATTGGATCAACATACTTAATCAAAATCATTAGTAACATAAGAAATATACTTATATGATTTTTGTTATTCATCAAAATCAATATATGGGTCAATAGCTAATCTTGTAAAGTTTAGTATCAAAGCCGTTATGCAAGATTTAAAAATTATAAAAACTAATTAAATTAAATTTGGATTGAAAATAATATGAAAATTATCTTAAAAATCCAAAATTTAATGTTAGCCTACGAAGGAGAAGGCAAACTAGAATAATTTACTGGCCATAGGCCAACAGCCGACTGGCCTTAGGTAAACTATTGGCCTGACATAACAGTTGGATTTTTAATGGTTTGAGTTACTTTTTTGAATTTTAGATGACTAGTTTTTAGCTTTTTATAACTTAGGGACTTGCGTATTAGTTTTGAGCATGGATTAAAATGAACCAGAGCTAAAATTAATTGTGTTGTTTATTAAAAAAAAAGCATTATTGAGCTTTAATTAAAAATCCTCTTTATTCAAGTTTAGAACTCTATTTGTATATTTATTTTCTTTAAGAAAGCATCTTTCTTAGTTTTCTTGTAAAGAAAGTGTAGGATTCCTCCTAAGTCCATAAAAAGAAGAATGAGGGTTTACTTTTAGTCTGTAAAAAAAATTGTAAGAGTTCCTAAAATAAAGATTTTTTGCATAGTAGATAAGGTAAAAAGTGTCCAACTATTATAAATCTTTATGCTCCATTTATGTACTTGCTTATTTACTTCACCTATAATTTTATTTATTATTATTATTAGTATATTATCTCTCTTGCATATGCTTTTAATTTGTAATATTTAGCATTAGTGCTTAATCTTAAATTCTCGCCTTTCAAACATTTAGTTTTTAAAAACCCAACTCACTCCTCCCCTTGAATTTCTCTAGGCCAACAACCACTTGATGGCAAAGGGCAGGACAGGTAAGAAGGCGATGGTGGTTAGAGGTCGCAATTTATTTTTATATGGTATTCATGTTATCTCAAAGCTAAGATATAATATATATGAATCGATATGAATATAATATGATTAATTAATTATATCAAAAATCTAAATACAAACAAACACAATTATTATATAGGTAATATAATACAATATGATATGTATAATCCATTAATAAATAACTTGTATAGGATTGGCACGATATGGTTCGCTCAATAGGATTAAACATGGCTTGCTTAATATGAAAGGATATGATCTGACTAATTTAACATGACCCACTTAATATGTCATCAATTAAATCGATCTTGAATGGATTGCTTTTAGATTAGTGGGTCAACTTACACAACTATTTTACGTCATAAATATGTCAACATGTTTACGATATGAACCCATATAAGGTCAATCTGAATCCATTTATTTATGTTGGGTTCGACTTGGGTTCGCATTGTAGGGAGAAATAAACTCCGAGGCATGCATATTTAAAAATTTGATAACAATTATCAATGCAAAATTTTAAAGATTAAGTATTAATCTATCTAACATGCATCAAGATCATATCTTTGCCTATATATAAGATCGTTTGATCTAAAATATGCATATAAATAAAATCATCAAGATCATATCTTGATCTTCAAGGTAAGAAGTCATACTTCTTTCTTGAAGCATGCCTTAAGATCTAGGGATCATATCACTTACTTAAGGGAAATTGGTAAATCCTTTTGTGCTCTGCAGCCGTTCAATCGTCCGGCCTCTAGTACGTCCACGCGAAGTCCCCGAATGATCAGTTCCCGAGAGTGCTAGCTCGCAGAAAAACAACTTTGCTGATCTTGAATCCTCCACTTGAATCTTCTTCCAAGATCCACCAAACTTTGCTAACACCAAATCACACCAGAATTTTTATTCTAACTCTTTAGAAATTCAATCCATAACATTTCGTTGTTGTTCGATGATCTGGTGAAGAATGTCCTCTAATTTATAGGCTCAATGTAGCCTTTAGCCCATTGAATTCTAACACTTAGAATTCTGTCGTTAGGTGAAAACCAAAGAGACACCGAACCAAAGAGATGCAGCGTTTGGTTAATTCCGACGTTCGGTGATAACGAAAGAGACGCAGCGTTTGGTTAATTCGACGTTCGGTGAAAACCAAAGGGATATGAATTCTAACACTTAAATTCCATCGTTGGTTAATTCAAAGAGGTACATGAATTCTAACACTTAGAATTCCAACGGAACCATTTGGAGAAGATTAATGTTATACATTAAATTCTACATGAGAATTTAATCTTTCATGAGATGAGATTTCAACTATCTCATTATGTGAGATCCTTATGCGAGAAAACTCTTTTCACACATGGGTTTGGGTTTGGGTTTTGGTTTAAGCTGATTTGAATTTATTGGATTAAACCTACATAGATCATGGTCCTAGCCCAAATCAAATTTGGCTAGTCCTGAATCTATTTAAATCCAAATCAAGTCTAATTTCAAATCAATATTTGAAATTGATTAGTCCTTCTAATTGAATCTGATTCACTTGTACTTAACCCTATTAAGATAATTCAATTAATCAAATTGATTAATTAAATCATATACGATTCTCAATCGTTGATTAGCAAATAGATCATCCTAAGAAACTTCTATGCGTGTGACTCTCTAGGTTCGAACCTAAGCCAGTAGCATAGAAACAACTTTCTATACTAATCGATGTGCCCATCTAGCAATGAAACCCGACGTCCGGATAGGTCGAAGAGTTGCCGAACAAACTCCAAGAATCCTAAGAAATAGTTACCGTATAATTCATCTTTTGACCACAAATGTTAAGATGGCTTAAGAGCCTATCAATTCTAAACAGCAAATCCATAAAGTGATTTCAACTTTAGTGATCATGTGACTTTCACATGAAGTACCTTGGCCAAGGTCTTGCTAAATTGAAACACAAGAATTTTTTCTTTTAACGGGATAGGTCAAATTCCATCTTGATCCATAACTGACTACGACAAGTACTTGACTGCACCCAGTAACCTTTCGTAGCTGGATTAGAAATCCAGATGGTTCGGCACCTAAGTACAATGAGTTGCCTGTAAGTCACCGGTTGTGATCTTTAGGTCTTAAGGATACTTATACCTATATTTTTCGGATTAACTCTTGACAGTAGAGTATCCAAAAATGAGTCATGTTCGGTGAAATGTACTCCTACACTTTCACCTGTATGTCATACCAGTGTCTCTACACTCCTTGGTTAAGAGGACAACCAACAAATATGATATACAACGTCCTATAATTGATAGTACTATGACCCTGTCATAGTACATCATTTGGTCGTGAACTCTTTTGAGGACCTTCAAAGATAAATCCTTCTTTATCGTGAAGAAGATCCTGAGGCTTCATTACTATTAGAGTTTTAAGAGATTTTTGTAATGAATAAACTGCCAAATAACTTTTATTAATGTATCAATTTATATATTTACATTAGCACAATCATCAAATGATTGGCTATAGGATACAATTCCAACACGCATGCCATGTTCAATTTTGCCACTTTAGCAATGGTGTTGCTCAGTCTGATGAGGATGGCGAACGAGAGGAAGGCGACTGTAAAAAAAAAAAAGATTAAGGGCATTGGTTTTCAAAAAATTACTTTAAAAAAAGTAGAATTAAAAATTTTTACTTTTATTTTTTATAATTAATAAAAATTATATTTAAAAATAAAAAATAAAAATAATATAACAAAACATATTTTTTACATCAAATTTTATGTTTTTTTAAAAAAAATAAAAATAACAGTGATTCCAAATAACCTCTTTATGATTTTTTTTGGAGAAAAATTTCTCAACAAATTAATTAGCACTCTCGACTCCTTTGTTCCTATGACGGAGCTTTATGCAGCTTGGACTGGTATTGCTCACGCTGCTCAAGTTCTTCATGCTTACAACCTTATCATTGAGGGGGACTCACTGACTGTCGTATGTGAATTCGTAAGGAAAGCTGCAACCAAGTCTCTATCAATTCACTGCTCACGATATTTGTCTATTCTTGGAAAAATTCACAAAGCCTAGATCCGGTATATTTATTGTGAAGCCAATTCTGTGACTGATTGAGTAGCGACCTCTATGGCCTATCATGCTGGGTTTTGGATATGAAATCAGGATGACCCCTGTTCTCTAATACTCAAGCAAATATTGTATTTTGCCTTTTTTTGGATTAACTCTTATTAGATTAGCGTAATTATTCGTTTGTAATTAAAAAGAAAAAGAAAAAAAAAAAGAAGAAGAAAAAAAAAAAAAAAAAAAAAAAAGAAAAGAAAGAAGGAGGAGAAGAAGAGGGATAAATAGCCATTAAAGTGCTTTTGCTCTCCACTGGGTACCATTTGAGGAAGAAGGAGGCATAAACGTACGTGTGAGGTGACTGATTTCCCGACATGGATTCCACATTCCCATAGCTTTTTGGTCGACAACCCTTTTTTTCCTCTTAAATCCGGTAAAGCAAGGGATACGTTTGATTACTGATGGCATTACTCATCCTACTAAATTGATATCATAAAGTAGACTCGTCAAGCACTTTACAGTCAAAAGGTTGATTAAGATGGATTGTTCTTGCTATGTTTTCTTCCGTTTAAAGATAAAGTGATCAAGTTTAGGGGATGAGACGACACCTCATCAACACTTTCACTAAAGATTAAAGTACTGAATTAATGAGTGGGAGGTCGACTAATGGAATGAATTACTCACTCCTGATTCTAAATATTTAAAAAATCAGGATCCTTCACAAAAAAAAGAAAAAAGAAAAAAAAGTTTACAGAGGCCTTCGCTCTACGTCAACCATGCTGTCTTCTATCACTGGTTAGTAGTGGGGTTTCATGACTTGATGGCATAGCTTAAATTTCTTAACAACTTAGCACGTAATTACCAATAGCTTAAATCTCCTATGCATTTGCATCTCTCCAGCCATGCTTGCATAAAACTCTATAATAAATGATAATTTATGAGAAACACCCTCGCTTTATTTTTACTAAAAAGCCTAAAGGGTGCAATTGATACACTGAATTAGTAGAGGATTAGGACTTTTTAGTTTCCTCCCATGTTTGTTATAGGTAAGGACTAAATAAAATTTTGTTCCACAAGATGCTAATTCTATCGAAGAGAGAATTTATTCCATTAAAACAATCCTTTTTATTTTTATCCTATCTCGCTATTTCTTTTATTTTTCCTCTTTTGCCCTTATCTTCAATGACACATAATAGGCTCCTATTTTTTTTAAGAATATAATCGCTGAACTAGAAATATATATACATAATGCTATCCAATCCTTCTTAACACCAAACATGATATAAGATAATTTTTGTCTTTATCGAGTTTGTTATCTTATCTTCTTCCCTCCTCTCTTTTATCCCATCCATTGTACCAAATGCAATCAAAGAGAATTAGAAGCATCCTAGGCTTAAGCACAAGAGCAATTCAAACATGTTGAGGTGACTGAACTTAAAAATGTTAAGCTGTCGCTGAGGAAGCCTGATCTGTGATGTTGAAAGTGCCAATTGAAAGGTTAGCCGCTACTGAAACATAAAGATAATTTACTAGCAAGAAACCATATTGTAGACCCACTTTCTAGGTGGGTTCAGATTAGCTGGATCTACAACTCTAACCTACAGATTGACTTAGTAGGCATCTTAATTAGATGTGAGTCAATTTAGAAATAACTCAATACACTTCAGTGCCAAGCTTCTTGAGTACGATCCTTGGAAGCATACTTAGATCTCCTAAACAAAGGCTATTGGTGATTGAAGACCAAATTTAGTGGAAAAAAAAAACTAAGGTTGAGGACTATGTTGGTGAGAGATCTCCTAAGCTAGCTAAAGTTACTGGATCTTTGGAATCCAACCTAGTGAGCTTCCATAGCTCAATAATAGCACATGATGTACTTGTTGATCTTATCGCTAATGATGATGGAGTAGGTACCCTCGATAATGTAACAAGCCTTGATGATAAGAGAATAGGTGAGAGAGTTATATGGATGGTTATAAACCCCAAGTTAGAATCAAGCTAAAAAAATACAAGGTTCAAATCCAATTCAAAATTTTGATGCAATCTAATTTTCAAGCCTGACCTAACTCATTGGTCTCTAAATATGAATTGGATCGGGCCTAATCAAGTCAAGACAAGATCGGATCATAGATTGATCCAATCCATTTGCAGCCTTGGATCTAGATTTTCAATTCATATAATGTACATTATCATTATACTCTTCAATTGATATGATTCGTTTATGACCTAAGAAGTTTCCAAATCAAATGAAGTTCTATCTTAAATATATTAATTTACTGTATGATAAACAAAAATAACCGCACATAGCGCCCGCCATCATGGTTTCCAGTGAATAGGGAAAAAAATTAAAATAAAAAAGGATGGTTTAAGAGAATGGCAACAGCATGCCATACATCCCCATGAGCTGGTTGAGAAGGATTAATTTGCCATGCCAAGTTGAGTTGCTCATTCACAACAAGCAAAGCATTCATCCATATGTTGTAAATCATGTAGCCGCAAATCAAAGGATCCATTAATTTTAATGGAGTCCGAGTAACTTTTTTTTTTCTTTTTTTTTATAGCGACGATCACACCAGTTTAGGTGAGCCAAGCATAATATATCAGAGTACAAAATTTGAGTAAAAACATCGGACATAAATCACCCGGCATCCAGTACAAGGACCAGAGTGGTGGACAGCCTAATCAGCTATCCAGTCAGCCACTGAGTTAGCTTCTCGATAAATATACCGAATCTGGACACTATAAGCATGATGGAGCATAGTCCTGATGTCGCATATCAAAGGGTTGATAGGCAAAGGGTCGCTTGAGTCCTGTGGATCCAGCGAACAACAGCAATAGAGTCCTCTTTGATAATAAGCCTACGAATACCCATACTGCGGATAGCATAGAAAATGCCAGCCCGCAGCATACAACTCGGCTAGCGGCACTGAAAGGTCTAAAAAGCCAAATCCACCAGTCGCAAGCATCGACCCATCCGAGCCACAAATACAAAAGCCAAACTAGCCAGTCAACCTTGAACACTGCCATCAAAGTTGATTTTGACAAACCCCAGTGAAGGAGGTTTCCAAGATACAAAGATCGTACGCCGGTATGCAAAGGTAGCAGGAAAATCCCAGATGCTAGGGTTATCAGAATCAAAACCTGACTGATGGAGAGTGCACTCAGCAGAAAGGGACAGAGCTGTCCTGACAATTCTGTAGGAAGGGTCAATCACATCAGCAAAAATATGCCGATTCCGAGACAGCCAAACCTGATGAGCAATGTAAGCACCCATAGAACTCAACCGATGGGTGCCCCTCCGCATATCCCGCTGGATTAAACTTAGAAATGAACTGCGACATGGGCACTGTTATCACCCCAAGAGCGATAACCCGCGATCTGCCAGATCAATCTCACTCTGTCGCAAGTGAAGATAGCATGATCGATAGTCTCCTCTTCAAGCCCGCATAAAGGGCATATTGGCTGGATCGCCATGCCCCTTCTCGAGAGCAGGAAACAAGTAGGAAGGCAGTCTCAAGCCAGCTTCCAAATGAATAGCCAGACTCTATAGTGAATGGAAAGCTTCCAAATCCAAGACACATCCAACATATGCCTAATCTGTGGCCTATAATCCAGCATAAGATCCCTGATCGGAGCACGAGTCATATAGAATCTCCTCCACAATCTGATGTCCGAGGCGTGATCCGAAATAAGGGACGTATGCCAGTCAATGTGATCCTGAGCAATTAAGTCAGTGACTTATTCCACTAGGAATGTCAGTGCTAACAAAGGTAGGCCACCGGAACAAAGAAAGATCAACTAGCCATGTATCCCTGAGCACATCAACAAAAGTTCCATCACCAATCATCCACGAGATACGAGAAAGTATAGCCGGAGCATGACGACACACTCTTTCCAGAAGAAAGAGTAGCCACAAATAGGCTGGGAAGGTGTATAAGGGGTCCAGTCTCCGTATTTTGCATGCATGAACGAGCTCCATAGACAATCAGGATCAAGTAAGAATCTCGTCGCATGCCTAGCAGTCCGCGCCTTCCTTCTCATAGTGAGGGACTGAATCCCAAGCCCTCCCTTCGAGATTGGCATACAGACTATATCCCATGCCAGAAGGTGGATCCCATGGCCGTCCTGCATAGATCCCAAGAGAAAGTCTCGAACCATCTCTCCATCCGCCTTAAACAAGTCACCAGAATGGCTGCATTAGATAGAATGTAGAGGGGAAGAGAAGTGAGCACTAAGCGAATAAGGGTAAGCCTAGCCATCATAGATAACCCTATGACCTGCCACCCATCCAATCGATCACGGACTGGCACTCAAGATCACTAAAATCAGAGCTCCGTGACCATCTCCCCATAATGAAAATTTTCAGATAGGATAGTTGATCAGCCTGAGCAGAGATACCCAAGATTTGCATAATGATCTCCCTCGTAGAAAGGTTGGTCTTCTGACTGAAGCTAATCATGGATTTGTCTAAATTAACTTTCTGTCCAAAAGCCCTGCAATAAAACTGAATAACTGAAGCAAAAGTTGTAGCATTACTAATAGTGGCCCTCCCAAAAGGATACAATCATCAGCAAATAATAAGTGTGAGCGAGGGCCCTTGGAGGACCGCACTATAAGGAACTAAAGAGGAGGCCTGCTGAGCCTGATATAGAGCCTAGATAAAGCATCAGTTGAGAGAATGAACAGGAAAGGGGAAAGGGGACATCCCTGCCTTAGACCCAGGGCTGAGTGAAAGTAGTCCGATTGGCCACCATTAATAATGATAAAGAAGGACGGCCAATGAACATAGGCCATAATCCAGTCAACAAAAAGCTCATCAAACCCAAACTCCTGAATAGATCTATATAGGAACTCCCAACTCACTCTATCATAAGCTCTCTCCATGTCCATCTTAACAGCCATCAAACAGTGATGAGTAGGGGCTCTATGGAGATCATGCATAACCTTTGAGCTAACAGGACATTATCAGAAATGCACCGTCCTCTGAGGAAAGCCCCTACTCAGGAGAAATAAGGCGAGGAATCACTAGTCTCAGCGAGATACCAAGAGACGAGCGCAAACCTTATATAAGGTAGTGCAGAGACTAATAGGGAAGTGCTGAGGCATGGAAGCATCAGACCATTTTGGCACCAAGGCAACAAGGGTCGATTCCAATCTGGGGGGAGAGAGTTGGCCAGGAAGACTAACTGGATGCCTACACCACATCCTGTCTCACAATAGTCTAATAATGGTGAAAGAAGAAAGGAGGAAACCGTTAGGTTCCGGAGCCTTATCAGGACCAAGGTTTCATAAAGCCAGCCGAATCTCCTCCGAAGTAATCGGCCTAATAAGAAGGTCATTCTCCACCTCAGTTACCTTAAAGGGGGTTGCCATAGGACACACAGCGAGCCCATCCCCCGAAAGCTCAATCCAACGAGAGCGGAAGAAAAGAAGCTGGTCCTCAATACCTGAATATTGTCCTGGACGTTCCCCATCATCAACAAGCCACCGATCCGATTCGCCGCACAACGCTTTAAGGTGGCCTGATGAAAAAATCTAGTATTCTGATCATCCTCCTTAATCCACTGAATCCAAGACCTTTGCCTCCAATAAATCTCCTGCTGCCGAGAAGGAGTGGTGGAGAGTGAGACTAGACCGAAGAGAAGGTCAAATCATGAAGACAACCAAACCGATCTTCCTTATCCTAGAGAGTAGCAATAATGCTCTCAACCTGCTCAACTTGCCTGACAACGTCCCCTACCTCCTTTCTATTCCATCTGGAAAGTCTATGCCTCGCAAGCTTCAACGCGAGATAATCTGTATGTAGCACTCCCTCTGACCGGAATATGCCATACCTGAGAAATTAAGGACCTGGCCGCAGAGTAAGAAGTCCAAATTTCTCAAATTTAAACTGTCCCCTTTTTTGAGCAGCCACATCAGTGGAGATGAGAATAGGATAGTGCCTGAGACAATCCTGGACAAATAAGTGGTGGTAGAAGGGAAAGTCTGAATCCAATTGGTCGTGGCCAAACCCTATCCAACCGTTCCCAAACTCTAGCAGAGCCATAACGATTATTGAACCAGGTGAATTGGGCTCCCTGAAACCCCAAATCCAGAAGATTAGCTGTGGCTATGAAAGTTCGAAACTCAGAAATGCCCATAGTCTCCACGAATTCCTACCACCTTCCTTCTCATTAGCCCCCACAATACAATTGAAATCACCAGCACACAGGGTAGGAATACCTTAGGATAGCAAAGACAGAATCTCGTCCTAAAGAACCCGACGTTCCCAAAAAAATAGTACTAACATAAACACCCGAAAGGAGCCAAGGGGTCGCCGATCCTTCAGAAATGACAAGAGCAACCTGCTGACCACAGAGATGAAAAATCCACTCTAATATCAGCAGGCCTCCATAAAACCATGATGCCTCCAGATAATCCATTAGACTCAATAGCATAAGAAAACCAGGATCTGGATATCTGTCTCCTAACATAAGCCAGACTGTCCCTGACAATCGAGTCTCCAATAAAACACAGATATCACAACTGTGAAGCTGCATCAACCTCCCAAAAGAGGAGCGAAAAAAAGTTTTAGGGCTCCTTTAACATTCCATATAAGAATCTTCATCCAGGTGGGGAGGCCCTTCAAATCCCCTGACATCTCAGAATCAGATGGACAACTATCAAGAAGTATGCCCTTCGAGGGTCCCTGGTCCTAACTGTCCATAACCTCTACTGTGGCATCCAACTGAATAGCCTTCTTAAGTAGAGAGACTACCGAATGGTGGGATCTCTCCTGATTCATCAGTGGGAGGCCTCTGTGATAACATCTGGGACATGCACCTCTGTAGTCTGGTTAACCTTGGACCCATTTCCCAAGAGGGTCATAGGTCCCTTCGGCTCATCCATGGAATGCTGAGAAGGTAAAAATGGAATGCACAATGCCTTTACCAGGGACAGAGATTTTTCCTTTCCTTTCGAGGTTTTGGAGGCTACCCTTGGGGCCAAAGTCTCCACGGGCCGAGCCTGCTTAAGTGGCCCCGGATTGGCTTCATTGCAGCCCCTCGGCCTACTAGCCCATTTATCAGAGCCCAACAGGGCAAATGGATTGGCTGCAGTGTTCAGAGAGTTCTTCTGCAATGGGGTTTAAGCCCTCAGAGTCCACCGGCACGACACTCTGAACCTGGCACACAGCCTTCTCACTCAACAGATCCTTCATCACTGCATGAGACCCAGAGGTGTACCTAAGTGCCCATAATGGCCATCCCCCTCTACCACCACCGGCAGATTTTCCCTGCAGCAAATGCCTTGCTGCATCTCAGGGCAATGGCCAATAGTGCCAGCGACACCATACTTCCTCCCGACTGCCGTCGAGCTACCTTTTCGGAACATGCCAACCCTCAGAAGAAGCAGAGGAGGCCACAACACCATGCTGGATCTTCCTGTCAAGGTTAGCATCCTGAGATAGAGAAGACCTCCGTCGCTGGAGGGCAGCCATCCAAGGCCCAAACACCAGGCAATCTGAAGAAGAATCAGCAGTCGGTGCATAACCACAACTTTTGACTGGATGCAAGGAACCACAGAATTATAGATGCCCTCCAAGTGCTCGTAGGCAAACTGTTGCTAGAACGGAACACCGCTGCCCCCACACATGTGGTAAAAGAATGGTAAGCAACAAAAAGAGATATATATTAGATTAATAGTTTTTGAGTGCTTTAATAAAGTCATTTCAATCATGCCAATGGAAGGTAACAAAGAGACTAGGAGCCACTTCATCCCACATCTTGTAAAAGAATGGTAGGCAACAAAAAGAGGCATCAAAGTTTCATTCGTACCAAAGCAACGACTATGTTGCCGAGATTCGCATGCCACGATCGACCAGCAATAATTTTATTGCCTAAGATTCATTCTCTTAGAATAACTAGAAATCTATATTTTCTTAATAAATATTATTTAAGTAATATTTAAAAAAAAACCTATTCACATACTTTTATACATTGAAAAATTCATCTTTTTATAGCACCCTTTAAACCATTAAAACTATTTTACATTCTAATTATATACTATTCTAATTATATCCTATCCTTTGTGATTATAGTTCAACTTTCTTATCAAACTATATTTTTAGTCACACTAATAATACAAACATTAATCATATATAATTTTTTAAATAAAATAAATTTTATAATTACTACACAACAATTAAACATATTATCATATTCCTTTATAAAACACCAATAAGATATTTTTATTTTAATTATAAAATCTTTTACAAATATTACATTTTCAATCATTAGATGAAATTTTATATCAAAATTTTTTCTCTAAAAAATTATTTTAATCAAAATTATTATAAGATAAACTTTTGATTGCCTTTTCTTTTCAAATTGCATCAAATCAGTGCTGATCGAAGGAGAAGAAAAAGAAAAAAAAAAAAATAATAATAAAAGAAAAATCTGGATAGTAAAATATTTAATATATATACATAGAAAATCAACTTAGCTTTTCCTAGATACATAAATCTTTCCTCTAATTTGATTAATAAATAATAATTTAAAAATATAACTTATCTATTTAACTTTTTGATCAAAGCCAAAGAACGAAAAGTATGACAATGAAAAAGTTGACTAATTTTTTCTCTGAATCATATGGGAAATTGGGATCAGCATGGATGGTAGCGCTAAGGTATGTTGATTAGAGATATCATTAATTCAACAGCAGTATGAATCAAACATGTTTTTCTCAAAAACTATTAATCTAATATATAATCAAAGGTGCTTGGCAAAAGTTTCTCAACGTGGAGCTCTACCACCTGATTTGCTTTCTTAGTATCCGTAAACTAGGTTCCCCACCATGAGTATCCTTCTTAAGGCTTGTTTAGAGCACAAAATGAGGTTCTTCGTTTTGAAAAGTGGATTAGAGAAGTCCACACCCATGGCTGAGGCACGCGTATTGGTGGATGAAGTCCTGTTGGCACTAGTTTCTATATATATATATATTCTTCAAACTAATTTTTAAGAAAAAATTAACATTATAATATATAATAAAATGATACGATAAAATCATACAAAAGAAAAAGTTTACTGTACAATCACAAGTTATATATTATATAAATTTATCATTTGATTCAATTTGAAATTTTATTATTAGCTGTTTTATACAATACCTTCGTACCATGTTAATAAAAATATAGTTGAAAAAGAGAGAGAGAGAGAGAGAGAGAGAGAGGAGAAGGAAGAGGAAAGAGAAAGAAGTAGTAGGACCAAGTCTCGCCACACAATCTCATTTTACCTTAGAACCATTGATGACAAGGGTGGTGGGATGTCTCTATATTTGTACGGGTTGCTGACAGAGTCAAACAGATTTTTTTCATCATCGAAAGACAACAAATTCTCAAAGCAAAATTTAAACAAATTCTTTACAGATTTTATTTTCTGTTTTAAGTTTCAAATATATCATCATTATCTTTACAGAAATCATATCCTTAATTCAAGCAAGATATCCAATTTCTCCACCTTTCTTTTACAACATTAAACCCTTACATCTTACACTCATATTGTCATGTTTGGTTGTAGGAATTGAAAGATAAAAAATGATGTTAATTTCTCATCTGCCATATTTTATAACTCATCTAGACATAGGAATGCTGACATTGAATTCCCATAGAAAGAACTAAAACGACTTTGTTAGTAGACTGATTTGAAAGACC
Source organism: Calamus simplicifolius (assembly GCA_900491605.1). Taxonomy (NCBI): domain Eukaryota; kingdom Viridiplantae; phylum Streptophyta; class Magnoliopsida; order Arecales; family Arecaceae; genus Calamus; species Calamus simplicifolius. The sequence goes on along the minus strand of UESW01004706.1, from coordinate 549,374 downwards.
AACCACAGCACCACATTTGAAACTCGAGGAAGGTTAGGTAAATTAGCAGGTGTTACAATCAGTTAAATTTTGCTTGGTACAACCACTCTATTGTCTGCAAAAAGCTTTTACTAATACCAGGCACCATACCCCCGCCCAAAGATTGCAACACTCTGGCCCAGCCCTTCCCAGTTCAGTTAAGATGGAACTGAAAGAGACTCTGCACCACACACATGAAACAGGAATATAAGGCACGGAATGACTACCCCATCACTGAAAGTGAAATGTATCCTGAAGTCATCTTCTTTATTAATAGAATTCTAGCACAAACAAAGAGAACAATCAGAGATTCTGGAACGCAGACACTATTACTTGGAATACAATATCTCATCGATAAATTGATACCACATATGCATGAGTACACACACAGAATTTCAAACAATAATAACTCCAAATGATGCCATTAACCCTTTTAAGTGCTTTAAGGCAGGTGGAATAGCCCAACCTTGTGCAAGAAATAAATCTACTTCTGATGCTGGTAATGGCCAGGCCACTTTTCCTTATCTTCCTAACATACACCTGTGCTAACGAGCAAGTGAGCAAGCTATGAAGGTACAAAGGAAGCTATTAGGAAATACTGTGATCCTTACAACTAAGAAGAGATCATTCACTACCTTTGTTCAAATGAAGTTTTAGTTAGGAGATCACTTTTAGAAGGAACACCGACGCCATTGTTGCATATTCTGACAAAAATGGAACGCAACACTGCAACAGAACTACAGAAGCGAATACTCCTCGAAAAGGATATTAATTGGGAGAAATGCACAACTTACATCTTTAATCACAGAAAGTGATCTAAAAGCAAGTTAGCATCAAGCATGGAAACTCTCTCTCTCTCTCTCTCTCTCTCTCTCTCTCTCTCTCTCTTTTGCCATTCTTCCTGCAGCTACAAACAAATTACAAGAAACTACAGACCCCCCAACTAGGAATTACATCAAAAATTATCCCGAAGGCCAACAACCTTGCACTGGGGATGGTAGTTTTGATCTGTAAAGCGGGCTAAGAATTCCTACTTTTTGTAGTGATGGAGATAGGAATGAGGATAGGAATTATTTTTATTTTCACTGGTCAGGACAGAAATAAGTGTATTCTCATCCCGTTAGCCCATGCTTAAATACTATAGCACCCTTATATATTTGAATGATATCTAGTTTCAAATTTAATTTAAACTTTTAATTATTTAGTGATAAGTATACATTTAAGAAATAAATGTTAAATTTATTAATATGTTTAGTAAGAAAAACTTTTTCTCAACTATATTATTAATTTTATAATTTTTGCTAACATTTCATATATGTTATTGGAAGACAAAACTGAAGCGGGGCAGCACGGAGACAAAAATTTATCATTCCCCACGAGATGGGGATGGGGATTAAAAATTTTCTCATTTCTTAGGGCAAGGCAAGGATAGAAATTGTTTCCTTTGACAGGGATGGGGGTTGGGGTCCCCAAGCCCACCCTTTCCTATTGCCATCCCTACCTTACACCATAACAAACCTGAGCACCAGCATAATGCAAATGGATGGAATCTTGTTAAAGCAAATCCAGTACGATTCGACCAACAATAACATAAATTGAAAACTTGTTAACCTTCTTTGACACGATAAATACTTGAATTACTAGAACAAGGATCACAATGTTTTCATATGAAAGGTTCTCAGACACTAACTCTAAGTACTACTTAAAGCGGCACTTTTAGTAAAGAGTGCCGACAACAAAGATATGCTCATAACGGTATTAACACTGCCTGGCAAGGCAGTTGACCATTCTAATATAAATCAGACCCAAAAGCAATATTCTAATAAACATGACAATGATAATTTCTTTGCCTTCTGGTACTCATTTGAGTATCTCAATGATTGCTTTCAAATATACTGAGAAAGGTTGTTAGATTAAAGATACATGATTCTACTTTTCCTATCTAAACTCTACAGCTAAAAGTTCCTCCCTCTTCTTTCCCTTCCCATCGATAATGCTCTTTCTTAGAAAAGTAACTCAAGCTTCTTTGGCATTCTTTGTACAATAACGAGATAATTGGCCAGCAGATGAAAGTGTTTTGTCTAGATGAAAACTAATCACGCATATTCACAAAAGAATTTCAAATTATTCCATCCAACAAAACAATTTGCAAAATGGTAAACCATAGGCAACAAGAGGTACTAAATTTGAAATATAAATGTTGGTTAAGAAGATTACTTAGCAAGGCATATGATTTAACTACCCGACTACATCTCCTACTTTCAAATGCCCAAATTGACTTTTACCTTCAGCTGAGCACAAGCTTTGCTGATGCAGAACTACACTGATCCAAGAATTTCAGTTGATAAGTTCGAACAAGATACAGCTCATCCACCAAGCCATCGATCATCCAATGCATCCATCTCAGCTCTCCAGCCGGTGACTACCCCTCTTTCTTCTCTTCCTTCTGACTCATCTCTCTGAACAACTCCATCCAAAGATTAGAAATCCACAGAATACTGACCATGATTGCCGAACCGACGACAACAATCCATGAGACAGAAACCCACATTGGAATCACATCACTGGCCTTCCCGCTCAAATAGAAGGCACACATCTTAAAGAAGAACACCGGCCCGAGAAATCCTCATGACAGTATACAAAGCATAGAAAGGAGGAGATAAGAGCACATATATTCTTGCTGCAGTGGGCAATTCGGCTTTCCGAAGTCCGGCCAGTGTCCACACATTCTGGCAAAAACTGGTGACCTCCGCAAACGCCAGGAGGACTAGTATTGCAAAAGCACCATGAAGGACAAGGTAGCGACAGGTGACAAACACAAAGAGCGTTGCAAGGTGGTGGGCAATGAAGAGATAGTCTCCAGGGATAAAAATTAGGTAGTGGAGCAGATCATTTGTGAAGTAGGCGATGCTGAAGTCAAGAACCAGGTTTTGGAGTTTGGTATTGGAAGAGGCAAATCCTCGAACAGGTTGCGATAGAATTGCAAATAGCGACAAGAAGACGGCAGGCGTTCCATGAAACAAAGAAATAAAGCAACTCGATGCATCGGGGCGGTGCTTCGAACTCCATTTGCGGAAAATTAGAAAGTATCCAATAAGATATATGAGACAGAACATTGCGAAGAAGGAGGGGAACAGCGAGTACTCAGGAATCACAGCCTCCATATCGGACTTCGAACCAAAAAATGCTCTAAAATCATGAGAGACCAAAATCGGATTTGGGGTATAAATCGGTCGAAAAACATTCAAGTCCAGATATATATCAAGCAGCCGAAGACGCGCAGAATCCGAATCCCCACTCCCACTCCGAATTCTCTCCTCCTTTTTCCGGGGAAGACAGAATGCAATGGATTCTAACGTTCAGTCAATCCACTGAAATCGGATGAAAAACCGAATCCTTCAATCCTTAAGGCTCCAAAGTCGAAACCAGGGATTCCGAAGGCAAACGGAGAAAAACGAGGTACCTGAGCTTCCAAGCCGGAGACGATCCGGATCCCCGAGACTACGATCAGGGCTAGGGTTTCGATGCCGCCCACCGACACTACGGCGAGAGAACGGCTCCGAGACAGAAGCCTCCAAAAGACTGGCAGATATCGAGAGATCCAGGGAAGCAGTTTTTGGGGGGAGGTCGAGATTCAAGGAAATGGGGGAGTTGCGAGGTTATATGTTTCTGAGGAACTCTATAAGTTATACGGTGGACGTTCATAAGGACAAGAAACTGAGCTTTGGTTCAGGTTTGATGTCCCTCGGTCATTCGGGAAGAATGTTAACGTAAAGGAATATGAGAGTGAATAGAAAAGGAACCACAGCTTTAATTTTTCGTTTGGCGTTGAGATAGATGATGATATCTTGCAGCTCGCGCATATACTTTTTTTTATTCCCCCACCGTCGGATGACCGCTTTTTTTTTTTTTTTTTACAACGGATGATAACACCAATATAGGGTGAATTAAACTTGAAATATTCAAATACAAATATGTGACAGGATGAGAGGACAAGGATCACCGAGCATCCAACTCCAGAACCTGAATGATAGGCCACCCTGGCGGTAATCCAATCAGCCGCAGAGTTGGCCTCCCTGTAGATATATCGAATCTGGACGCTGGTAGCTCTCTGAAGGAGATAATGGATGTCGCTGATCAAAGGAATGGTCGGCAGGTGGACATTGGACTCCTTACGGATCCAGCTAATAACCGTAGCTGAGTCTCCCTCAATAAGCTTCGTAGTACCCAGGCTCCGAAGGGCGTGAGAAATATCGGCCCAAGCCGCATATAGCTCAGCAAGGGAACAGAAGAATCCAGAGTCCCAAAGCAGCCGGCCGCAAGCAACGACCCCTCCGGCCCCCGAATCACAAAAGCCGATCCCGCACATCTCCCACGAACACTCTCATCAAAATTGATTTTGACAAACCCTGAAGGAGGGGGCTCCCAAGAGATAAAGACCGTGTGCCGGTGCGCTGCAGAAGCAGCATGGGAGTCCCAGAGGCCAGGGCTATCAACACCAATAGTCCTCTGATGTAGAGTGTACTCAGCATATAAGGAGACAGCCGTCCTAACAATCCGATAAGAAGGAGTGAGCACGTCCGAGAACACGAACTGGTTACGGGATAACCAGATCTGGAGAGCAACATAAGCCAACGTCAGGCCCACCTGATGGTTCCCACCCCCCTTGACCTATCTGAGCAGCCTCAAGAAGGATAAACGGTGGGAGTCCAAATCCTGCAGCCAAGACCACGCACCTAACCTTTGCCAAATCTGTCTCGCTCTGGGGCATGAAAAGATAGCATGATCCACAGTTTCCTCCTCAAGGCTACACACCGGGCAAATAGGCATGATACGCATCCCTCTCCCAGAGAGCAAAGAACAGGTAGGAAGCGCATTCCAAGCCAGCTTCCATATAAAAAGGCAAACCCTCGGATGAATGGGAAGATGCCAAATCCAAGCCGAATCCATAACTTGCAAGGGCGAACCCTTATATCAGTAGCATGACTCGGAATGAGAGGAATAGAAGTAATACGGTGATAAAGCTCTCCCCCGAAGAAAGTAGAAACCAAAGAATGGTCCCAGACAGTGTGGTCAAGGGAGAGAAGATTACAAACTCTCATACCATTAGGGATATTTGTGGTCACAAAGGTTGGCCACCGAGCAAGAGGCCGGTCCGCAATCCAAGTGTCCTGAAGAACATCGACTGAAGAATCATCACCAATCATCCAAGAGGTGCGGTCCATAACAACCGAAGCATGCCGACAAACCTCTTTCCAGAAGAAGGAGTGCCCACGAGAAGATGGAGAAGAGATAGAGTGATTCCAATCTCCGTATTTACCATGCATGAAGGCGCTCCACAAACAACGCGGATCAAGCAAGAATCGCGAGGCATGCCTAGCAATAAGAGCCTCCCTCCTAGCAACAAGAGATTGGATACCAAGACCCCCCTGAGCAATCGGCAAGCAAATGATATCCCAGGCAAGAAGATGGACTCCATGACCGTCCTGGCTCGAGGCCCAGAGAAAATCCCAAAAATGACGCTCTATCTTCCTTAGGCACGTCACAGGGATGGCCGCGTTAGATAACAGATAGAGCGGAAGAGAAGAGAGAACTGAGTGCAGAAGAGTGATCCGAGCCATCATAGATAACCCAGAGACCTGCTAACCATCTAAGCGATCGCAGACCCTCCTCTCAAGAACACTGAAGTCAGAACGACGAGGCCTTCTACCAGTGATTGGGATCCCCAAGTAGGATAGCCAATCAGCCTGAGAAGTAATACCCATGATATGCAAGATAGAATCCCTAACAGCAGCTGCCATCTTAGGACTAAAACATATCAGAGATTTACTTAAATTAACTTTCTGACCAGAAGCCCGACAATAGGTCTGCACTATGGCCGCAAATATGGATGCATTACGAATAGTGGCCTTACCCATAAGGATGCAGTCATCAGCGAACAGTAGATGGGAGAGAGTCGGCCCAGTTGGACTCGCAGAGTATGGGGCAATAGACAAATCCATTTGAGCCTGAATAAGAGCCCTGGACAAAGATCAGCAGAAAGGATGAAGAGAAAAGGGGACAGAGGGCAACCCTGCCGCAAACCGACCTCAGAGTGAAAATAATCCGTCTGACCCCCATTGATGATGAGAGAAGGATGGCCGAAGAATACATGCCATAATTCAGTCGACAAAGCAATCATCAAATCCAAACTCGGCTAGCGTATGTCTCAGAAAATCCCAGCTCATTCTATCATAAGCTCTCTCCATATCAAGCTTAACAGCCATGAGGCTATGACGTCGAGAAGCACGCTGAAGGTCATGCATGAGTTCCTGTGCTAGAAGGGCATTATCAGTAATGCTACGTCCCCTAATAAAAGCGCCCTGCTCTAGGGAGATGAGGCGAGGGATCACCGGAGACAAACGGGAGACCAAAATGCGAGCACACACCTTGTACAAGGTGGAACATAGACTGATAGGCCGGTAATGCTGAGGAGAGGAGGCATCAGGCGTTTGGGCACCAAGGTGATAAGGGTCCTATTCCAATCAGAGGGGACAGAGTGAGAGAAACACCAGCTGAATGGCCTGCACAACCTCCTGACCCACTATATCCCAATAGAAGCGGAAGAACAAAGGAGGAAACCCATCAGGACCAGGGGCTTTATTGGCACCAAGATCCCAAACAGCCCGCTGAATATCGTCCGCCGAAATAGGCATGGTGAGACGAGCATTTTCAGCAGTGGTGACCCTAAACGGGGCCAGAACAGGAAACACAGGGAAACCCACTCCAGTATGCTCCGTCCATCTAGACTGAAAGAACTGATATAACAAGGTCCTGATAACCTGAACATCCTCCTGAATCTCCCCTCATTATCAACTAAATGCCTAATGCGGTTCATCGCACGGCGCTTCAAAGTGGCCTGATGAAAGAATCTAGTGTTGCGATCCCCCTCCCTAACCCACTGGATTCGGGACCTTTGTCTCCAAAAGGTCTCCTGCTGCAACAATAGAGAATGGTGCTCAGCCAAACAGGACCTGAGAGTCGAAAGGTCAGACTGATTAAGGAACCCCTCCTGATCCTCTTTCGACTGCAGGGTAGAGATGGTAGCCTCGGTCTGCTCAACTTGCCGAACAATATCCCCCACCTCTCTTCTGTTCCATCTAGAGAGTCTACGACTAGCAAGAATCAGGCGCTGAGACAGACGATAGGTAGCACTCCCTCTAATAGGTAATCGCCAAACCTGAGAGATGATTGACCTAGCAGAAGAATAAAAGGTCCAGAATTTCTCAAATCTAAACATCCTGCTCTGATGAATAGTGTTATCAGTAGAAACAAGAATAGGACAATGGTCGGAGCCAATTCTAGACAGGTGAGTAACGGTAGCAGAAGGAAAAAGCTGGAGCCAAGAAGGAGACGCTATGGCCCTATCCAGTCTTTCCCAAACACGGGCAGAGCCTTGGCGGTTATTACATCAGGTGAAAAGGGATCCGGAAAACCCCAGATCCAAGAGCCCAGCGGAGGATATAAAGGATCTGAACTCAACAACATCCGGTGATCCAACGAACTGCCGACCCCCTCTTTTCTCGTCAGCCCTGACAATGCAGTTGAAGTCACCAGCAAGGAGGGAAGGTAAGCCCTGAGCAAGAAGAGAGTGAAGCTCCACCCAGAGATCACGACGCAGTCTGAAGTCGGTACTGGCATAAACACCCGAGAGAAACCAGGGGGCCGTGGAACTCAGATATGACCAGGGACACCTGTTGACCACATCCGTGGAAGGCATCAACCCTGATGTTATTATTTTTCCAAAGAACCAGAATACCACCAGAGAGGCCAACCGACTCAATGGAGTAAGAAACCCATAATCTGGAAAGTTGTCTCTGAAGACGAGCAATGCTAGCCCCAGACAACCGGGTCTCCAGCAGAACACAAATATCAAAGTCATGAAGCTGAAGAAGCCTACCGAACGAGGACCGAAACGAGGGTTTCTGAGCACCTTGCACATTCCAAAAAAGAAGCTTCATTCAGAAGGAAGAGCAAGGGGGACATCATCCATATCCCCAGATATCTCCAGAACAATAGAGTCAAAGTAGCGTGGGAGCCAACAAGCTTCGGAGCACTGCTTCCCCCTGCTTCCTGGCACTTCTGCCATGCCAATTCCATAGCCATATCTGCATCTTTTTGCTGAATAGCATTCTTAAGAAGGGAGACCGCAGAATCGTGATCTATCACAGCCGTCGAAGGAGGTAAGGAGGACTCTACCAAACTGCCCAGAGTAGTCCCCTCCTTGCAACGGGACTTCTTGGACCCCGGCCCAGGGGAAACACCTAAACCCTGGGGAGTAACTGAAGGAGCAGAGAAGGTGAAGTAACATCCAAGCATACGCGGCGCCCATCTCAAATCCACATTATTCTTTAGTAGGATCAAGGAAACATAATACTTCTCATTTACAAAGAAAAAAAAATCTTAAAATTATTTTCATATTGATATTGTTATTGTCAGATCACTTCAGAGAGCATCGGGTGATAAGAGAGCTTCGTAGACTCAAGAGATGATGGGACCATCTCCTTTTAGCCGAAAATCTGCAACAAAATTTTGGACCGATAGTTCCGGCGAGGACCCTTCGACACTCTAATTAGTAGTCTGAAGAACAGCTATAGAGGTTTTTAGTGATGGAGAATGAACCTCCCTTCCTCGTTGTGAGTGAAGGTTTTTATACCTATTCAGGGATCCCTCTTATCCTTAGTGGATGACCGTTGAATCACGTCGTCCGTCAGAAGTGGCGTCGTAAGTGGTAGGTGGGTGCATTGCTGCTAGACGTGTGCCGTAAATAATGGTAATTTCCCGTGGTCTTAGAGATAGTGGGTTAGTGGGCCACGGGCAACTATGAGCGTTCTCGGCTTGTTCCGAGGCTGAAACTAGAGGCCGAGAGCAGGTCCGAAGCCGAGGCTAGGCTCGAGACCAAGATTAAAGCTGAAGTTAAATTCAAGGCCGAGGCCAGGCTCGAGGCCGAGGCCATGCTCGAGGCCGAGGCTGAGGCCGAAGCTGGGCTCGAAGCCGGAATCAAGGCTGAAGTTGACCCCGAGGCCAGGGCCAGGTGCCATATTATTGCTTGGCTTCGAAAACTGTGCAGTCTGTTAATCTGTTGCCCATGGAGCGTGATCAGCCACATCACATGCCCCCCTGAGATGGGTGGGTGCATAACCACCAGCAAAAATGGGCGTAATATCACTAGTGGTTGATCTTCGTACGCTAACAACTGCTAAGAGGGCACTTGTCTCCGAAGGCCACGCTTCTTTAATGTCAAGGCATCGGATGCTGCAACACCATCACTGTCCTGCCGTTGGGATAGAGGGGGATCCTCCTCGGGTACGAACTGCGAAAAGGTGGGCATTATTATTGCGGAGGTCACCGTTGTCTTATCATTGGTCGCGCTCCTCGCATTCTATGCTCGGGTGGTTGCCAAAATGCAGAAACGTCTTCTCCAGTGGCGGGCAGGCACGTGGCCAATCTGAACCAGGCGGGATGATTTGAAACGGTAAGGCTTAAAAGGGGGAGTCGCCCCCGACCTCTGTCTTTTTACTTCTACCGCACCTACCTCTTCTTCCCAATCTGAATCTCTTCGAGCTTCCATCTGCTCTTCTGGTTCTGTTCTTCCCGACTCTTGTCCCAGCTCTCACCTTCTCAACCTTGCCCCTTCCAGGTTAGTTTTCCCTTCTGCTTTCATGGCTTCCTCCCCTTCCTGTTCCATTTCCGTTTCCGAGGGTTATTCCCCGGAACCCTCACAACCTTCCCCATCTCCCACACCCAGTGGTCTTCCTCTGCCACCGATAGGGTTCTCCTAGCAAAGCGACGAGCCATCGAACGATCTCCCGCCGGTCCGGCTGCCGGTCGGGCCCCTAGTGGGCGCCGTTCGGCCATCGCGAACCCAGCTTCTATCGTGAGGGAGTCCCCCGAGTGGGCTGCCTCCACCATGACCGCCCAGAAAATCGTCAACCTTAGGGCCAAATATGGCATTTCCACCAACCTTCCTCTATTCCGTCATGCCCCTGAGGATAGGGTGACCTCTTCCCGACCTGGTAGAGTCGCCCTGTACGAGAATTTCTTCAAGGCCGGTCTTCGTTTGCCTCTCCATCCCTTCATCCTTAACCTTTTGGATAGATACTCCTTAGCGCCGGCGCAATTAGTTCCGAATTCCATTCTCGTCGGCTTCTTGGTGCTATATCACTCCATGGGATAGAAGCTAGGATCTCCCTTTTCGAAGCTTCTATACCCTTCGCAAATAATCAGGGTGATGGTCCTTCGCTCCTAGACCAACTAGGGCCCTCAGACTATACCTTCCTACATCCATCAAGGGGTGAAAAGATAGATTTTTCTTTGCTCATGTCGAGGGGTGAGGACAGTCTAGGGGACACCAAACACCGACCCAAATAAAGATTCATCTATGCTTCCGAGAGCCCAAGAGGCGTTCAAACAGCTACTGACTGCCGATGTCCCTCGGTGTAACCAGCTCTTGGCCGAGGAAAACCTTCGGCTCGCGGGCCTCATTCCAAGTAGTGGTGAGCAGCCATGACCCTTCTCCTTTTCACCCATCTCCTCCTTTTTCTCCTTTTTTTTTACTAAGTCCTTTGACTTGTGCAGACATGCTACCATTGGTTCAAGCAGTAAGAAAGGTGACGGCTAAGGAAAGAAAGGCCAAGGTGGATGGAGCCTCCGCCAAAAAGAGGGCCAAAGCCAAGGAGGCCAAAAAGAAGGCCGAGGCTGAAAGGGCCAAGGAGAGAACCGAAGAGGCCGAAGGGTCAAGGAAGAGGCCTCGGTCTCCATTGCCGACTCCGTCCCGTCCCCAACTCCACTCATCCGCAAGCCTCGAGTGGACCGGTAGGCGCACATCGACCTTACCACCGACACACCACTGAAGGAGCCGAGGCTGAAGTCTTGCCATTACTGCCGGTCATTCCAAAAGTGGGGCCAACCGAACCAACCTCGGGATCGGCTCCAGCGGCTGTCCCACCAACATAAGAGCCAATGGTCGAAGAGAGCCAATGGTCGAAGAGCCTCCTAGGGCAGCAGTGCTGATGGAAGAAGGGGTACCATCAGCCCTTGACGCGATGCCTATGACTTCGGCGCCTGCTAGAACTGCGGAGGATGAAGCCACCGCAACCTCCTTCATGTCTATCCTTGAGCACAATGCTGGGTAGAGCGGATGATGGCACGGGTATGCACGCCTGAGCTCCAAAGAGATCTTCAAAACCAGGGGACCTCCTCCTTCCTCCGCAATGCCTTCGTGGCTCATCTTTGGGTAAGTATTTTCCCTTCATTTAAGTTTCCTTGTTAAGAATTTCTTTATAGCCTTTCCCTGATAGCGAGTCTATGCAGGCGGTAAATTCCTTGGCCACCGTGAAGAATGTCCTTTCCCAGGCCAAGGTCACTCAGCCACTCACACGAAGAAGCCCACCGAGCTCAGGCCCGAGCAGAGGAGGCCGAGAAGGCCCTGGAAGCTGCCCAATCCGGGAGGGCCAAAGAGCAGGCCCAAGCAGAGAGGGCCAAGAAGGCCTTGGAGGCGGTCAGAGCTGAGAGTCTGGCCCGAGTAGAGGGGGCCGAAAGTGCCTTAGAGGCGGTCCAAGCAACTGAGGAAAAGAATAAAAGGTGGAGTTAGATCTGCTATGTACCAGACTAGACTGCACTCCATCAACATTCAAATAAGTGCAGCCGAGGAGCAAGCGGAGAATGTTGAAGAGATCGCCCGCCGCTCCAATGCGCAAGTGGTCGAGATGAGGGCGGTTGCAAAAGCTGCCGAAAAGAGGGTAGCTGTGGTAGAGAAAAAGGCTGCCCAGGCTTGCAGAGAACTTTCGGCAGTCCGCTAGCTTTGGTGAAGAGCTGGCCGAGGCCACCGCCTACGCCTACAACTTGGGCTTCCAAGATTGCAAGGCTAAAGTGGGAAGAGTCTACAATCTCAAGGTCTCGATGACTTGGAGCCAGTTGAGGCAACGGAGGAAACACCAGTGGAGCATCCTTCCCCCAACAATATCATAGCGTCGGCCAAGCCCTGAAGGCCTTTTCTTTGTTTTTTTTTTATTCTTCCTTGTAATGGAGTCCGACTGAAGTCGACAATTTGTAAACCTTTCATAATCAATGAATATATCTTCTAAAATCTGGCTGTTATTTATTGATACTTTGCTTCCGTAGTGGCCAAGACGAGCTAGGTTGTAGCCGAGACTTAAGTTGAAGTTGAGACCGAAGTCGAGACTCGAAGTAGGCATTAGGACCGAGGTCGAGACATGAAAGAAGTCAAGACCGGAGTCTGTGACTTATGATTGAAGTCAAGACCGGCACGAAAGTGACTTCTTGAATTTTAAGCGTTGATTCAGCCTCACGCTTGAGTGCCGACGCGGAGCCGGGTTCGAGTGCGATGCGGAGTCGAGCTTGAGTGCCGACGCGGAGTTGGGCTTGAATGCCGATGCGGAGTCGGGCTTGAACTGAAAAAGTTAGATTTCTCGAGGATGCTTTTGTTAGTAAAAAGAGGTAAATGTATTTCCAATAGACAAGAATGATCAAGTCTATGTGGTCAGTGTACATTACTGGTAATACCGACGGAGATTGTCTGCATTCCAGGTGCGAGGAGCGGCTTCCCGTCCAGTCCTTCAATCCGGTATGCTCTACGATGAAGTGTATTGGTGACCCGATAAGGTTCTTCCATGGGTTTGGAGACCTCGGCTCGCTTGAGGATCAGGTCTCCAGGGAGGAATGTTCTAGGGTGAACTCGGGTGTTGTAGTACTTTGCACTCTTTGGCGGTAAGCAGCCATCTTGAGTTGTGCTCGATCATGGGCCTCCTCAATAAGGTCAAGGTTGGCTCGCAACTGGCTTGGATTGTTCCCCACATCGTATGATTGTACGTGAGGACTAGGAATGCCAATTTCTACCGGGATGACGGCCTCCGATCCGAACACAAGGCTGAAGGGAGCTTCTCCCATGGGGATTCATGGTGTCGTATGATATGCCCATAACACGTTCGGAAACTCCTCCATCCATCTTCCTTTAAAATCATCCAAGCGTGTCCTAAGCCCTTGAAGGATGGTCCGATTTGTCACTTCGGCCACTCCGTTTGATTTAGGATGACCAACAGAAGTGAACTTTTGGCATACGCCCAATTCGGCACAAAACTCTCGGACGGGAGCATTGTCGAATTATCGACCATGTTGGTAATAAGGGTATAGGGTAGCCCGAACTGACAGATAATAGACTTCCAAAAGAAATTCCTTACCTTGGCTTCAGTGATTTTGGCGAGTGCTTCGGCCTGTGCCCACTTGGTGAAATGGTCGATGGCAACGAGCAGGAATTTTCGCTGATCAAAGGCTGTAGGGAATGGCCCCAAAATGTCCATTCTCCACTGGGTGAAGGGCCATGGAGCTAACAGAGGGCTCAGCTGGGAGGTTGGCAGCCATTGGACATTAGCGTGCCGCTGGCAGCTATCGCACTTCTGAACCAACTTGGCCGTATCTCCTCGCATGGTAGGCCGTAGTAGCCTTGGCGCAGGGCCTTGTGTGCTAGGGCTCTGCCCCAAGTGGTTTTCGCAAATACCCTTATGGATCTCACGGAAGATGTAGTCAGTGTCTGCAGGGCCAACACACTTGAGGAGAGGGTGAGAGAAGGACCTTCGATACAGTTGTCCGTCAAGTACAAGGAACTTGATGCTAGCCATTTGAATAGTTTAGCTTCAGCAGGATCAACTGGGCGGGTGCCATTGGTGAGGTACTGGACATAAGTGTCCATCCAGGATGGATCTTGATTGATTGGTAAGGACTCTTCTATCACGTCGATACTTGGGTTCTCCAGATGTTCCACATAGGTTCTCTCCAGGGTCCCGTCAGCCGAAGTGGCTAGCTGGGACAAAGCATCAGTTCTGGCATTCTCCCTCCGAGAAATGTAGCTGACACTAAAATGAGTAAAAGAGAGGCTTGTGATTGCACCATACTCAGTAGCGAGACATAGTAGGATCTCAAGCCTCATACTCTCCCTTAATTTGACCACAGACGAGCTGGGAGTCGGTGAAGACTCTAAGGCATTTTACCCTAAGCTTCTATGTCAGCCTCATACTTGACAGCAAAACCTCGTACTCAGCCTGGTTGTTGGTGATCGAGAAGAGAAAACGGGGGGCATACTCGGTCACCACGCCATCTGGACTTGCGAGGATGAGGTCTGCCCTACTTCCTTGAGAATTTGATGCTCCATCTACATGAAGGATCCAATCTTTTCCTCTTCTCGATTGTAATGTCTGAGGGGTTTGCATGAGGTTTCTCTAGCAGCTCCTCCACCCAGGTGCATTCGATCAGGAAATCCGCCAAAATCTAGGACTTCATGGCCGACCTGGGTCGAAACAATAGGTCAAATTCTCCAGCTTTACTGCCCATTTCGCCTATCGGCCAGAGGTGTCAGGGCGAGAGAGAATTGCCCTGAGTGGCTGGTTCGTGACCACCATAATTGGGTGTGCTTGGAAGTAGGGTCGGAGATGCTGAGCAGAGACGATTAGTGCAAAAATAATATTTTTGGTATTAGAATACCTGACCTCTGCGTCGTGAAGCACTTTACTTGTATAATAGACTGGCTTCTACGTCTTATCAGCGTCGACACGAACGAGAACAAAACTCACCGCCTCGGGGGATGCAGCGAGGTAGAGGAAAAGTTCTTCTCCTCCCTTCGGCTTGGATAGCAAAGGTGGAGTGGACAATAACTTCTTCAATCCTTTGAAGGTTTCTGACACTCTGTCGTCCACTCGAAGCTGTCAACTTTGCGCAAGGCTTTGAAGAAGGGTAGACATCTTTCTTGACCTTGCTAGAAAATGGCTCAAGGCTGCTAGTTTTCCTGCGAGCCGTTGCACTTCCTTCTTGTTATTTGGGGTCTCATATCGATGATGGCCTTGATCTTCTCGGGGTAGCTTCGATTCCCCTCTGTGTCACCATAAAGCCCAGGAATTTGCCGCTGTAACTCCAAAGGCGCACTTCCATGGGTTTAGTTTCATCTGGTATCGACGGAGGTTGTCGAAGGTTTCTGACATGTCAACAACATGGTCTTCGACATGGGTGCTTTTTGTTAACATGTCGTCCACGTACACCTCCATCTTGCGCCCGATTTGGTCTTCAAAGACCTTATTCATCAACCTTGGTATGTGGCTCCTGCATTCTTCAACCCGAAGGGCATGACTTTGTAGCAATAGATGCCTTTCTCGATCACGAAAGAAGTGGCTTCCTCTCAGCCGGATCCATCCTTATCTGGTTGTACCCTGAGAAGACATCCATGAAGCTAAGGGTTTCATGGCCCGACGTGGCATCCACCAACTAATCGATCTTGAGCAGTGGAAGTTGTCCTTGGGGCATGCCTTGTTGAGGTTGGTGAAATCAACAAACATCCTCCAGCTTCCGTTGGTATTACGGACCATGACCACATTAGCCAGCCAGGCTAGGTAATGTGCCTCACGTATGTGGCCCGCTGTGATCAGTTTACGGACTTCTTCATCCACAGCCCTTTGCCTCTTGGGAGCGAAACTCCTCTTCTTTTATCGAACTGGTCGACTCCTTGGGTCGATGCTGAGTCTATGGGTGATTACTTCAGGCGGCACTCCTGGCATATCGAGGCTGACCAAGCGAAGACGTCCGCATTGGTCCACAAAAAGGCAAGTAGTCGATCCCTCGCTTTTGTAGGAAGAAGCATTCCAATTTGGATGGTCCTCATTGGATACTCCCCCAGCAAGAAGGCCAGTAAACTTTCGTCCGGTTCTCCTCTCTTCTCGGAGTCTCGGGGTCAAGTGGCTCGGGCGTCAGCAAAGCAATTGCCTCATGAGGAGCAGTATGATAACAGAGGAGTACCAGGTTTCGTTCCCCACGCATCTCCCCGACTCCCTTGTTGGTAGGAAACCGTACCAATAACCTTTTTGTAGAGATAATGGCATCTAGGAGGTTGAGTCCGGGCCTTCCAAGAATAGCATTGTAAGCTAAAGGAACTCGGACAACCAGGAATTTTATGAAGACTGTGCTTGGCGCAGTTCCATCCCGGCCGTAACTGGAGGGTGATTTCTCCTTCTACCCTTACATAATCCCCAATGAAACCCATCAAGGGAGTGGTCACGGGGCGAAGGAGACTAAGAGACAGACTCATTCGAACAAATGCCTCATATGAAAGAACATCAGCTGAGCTTCCACTATCGATGAGAATTCACTTTACAGGATGTTTAGCTTTCGTCATTGACACGATGACGCTATCATCATTAGGGTTGTCCATCCCTTCTAAGTCCTTTCTAAAAAAGGGAATTACATAGTCTACACCATCCTTACGCTGCCTTTTAAGGTTGCTGCCTGCCCTCTAGGAGATCATGGCCACCGTCTTCTCTATCGAGTGTTATCCACACTGATCTGGGCAGTAGGAGGTGCCGACGGGCCCAAAGCAGTGGGATTTCCTCTCCGGACAAACTTTCCAATATGGCCCTGCTGACGAGTTCCTCAATGGCTTTCTTCACAGGCGGTAGTCCTCCGTATCATGACCGTAGTCTCGATGATAATGACAGTAGAGGTCTTTATTGCGGGGACTCTGGCCTCAAGGGAGGCGGACGCCGAAGATAGGGCTTGCCCTCGATCTCCAACAAGATATGGGATATTGGGGTGAAAAGCAGAATGAAGTGCTCTTTGGGTGCCAAGGCCTGAGGTCGGTTGTCTAGACGACGAGGAGGCTCAAACTTCCTAGGCCGCGCTCCAGTAGGCTTCGAATGCACTAGCTTCTTGCTGGATCCCTTATCAACCTCCCTTTGGAAAAATCTACTTCGTCAGCGTGGACATACTTATGCACTCGACTCATCAATTCGGCATAAGAGGTAGGAGGCTTCTTATCCAGGAAATAAGCGAAGCGAAAGGGACACAGTCTCCGCTTCAGGGCCAGAGTGGCTACGGAGTCCTCAAGATTATAGACTTCGAGCACAGCTTCCTTGAATCGAGCTATGAAGTCCTTTAAGGTTTCGCCGCTCCTCTGTTGGACAGCAAATAAGATATCAGCCACCCTGGGGATCTTTTGGCATGCGTCAAAATGAAACAAGAAGGATCTCTCCAGCTGTCTGAAGGAGTTAATGATGTGGGGTGGCAAGCGGGAATACCATGCACGAGCAGCCTTCCGGAGTGTTGCTAGGAAGGCGACGCAGAGGAAAGAATCTGTTGCCCCTGGACTGCATGAGGACTTTGTAACTCTCCATGTGATCTAGGGAGTCCATGATGTCATCATACGGGTCCAGCTGGGGAAGATAGAATTGGAGTGAGACTGGTTCCTCCATGATACGAGATAGTGGGGGGCGGTGGTCGTAGTCCACCCCGTGAGGATTGGTAATTCTGCAGCTGAGCTCCTTCAGCCGCAGGTGATACTCGTCCAACCGTCGCTCGGCCCATGAGCAATCTGCCTGCCGAAGGAATCTCCCCTCAAAGATTTAGATGATGAGCGGGGTGAGGGTCGACGGTGAGAGGGTGCACCTGCTCGGGTTCCTTCCCACTACGCCACTTAGGGAGGCGGTCAGAGCGATGGGAAGGGGATCGTGGCCGTTTGGAGGTCTCCTGGTGATGAGGTTTCGGAGATGTGTGATGGAAGGCCTCCAGAGGAGTCTTTCCATGGTGAGACGGGCTAACCCCATGACCCTCTGCATGGGGCAGGGGGCTGAGATGGCAATGACGTAGTGGTGGAGCACTATTCTTGCAGCCCCCGAACCACGCCATTAGATCTTGAACTTGCTGGGTCAGCGGCGAGCCGATCAGTTTGGTTATCCTGCGGCTGCATGGGGAGTGAAGCAGGGAGGTCGGCCTCTGGCTGCTCGGCCCGCGGGAGGTGCCCCCTAGCCTGACTGGTAGAGGCCTCCTGCGCACGTGTAACCGCCATCTTCTTTCTTGCAGTGGTTGCAGGTATGTTGAATGAACGTTTGGCCCACCCCCCTTCCTAGCGCACCAATCTGTTCTGCCAGATCACTTCCAAAGAGTGCCGGATGATAAGAGAGCTTCGTAGACTCAGGGAAATGATGGGACCGCCCCTTTTAGCCAAAAACTTGCAACAAAAGTTTTGGACCGATGGTTCCGACGGGGATCCTTCGATGCTCTAGTTAGTAGTCTGGAGAACAGCTATAGAGGTTTTTAGTGATGGAGAATGAACCTCCCTTTCTCGTTGTAAGTGAAGGTTTTTATACCTATTCGGAGGTCCCTCTTACCCTTGGTGGATGACCGTTGAATCATGTCGTCCGTCAGAAGTGGCGCCGTAAGTGGTAGGTGGGCGCATTGCTACTAGACGTGTGCTGTAAATAATGGTAACTGCTCGTGATCTTAGAGATAGTAGGTTAGTGGGCCACGTGGCAGCTCTGAGCACCTGTTAGGTTGCCAAGAACGAAGTTCGAGGCTGGTTCCAAGACCGAAACCTGAGGCCGAGAGCAGGTCCAGAGCCGAGGCTAGGCTCGAGGCCAAGATTGAAGCTGAAGTTGAATTTGAGACCGAGGCCACGCTAAGGCTGAGGCCGAGGCCGAAGCTAGGCTCGAGGCCGAGGCGAGGCCAAAGTTGGGCTCGAGGCCGAGGCTGAAGTTGACCCCGAGGCCAGGGCCAGCTGCCATATTATTGCTCGGCTTCAAAAACTATGCAGTCTGTTAATCTGTTGCCCATGGAGCGTGATCATCCACATCAGATATAATATAATTTAATTATATTTTATAATTATTAAAGTATTATTTTTATTATATATCAAAATAAATAATAATATTGTAACAATGTAATAAAAAATATACTTGGCTATATTCGAATATAACCAAATTTTAAATTTTATTTTTTATTTTATTTTTAAATTTATATAGATCCTAAATTTATCTAATATTTTTATCTTTTTTATTTTTTAGGTTCATGAACTGTGTATATTAAAAGACTAAGAATATGATCAGATCTAGGCTTCGCTATATTTAAATATAGCCAAATCTATCTCATGTAATATAATATAATTATACTATATCATTATTATTATATTATAATTTATAAAAATATTATAATAATATGAATAATATCAATGTATCATAATACTTGTAAATATTTAGAAATAATTTTTTATTATTGAATTGATGATTGAGATTATATGATATACTAAATAGGTTAATTATGTATATCCAAGAGATTATTAATTAGTGGGACATGTCATACTTAGTACCATAATTTTAAATTACTAAGATCTGATGACCTTAGGAAGAGGAATACTAGTGATCCGTTGCGATGATCTCATTTTCATAATGAATGCTCCCTTGCTATTATCCCAAGGGATGGGAAATTAACACTATCTCATTTAATCCTCGTTTGTGTAATTATATGTCAAGACGTGCATATTTTTATATGATTTGTGTATAGTATCCTTTCTCCTCGTACCAAGCATGTTTAGAGAGGGATAATGACATTTATGAGCTATCTAAGATATGTTTATGAATATTTTGATTGATTTTTTTTATCTAAATTAAAATTTCAATGTTGCTAATATGGAGAAATTTCAATATATTTGCACTCAAAATAACATCGCTAATTTGGGTCAAAAATTATAGCAAGTTCACATAAAATCCTTATAGCTGTCTTTTTCAGCAATTTAAGTTGGCCACTTCTCTCATGGATTGATAAATAGTGTGTCATTTATGTCACCTTGGATATAAATGATAACCCTACAACATATATTTAGGAACTATCAGACAAATTAGTCGCCCAAGTTCATTTATATAATATATATTAACTCGCAATTTATTTTAACACAGACTACTCAATTATGCTCATTTTATTAGAAAAGAACATTAGGTTTAAGTTGTTGCATGATGTTGCATGGATTAGTTACTGATTCATATATTCACAATTTGTTCTTAATGGATTTTTCTTTTGTAGAATCAATACATCATTTGCTCTCTCTTTTTTCCTTGCCCTTTGAGATTTGTGGTAGCTTGTGGACTGACCTAGATCATGTGCATTGGTTCTGGTTTGGCACCAATTAAACAAGCCAGAGACCTCTCCTTATTGGAATTATCTTGCATAAAATGCATTTAGGGCTGACCACTCAAAGAGTTATTCACACCTTTGGAATCTTTCGATCCCTGTTTTGTTGTCATCAGATGATCAGGTCTTGTTGATCCCAAAATTTCCTTTCCAGTTATAGCCATCTATTTTTGTTTCCAACCTATATATCAAACAAAGTTTATGTGCATGTAAAATAAGCAGCCTTGCATATAAAATTGGCATTGTTGTGTCCATAGAATATGGTCAATGGATGGTGGAAGGTAAATAAACCATGACCCGGGATTAATTGTAGATTTGAACCCATCAACTAAAGGCCTAGTCTGAGGCTGAACCACATTGATTCAAGAAGGTTTGATAAAAGGAAATAAGACTCTGTTAACACTTTCAAATAGTAAAAGAGTTGATCATGGTTTTAGTTAAGTTCAAGCTGGATTCAACTCATCATTGAAGTTAATATAATATTATAAGTTATCAATTTTGATCATCTTCCCATTCTCCACTGGTTTTGCCTGGAGTTTTCATACCGAGGGTGCCTTGCATCAGCCATAAACTTGATATGTGGCGAGGTTTGATGATGACTTTAGAGGATTAAACGGTGTTGAAGAGATGTATTCAGAAGTAGGCAGGGCCATGTTTCACATGGTGAATAATGTATGACTTTTGCTCTTAGTTTGTAACCTTGGAACAAGGATAAGGAAAAGTTCTCTTGCATTGGATGGTGCAGGAGTATGCATATTGAGCATGCTGATTGACCGCACGCATGTCCAACCATATATGCAATACATAAAAGAATAAAATTATTTTTGATCATGCGACTACATGCGCATAAATCAATCACCATGCATGACCTTCATCGTGCACGATGCACGGAACCCTTCCCAGGGATAAACCTGTTACGGTCCTGCAGAATGACTGGCAGAAAGGTTGAGTTGTATCCTTGGCCCAACCATGGCCTCTCTTATATAGCTTCAAGTTAAAAGTTACATTCGTGTTTGCTTTCTATCTTGTACTGTTTGTAATAAGTTTGACGTCTTGCGTGCATGCGTTACAAATGAATGTATTTCTTTTATGATAAAGTTGGTGCACGCAAAGTTACTACTCGAGTCTTGCCAAACAAATCTTTTATACACCACGGTTGGTCCACTTCCCTTTCTGACCAGATTCATAAAAGTAGTATTTTTCTAAAATGTAGATTTTGCATAAAAATTACTTAATATTTTTGATAAAAAAACATTTGCTTATATATTGGTTTTGCAAGAAAAGTTTTGAGTTTTTTTTTTTTTTTTTTTTTTTTTTTTTTTTGGGGGGGGGGGGGGGGGGGGGGTGTGATTGCAAAATAATAATATGTTTAACATAAGACCATCATAATGGATATTAAAATAATGATGATGGTGATACTTGACACTTGTACTATTGCAATGGACTTTATGTAGCTAAGATAATTGAGTGTTATTTGCACTTGCACCTTTTCTCTAAACAAAATAAAATTTCAAATTCAAATCTTAGCATCAATTTTCCTCTGAAAAAGTTGGTACCACCTGGGAAAAGAATATTTATCTTATCAAGATCATTATTCCTGACGTTCAAAGATTACCTGGCTATATGGCAGCTGGCCTCATGTAGGCCCTAAATTTTGTTTTCAAACTTCAAATGCTAATTACCCAAGAGCTTCACATTCCTGCATGTTATTCTCATACATCATCATGAGGGGTTATATGTACTTCATCAGAATGAAACACCAGTTTGACCTTTGCCTGGTTGCTCGTCCTCATGCATTTTAGATAATAAAATGAGTTCCTCTTAAATCATCAAAATGGTTTAATCTGGTAAAGAAACACACAAGAAATGAACACACCCTTGACCCATCAAAAACATAGAGCAGTTTCAGGAAAGTATGACCAACAGAAAAAATGAAATTGTATTTTCTTTTTCGTGTCACTTGGATCACTTACAGTAGGGAAGCCCTGAATTGCTGAATGAAAGTTCAAAACACCAGGATTTTTTTTTTTTTTTTGAAAAAAAAAAGAAGAAAGAAGATGAGCCTGACCAGAGTAAACCTAGAGCACATTTACCAGCATGTCCATAATCGCCTAATAGGAAGCAGAGAAGCCCTGCCCTACCAAGTGGAGGCTTAAAGCATAGGAAAACTATATCAACAACCTTCCACTCATGCTTACATTACCATCCCGCCATCAATGGTTAAAATCTGCATCATGAGATTTGTAATTATTTTTGATACTTATGGGACATGGGTAAGGTAAAGACACAGAATTATGCACAACACTTCACAAATTGAAATTCATGTAATGGAAATTTGCGGCAATGTATGATTAGAAATGACAACCGTTCATGAAGTCACAGCAGTGATTGAAGAGGTAGCCTGAGAATCATCTAATCTGCACTTAAAATTAGAAAAGTAATTGATTATATTACCTGCCCAGTGATGTAATTTGCGGCAGGATTCAGGGCCAAGAACTCAACCAAGCCAGCAACTTCTTCTGGTTGTCCATACCTACCTGAAAATTTGTATAAAAAAATAACAAGATTTTCATATACTTTCATGTCTTTACTCCATCTTGTAAGGTTTGCACTTAAATAATGAAAAATCTTGCATCATCTAATAGAAAAAAAAAATAAAGCTTGGCAGGAGAACACATCATTGAAGAAACAATAATGTCAACTACAGAAAAGCTGTGCAGGTTCAGTCTCTAGAGGCAACCTAAACAAAAGTACCTCTATCAGCAGCCACCGAGGAAGGGAAATTCTGAGGGTCTCAAACTTTCAATTTGTGTTCAGCGTCTTGGCAAGACAATATGACCAAGTTATACAGAACATCGTACCATATCCACATCTATCTTAATGTTTAGATCTATTCTCAAGTATTACTTCTAGATATATTATGAGATGATAAACATCCAAATAATGCATCGAAATTCCAAAAGATATTGTATGATGACCTTTACAATTTTTGCCCATTAATATAAATGACTTTGCTATTAAGCCAGAACCAAGATACAGGTGGTTCGTGCTTACCCAGTGGGATGGTCTGCAATATTTTCTTCTCAATGTCTTCTCCAAGTTTGGAAGTCATATCGGATGCAATGAAACCAGGGGCAACAGCATTCACCTAAAGCATAGGTAGTTATAACAAATTCCAAGAACTAGGCTAAAATTACTTCTGATGTAACTGGAACTCTAAGCTCACATTGATATTTCTGCTTGCATATTCCCTTGCGATAGTTTTGGTAAAACCAATCACCCCTGCCTTTGCAGCACTATAGTTAGCTTGACCAATGTTGCCAGTAAGACCAACAACAGATGCGATATTGATGATCTTTCCCTGCATAGAAAGTCATGAACTGATAAGAATTCGTCAGTAAAAGAAGAATGATAACACATCAAGGATTTCTGCAAAATTAGAGCCACCTGGTGTCATAAAATTCAAATAAAATGTGCCTGATCCATGCGAATAAACGCAGACAATCAAATGAATACAGTGTTTAAGGTGCTGGAACACTGCAATGTTCCACAAAAATGCGGTAGACTAGGACTCGTAAACATAACATAAATTATTTTATCAATTGCAGGTTGAACATTTTATGGTTCCTACTTTGCTATTGGCTCCAGGCCAAGACTTCCAAGATGGAAATAAGTAATTTCAATCAGTCAAGTGGGACCAGGAATCCATGGACAGAAAAGAAGAAAAGTGAAATTTGAAACATTATTAAATGTTCCCATGCATCTTTTTATGATATGCAACAAGAGTAGAAATTATCGCTTGCATTTACCCAAGATAAATAGTATAGCAACAGAAATTACAGAAACATCAACAATATATCAATTATCCTTTTCTTGGTGAGTGAGTGTGTGTGTGACTTGGAATAGTGAAGAAGAAGCAGGAGAAAAAGACAAGAAAGAATAGGAGACAAAATGGAAAAACAGCCAGACTTGGAATAGTGAAGGAGAAAAGTTCTCAACAGGTTTCGTTTATTCAATAATTAATGGTCAAGTTACAAAAAGTCAGATCCTTTAACAGTTTATAACTCATGATCATTTAGAACATGTGTTTAACATACAGATACCCCTCTTCAAGGAATTTTCCAAATGAAGAAAACTGATTTTATTTAAAAAAAATCTCAAAATCACATAAACAAATGCTCAGAAAATCCTCTTCTGTTTGTTTGTTACATTCAATTCACATAAAACACGAACAACATGTTTAAGAAAAATAATTCATTTTTAAGAAACATCATGTCTTTTATGAGTTAATGACAGTATGTTTAAACCGTGCTTAACATTTCATATTTTTAATGTGATTTGTCACCCTAGCAAACACAGAGACACCTTTTCATTTGTTTCACTTAAAGGGGAAAAAAATACTACAATGAGCATATTCACACAAGACATGTAAATATAAACAATGCCAGAGTTGAATTCTTCTTCAAGATATTCTTCTGACACCCTACACTAGTGTCTGATATTAGCACTTAGACCTATAGAAGAGCAACACACACAAAGACATACATACATATAGACAAGATTTGCTATATTAAGAAACGGTACTATTTTAGTACCGGACTATTATGATTTGTTATGAGATAGATATACTTTACCGAACTGGTGGTGTATTGGTTAGCCCCAACCCATGAACCACCCCAAATTAGGTTGAACTAGATGGTTTAGTTCGGTTTGGTATGTCAATACGGACGGTTTACCCTCCTTGAACTAGATGGTTCAGTTCGGTCCGGAATGTCAATACGGATGGTTCACCCTCCTTACGGAACCGAGAGGCCGAACCATTCCAGTTTTGGCTGGTTTGGTTCTATTCACCCTGAACCATCCAATTCGGAACTGTTTGGTTAACCCTACATACAAACATAAATTATCCACTTCTATCAAATTCATTAGTAATTCTTAGGATAAAGACCACAAAAAGGAAATTGGCTTGGCTAGTGGACTTTAGTTTTGGTGCAAAAGTGGTCCCAAGATTGCAGTGTATGAAAGAGAATTGATGTCCAAGTGAAATTGGAAGCTAGAGAGCCTTTTTCTTTCTTTCCAATTGAAGGAAGTTTTAATATGTGAGACTAGCTAATGGCTCTTGCTTTTTATTCAATTTTCTTTACGTTATTATTTTCCTCAATAATGAAGCCACTAAAGTAGGCTTCTTGATCAGTTTATGTCTTTCCATCTCCTTTTTCATATGCCAAAAAAAGCCTTCGTCTACTAAAATTTTCATGAGTATCACTTCAAGATGAAAAGCATGGAAATCATTACATTCCATTCAGGCCTTGAGAGAATTTACTCATGATATGATTTGCTCAAGTGATCTATGATTTTCTTTTCTGGTCCCTTCCATCTGTGAGCAAATTAACAGAAGCATATCAAAACATATTTATCATTAGTCATGATTTCTTTAGTTTTTCAGCCACAAGTCAATCAGAGTAATATAAGACATGAACACAAGCTGAGTTGTGAGGTCACATAAGAACTACTCACAAATTCCGAAAAAAACCTGCCTATAACTCTAAATGAAACAAAAGAGAGTGTGTGGACTTTTAGTACCTTTTTCTTCTTCATCATAACTTTGGCTGCAGCCTGAGAAAAAGATAGATTGCAGTTTAGGTGACTAAACTGATTCATAAGTTAACAATTCTGGGAATAAAATGCGCAGTATGAGAGCATACCTGTGTACAAAGAAAGACACCAGTTAAATTCAGGTCAATTACTTCCTGCCACTGTGATTTCTTCATTCTCATCAATAATGTATCTCGCGTAATTCCTGAATGCATAATAGTTTGGCTTATAAAAAGTAAAGGTGATGAAATACCAAGTACAGAGAAGTGAAATCCCATTGACCTGCATTGTTTACCAAAATGTCAACTGTTCCCCATGCATCTACTGCCTAGAAGTTCCGCATGTAACATGACATTAGCTTAGAAATGTGATGATATTAAACACCTCTTAACTGTATCACAAAGCATGTGGCATATGTAACTCACTGTTTTGATCATAGATTCCACATCGGCTTCTTTTGAAACATCTCCCCCAAAGGTAATGGCTTGACCACCAGACGCCTCAATCTGCAGTTGAGATAGACATGAAAATTCATGATTCAATGCTCTCAGTCTGATAAAAAAATAATGAACAGGCTGCCCAAAGAGATGAGAAAATAACAAAAAAAAACAGGAGCAAAATATTTGTGAACTAAATAGTTGGCTAGCCTGTGTAGTCAAAATTAAATAAGATTTTAAGCATCAGTGCTGCCAGCCAGCATCCGGCATGGCACTTGCTGTGTTGTTCCATAACAGTGCACAAGTCAAGCCATGAAGCAAAAACAACAATCATATCTAATAAAATAAAAAAATGATTTAGCAAGTGCTAGCACTAATAGTTCTTGCAGTCTGGCATCTATTAACAAATGAAGCACAGTAAACCTTATGTTTCAAAGAAAAAATGGCATTCTTCCTCTTCTCACGCCCCTACGTCTTTAAACAGTTAGTATAAACAAAATTTAAACAAAGTGGCTTAAAGTTTAACAGATCTATCAGTGTAACTCCAGGACCTCAAGAAATAATCATTTGTATTTTTAGTCTTTTTTAAATTGATATAAGTGAGTTCCAAAAATAAAGCATATGATTGATTTACCATTTTAGATGGATTATAAAATGCATCCCCCGATCTACAATCTAATAATATCAACAATGAAATATTTTTCAACATCATGCCAATATTTCCACTAAAATAAAAATCTAGAGACAACTTTAGTTGCTTCTGTTGCCTTTGAATATTTTTCTTGCTATTATGAATGATCTCCCAAATTCAAAAAAAAATCAATCTAGCACTTTGGTATTGCCAATATGAAAGAAATTTTGCATCTAGCACTCTAACTAATTCTGATAAGCTGAAAAGCTTTTTTTCCTTTCATAGAACCTCCCAGAAAGTTTGAGGTTTTTTATTAGACATTCACTATTATAAATGATATACAAACTCTATGAAATTCCAATCATGTAAGTAAACACAGCCTGCTTAACTTTCCTGTAGCACTGCATGTGATGGAAAATAGTACACAAAAAAATAGAAATTCTTGTAATAGGGTATTGTTTACTCTTTTTTCTGGTAGATTTAGTCTAAACTTCTTTTATTAAAAAGGAAATCTGCATCTTGTCTTGTATTGGCAAATAGAGAACCAGTCAGGAGAAAAGCTAGGTATTCTAGACATAACATTGTGCACATCACTGGTATTTTTGACAAAATTATATGTCAAGTTTTCCAATTTCAATACTTATGATGGTATATAACAAACCCTGCCTATAGCCACATAACTTTATGGTCGTAATAAATATGCATGAAGTGTGAAGAGAATCCTGAAGCTGGGAAATCTATCATATAGTTTGGCGAAACGCCAAAATAGACTTTCGAAGAAATCTCTCCTTGAAATTATAAATATCATATGGACAAAGCACTAAATATAGCATGTTATTTACTATGTGGCATAGGAATCATGTGGCCCTTCTGGGTTTTGTATTGTCGCAGTTGCGAAGATAATGTAGAGATTTGACATACATCTGGTATAGTAATCATGAAACATGGCGCAAATGTCAGAAAGGTCATTAATCAACCAATGAAAGCTTTAAATTCAAGGGCTGCTATCTCCTAAGAAACGAACAAGATGATTAGATGGTAAGAGAGCAAAGTCTTTCTAATGGGAAAACTTTCATGATGTTGGAAAGACTATTTTTCAGTAGCTGGGTGAGTCATATCATCAATAAGCCAAGAAGGTTTATTTCATTTAAATAATTAAGCAACAGAACATTATATCCACATTGGTTACAAATAAAGGGTGAATGAGAAATCGAGTTGATTAAAATTTCTGACCAGCCTCCTTTGACCAGATATTTTAAATAGTTTTCTACAATCCAACCACTGCAAGAGACAAATAGAAAGGTGATGGTGGCATCATGTTACTGTGCACCTGATACAACTGCAAATTCAACATGCAAAAAAGTTGCATGATATAAAAAAACAATGCTTTCAAGGAAAAATAAGAATAAATTTAATCCATCATAAATCATACAACACGAGCAATTAATTTCAAGGCTTCCTAGACATATCATAAAGTCATTATAGTTATAAGAAGAACATTGAAGCAAATATGAATGACAACAAGAAAAGTAGATAAACCACTTGCAGAATTATGAAGTAGATAAACTATTATATAAGGCGGTAGGCTTACTTCTTTGGAGACTTCTTCAGCTTCTTTTGCTGACCTGGCATAATTAACAAGGACCTGAATAGAATTTTAAAAACTTTAGCTTGGGCAAAATTGGAAAGATAAATGCAATGTTGACATTGGTTATAACTTAATCAACAACTCACCAGCCCCATATGTATCAGATTATAAGGTCAGACTCTCCTCCACTCCACCCACACCAACATCCGTACATATACACATCTATGTGTGTGACGTGTGTGATAGACTTTGATCCTTTCAAAGGAAAGGGTATCTACTCTTTTCAAGTCTAAAATCAATAATGGAGCATCCATACTAAAAATCCATATAGTTAATTATGATCTGTATCATGAAAAATGTTTAAAAATCAAAATCACATGTTTTGGAAGTCATTAACCTATGCGCAAGAAAATAATGGTTAAAATAATGTGAGATCATGTTTTGCTATAATTTAAACACTAAAATCTATTGATTTTATATGTTTTAACATGATCAGATTATTGATTATCTATTCAATTCTTTATCATGCATTCTAGCATTATAGTACAATAATAACGTTCATTTTTGTAACCTCAAGATGCATAAGTTAGAGGCCACAAAAATATGTGATATTTGATTTCTAAGCATTTTCAATGGTATAGACCATGATTAACTATGCAGATCTTTAATTTGGATGCTCAATACTGATTTCGGACTCAAGATAAGTAATACCTTCTCCTCTTGAGAGAAACATAATCCATCCAATACATGTATCCATGTATGTATATATGTATATGCATTTATGTATATATACGCACGGATAGATATACATACTTGCATTTACACATGCATGCATACATATGAATATAGGGATGGATTATGCTCCCCTCGAGAGGGGAGGATATTTACTCCTCTCGTGTCAAAAGCCTATAATAAGGCATCCAAATTAAAGATTCAGATTATCGATCATGATTTGTACCAGTAAAATTCTTAAAAATTGAAAATAACATATTTTGATAGTCTCTAAGGTGTGTAAAGATGCATAGTTAAAACAATGCAGGACTAAATAGTAAAATATCTACATTTGCTATGATCTAAATAGTAAAATATATTGATTTTCAATTTACATATATTCTAACATCAGTAGATCATGATTAATAACATAACTCCTCAATTAAACACACTAGCACAGTAGATGCTATTCATTTTTGTGTCTACAGATGCTAGGTTAGAGACTACCAAAACATATGATATATTGTTGCTAAGCATATTTAGTTATATAGATCATGATCAATGGTATGGATCTTCTATTTAGATACTCTATTATTGATTTTGGACTCGAAAGGAATAAGTAATCCTCTCATCACTATATGTTTTTCTTTAAAAATCTAAACCAAAAAGCACTAGAACTCTTAGAAAGCTAATTAAAGCCCCAAACAACTCCCTACAAAATGAATACCTTATTTTCTGCTCACACCTCCAACACATCTTTAAAATTGCTGAGATTCCAGAAGTCAAAATGCTTAATTTTAATCACAATAGAAGAGCCAAATCTGATAAAACTTACTGACCTTGCAACCAGCTTTGCCCAAGGCCAATGCTATCGCTTTCCCAATTCCTCTAGAAGCTCCAGTGATGATGGCAACAGGAGCTTCCACTTTTCTGGCCTCTTCAATGCTTGCTTGCTCAACAACTGTTACCTGAGTTCTTACACCTGTTTGGGCCATTAATGAATAGGGCATAATTATTAGCATGTTTAGATTAATGTCATAAGAAACGGAAATTTGGGACTGAACTATTGAGCAAGAGGAAGTAAAAAAGGCAGAACTACAGCCACATTATGAAAGTTCAATATTTTATGATGTTTAAATATGATCTAGCACCTCATTATTCATTGAAATTATAACATATAAAAGACCGCATTAGAAGTTGTTGATATACATGTTGCAAGAAGGTAAAAAGTTGTAAGCTTCAATATAACCTGAATTCTCCTTTTTTTAACCAAAAGGTAGCCAATATTATATAAATGTTTCCTTCAAAGCGGATCACAAACACTTCCATTTCATCGAATACAAACATTTAGTTCTCAGCTAGCACAGCCAATTCTTGGATTTGCTCAAGCCTTTCTGATAGTGTCGAAAAAGAAAGCAAATTACCGCTATAAAATATAAATAAAGGCAGTAATCCAGAGAGTGTGTTCTTAATCACACTAGCCCACACAAGTTGGCTGCATTCCGAAGTGCAGATGAAACATTACGCTATTCTATATTCGCCTAGTTCACTCATTCATTGAAATGAATGATAACAGCCCATAACACAGTCAATTGCCCAGAATTTCAACATGAATTTGACCATAGCTTAGACTTCTGCATCTTGATTATATAGTCAAAAAAGAAAGAGCTCCATTTGTTAGGTGAAAGTTGGCAGCAAAACACTCACAACAATAAACCCTCATTTTCTCCAAATTTTTATCTTTGATTCTGTTGAGCCTCAACACAACATCAATGTACTATGCCATTTCCAGGTGAATATTCAAATCACCCAGTTAAAAAGAATGGACTAAACTTACAAACGGGATATCAGCTTATTTGAACTTCAAATTTCCCTTCAAAATCAAAGCTTCCACCCGGACAGTTATACTTAGAAATCCAAGGTTATTAGAATCAAGAAGTACCGTGTCCATCATTTAAAAGACTGCAAGCAATCACCTTGTTAGCAAGGTCCATGAGAGAGAGAATTTAAGTCCTTTAAATCCCACTACTGAGCTTGCGGCATTTTTCAGTGAAGAATAGAACTGGCCAGAATGTTTAAAACTATACCATGCAGAGCTACTGAAGAAAACAGCTGATCACAAAGGATCTCACGGTCATGGAACTTAATTTCTAAGCCAAATAGAAAGAAAGAAACATCCACACTTACCCCAACCCGAACATTTGTTGGCTTCCCATGTATCCAATCATCTACCATGAATTTTTGAATGGAACAGAGCCAAAATAATAATAGTAATAATAAACATTATGCTCAGATTTACAAGTCAAGCATTCATACTGCCTAAACTTGAATAAACTATCATCAAGGAACACAAACTCAAGAACAAAATGTGTAATCGATAAGCCCATTGCAACAGACGAACAAAGAAAGAACAAAATCTTCCCAATTCTGAAGAATTACAACATCCATGCAATATTAAAACAGCATCTTTTTCCACCGCCACTTCTTAATAAGGCCTCGGTTATTCCAAAAATAGCTTCCTTTCCGACTAATCCGGCCCAACCAACCACCTGATGTATTCTCAATAGAACCCACTACCCAAAAATGGGGATTTCAATCCGATCTCAACCCGAAACCTCCATTACGCAGCCCAAATTATTTAAACACAAGTGCGAGCAAGCGAAAGAGACGGTTACCAGAGAAGGCAGCGGTCCCGTCCGATCTGAGACTGGGATTGAGGTAAAGGTACCGGGCGGCGAGGCGAGGGGCCACGGAGAGGGTCCTAAGGGGGCAATCCTCCTTGGGGTGGCGGATCTCGCCGGGATGACGGGGTGACTGAAGGCGATGGAGGCGGCCATGAGAGGAGATATGGAGAGGCGAAAGAGGGAGGAGAGGTTAGAGCAGCAGGGTCGCAGAGTCGCCAGAGAGGAGAAGAGAAGAGACTATATGGGGAGAGGGGTCATTGGAAGCTCCGAAGGGGGAGCGAAGAGCGGCGTGGGTCCGCCGTTTGGTTTCGAGCAGCGGGCGGAGCGTTCGAGGACGGAAAGGAGGTCGTTTTGCGTTGAGATTTACGCCCATCGTGGGTTTGAGATGATCTGATCCGGATGCGACGCCAACGAGGATGAACAAAATTAAAATTAAAATTATTAATTTATTTTTTTTAATAATATATATTAAATTTGAATTTATAATATTTTTTGTTACATACTTGTTGGCCCAGATGGCAACCCAAGAGGAGGTGAATTGGGTTCTTAAAATTTAAGACTTTTTGAATTGTTTTAAATAGATTTACTCAAGATGTGCAAGTGAGAGAAATTAACTAAGAAGCAATGCACAAACAGAAATATAAAAGAGATAGAGTAAGAGACAAAAGAGCACGGCAAACACAAGGTTTTATAGTGGTTCGGCGCAACCAGCACCTACGTCCACTCCCAAGATTCACTTGGGTCCACACTATAATCTCCCAAGATTACAGCGAGTTGTTTTCCAAGCTCACAACTCAAACTTGTTGTTTTCCGGGCGCACAACGAACCCAGCCGGTTTTACTCGGGCTTACCAGCACAAAACCCTACACGTTGTTTTTCACGGGCTCACAACTAACCCAACACAAGCACTCCGGCTTGCAACGAGGTATAATAACCTCCACTGATTCAATCCACTGATTGAATCAGCAAACAATCAAAAACAGAGTTTAAGTAAGGAAATGCTCCTCTTGAGCAAATATACAAATAAAGTATAAAAGGTTAGAAAAGCCTGATAAGATTGCAGATGGTTGTGGCTTTGGCTTTCTTTCTTCTCCTCTTTAACTCCTCTTGAAGTATTGAATCCGGCCTCAGCAAGATTCTTGACCGTTTGAGAACTTTGGAGTTGAGATGAAGCTTTTTCTCCTTTTGTTGAATGTTGAAAATCCTTCGATTTGATCTTTGAAAAGCTTTTGGATTTTCTTTTGACTCTTGTGGATTGATGATCTGGAGCAGACGAAACTTCCTCTTTGATTTCACTCCTTTTGAATCACTCTATTTTGAACTAGAAGATTTTTCCAATAAGCTCTGTTTTTCCCTCTTTTTGAAAGGAGTAATCTCTCTTTTTGATTTTCTATTTTTTGATTTGAAAAGAGCTCCTCTATTTATAGATTCTGCAAGAATATATCCGTTAGAGACAAAGAAAAATAGCCGTTAATCAAAAAAACTAACCGTTGGAGCTGAGTTGGCATCCGTAAAAATTTCGCCCAGATTTGCTGGAGTCGACTCATGCTTTTCCCGAGTCGGCTCGAGCTCGTCTTACCAAAAATAGAAATGTTTATAAAGGTTAGGGGTCGACTCACCAAAAGTAAAGTGTCGACTCCTGAAAGTCGGGAGTCGACTCGTGAAAGGCTTGGGGTCGACTCGCGAAGTGCTCAGAAAAACACTCTTCTGGTGTCTGAGCGGAGTCGACTCGCACAGTCAAGGAGTCGGCTCGACAGAATCAGGGGTCGACTCGTCAAATTTCTGGGTCGACTCGACACAGATGCACATTTCTGTACACTGAGCGGAGTCGACTCTGAAACTCAGGAGTCGGCTCCGGAACGTATCAAAAATCAGAAACTTTTCTGATTGACATTAAAATCGTTCCAGATTCATTTTAATTCATTGTTTTGACTTGAATTCAATAAAATTGATATTAAGAATTGATTCAAGAACTATTCCAAAAACTCATTGAATAAAACATGAATTATAAAATTTCTTTTTGAAAGTTTAAACATTGAGCTTAAAGTTACTTTCAAAATTGATTAAAGTCAAACTTTAACATTTTTCATTGATTGTTCAAAATAAATTATTGCTCATTTAAATAAACTCATTATATCTTTTAATGAACTCAATGGCTTTTAGTAATCATCAAAATCAAAAGGATTGGTCATATAGTTTTTCAATAATCTTCCAACAATCTCCCCCTTTTTGATGATGACAAAAACATTGAGTTTATTCATGATTGATTAGTGAATTTATTTTGTTTTCATAGTTAGGCTTAGGCTCCCCCTTAATGAGGTAGCTCCCCCTATGAAACTTAAATAAATATCCCATTGTTTATCTCATTGATTACTTTGATTTTCTCAAATGTATTACAATCATAAAACAATCATAAACTATAAAACTCTCCCCCTTTTTTGTTATCAACAAAAAGGTAGAGAATCATAAATTCATTTAATCAAGATAAGATTTGTCAATTTCATTAATTCATTGAAAGAAGGAAATACATTGAGTAATCAACATAGAGAATTCATTCATCAAAAGGTCTAATACATCAAAATGTTCAATACATTGATATCAAAATTAAACATTACATAATTTCAATACATAGCAAGGATTGAAAACCTAATACATCAGAAATGAGTTCTTACAATCCTAGTTAAATGATCTACTATGTTCTTCATTCCTTCAGATTGAATTTTACATATCTTTGAGTCTTTCATCAAAAAGGTGCAAGCAGTCTGAATCTTGTCTTGAAGCTCCGCATTGCACTTTGCATAAGTCTCTCCATCTCCGCATATATCCTTAAGTTCTTCAAATATATTTTTGAGATCACCACTTAAGGATACCGAAGAAGAGCTGAGAGTAGACTCTATCTTAGAGATACGATCATCCAATGAATAAAGAGTCTCCCTCAAATTCATGAACTTATTCTCAAATTCAGATTTAAGTTTTTCAGATTGATCATCAAATAGAACTTTGAGTTGCATAAGTTGTTGATCTGAGAAACCGGCAGAAGATGAAGCTTGAACAAAAGATGGAACGGGGGCTGGAGCAGGGGCAGAAGCAGAAGGGCTCGGAGGTGCAGGTGAAGGATGTCTGACAGATGGTCCTGCAGCCTCAACATCTGTAGCTCTTTCTTCTAACTCCTTTCCTCTCCCATTTTCCATTCTTTTTGATAAAACCCATTCTGATGAATGGTGGCCAAGCTATAAAAATCAGTGTGTCGCAGATTCCTCATAGGCTCATTATCTGAAATCACAACTCCTTGGCTCAGAAAAATCTTTGTAAGGATCATCCATAGGGCAGACTAGACTTTCTTTTCCCTCCACAGTCTGCTATGTACCATAGTATCATACTGGGAAGATTTATAGGTTTGCCTGTCACAATGGCATCCATCACAAAGATATCTCTTTCCGATACATAGTCAAATCTTCCGGTCTTAGGAAAGAGTATCCTACTGCAGATATTATGTAATAATCTCAGTTCTAATGTGAGTTGATTGGCAAAAACCTCTTCAAATCCGACTACATCCCGATTTAATAACCTCGCAAGAGCGGGACTACGGTCTTCTGAAGAAAAGGTTGCAGTGCCAGATAAAGGTAAATCCAAACAGTCTAGAAAGGAGCTCGACAGTAACAGAGAGCCTGTGACCTCTCACAATGCTAACAAGGCCGTGATCTCCTCTAGACAGATTTTGTAGAATTCCTTTACCAGAGCGGGATAGGTCGGGCAATCTAGGGAACATATTTTCTCCCATCCCATCTCAATCAATTGTCTCCCAACAAGAAACCCTCAGCTTCAAATAATTCGAAATCTACCTTTCTACCCGTAGTTATAATCCTATCCGCTAATCTATCTACCTGTGTAGAAGCAGCAGCAGGTGAAGCATTCGGAGTAGAAGAGGAAGATGAAGAATCAGAGCTGGGTGACGGCTCACGCACGGGACGCCTCACGGTTTTCCTAACGGCTCGCTTCCTCTTGATGCCGGCCGCACAAAGGTTGGAACCACGTGTTTTGGGGGCCATTAGTCGATTGGAAGTGTCAAAAAGGGATTCTAGGAGTTTTGGAAGGTTTGGAAGAGTTTTGAGAGAGTATTTTGAAGGATTGATTTTGAAATGAACGGCGAGTCGACTCTGCCCTAGATAAATCAACCTGGGACCACTTCGAGTCGGCTCGCGCAAATCCAGGGGTCGACTCCGGACAGTCACAGAAAGTCATCCCGACTTGGAGTCGACTCGCGCCGAAGAGGGGTCGACCCGAGAGTTTCAGTCGAAACCAGGAGTCGACTCCGATACGCACCGAGTCGGCTCCGAGACCATTTCAGACCAAAAACATGAAATTTCTGAAATGTGTCCGGAATATGATCATAAAAATTGATAAATAATCATTGAATATGAGTGAATCAATTAGATATGAATTCTAGATAAGATTTCCTTAAAGATCAAAGATTTGAAGGAATCTTAGATAAATTTCCTTAGGGGTTTCAAATTCATTCTAATGGATCACAAATACCTAACTCTCCTCTAAGATAACAGAATCTCTCTTCATTTAAAGGTTTAGTAAATATGTCAGCTAATTGTTCTTCAGTGTTAACATAATCAAGACATATTTCATTATTTGCTACATGTTCTCTTATAAAATGATATCTGATTTCTATGTGTTTAGTTCTTGAATGTTGAATTGGATTTTTAGTTAAATTAATTGCACTTGTGTTATCACATCTTATGGGTGTCTTATCAAGTGTGATACCATAGTCTTCAAGTTGTCGCTTAATCCATAGGATTTGCGCACAGCAACTTCCAGCTGCTACATATTCAGCTTCAGTAGTTGATAATGCAACTGAATTTTGCTTTTTGCTAAACCATGAGATTAAGTTACTTCCTAAAATTGGCATGCACCACTTGTGCTTTTTCTATCTAACTTACATCCAGCATAATCAGAATCGAATATGCAATTAGATTTAATGTGGAGTCTCTAGAATACCATAAACCTACATTTTTTGTTCCACTTACATATCTTAGTATTCTTTTAACAGCAATTAAATGTGATTCTTTAGGTTCTGATTGAAATCTAGCACATAAACATACAGAAAACATAATGTCTGGTCTACTTGCGGTTAAATAAAGAAGGGATCCGATTATACCTCGATAATACTTTTGATCAACCTTTTACCTTCTTCATCTTTGTCCAGCTTGCATGAAGGACTCATTGGTGTTCCGAGGGG
This sequence comes from Calamus simplicifolius, assembly GCA_900491605.1. Classification (NCBI taxonomy): domain Eukaryota; kingdom Viridiplantae; phylum Streptophyta; class Magnoliopsida; order Arecales; family Arecaceae; genus Calamus; species Calamus simplicifolius. The sequence goes on along the minus strand of UESW01004706.1, from coordinate 512,470 downwards.
TTTCATTGATTCCATACCAAACTTCTTTAGGATTTCTCTTGTGTATTTTGTTTGGTTGATGAAGATTCCCTCTTTGCTTTGTTTGATCTGGAGTCCAAGGAAGAAGTTGAGTTCTCCCATCATGCTCATCTCGAATTCTCCCTGCATCAACTTGGCAAATTCTTGACATAGAGAATCGTTAGTAGCACCAAAAATAATGTCATCAACGTATATTTGTACTACAAGTAAATCTTTACTTTTTCTTTTCAAAAACAAAGTTTTATCAACATTTCCTCTTGTAAAATCATTTTCAATTAAGAATTTACTTAACCTATCATACCAAGCTCTAGGTGCTTGTTTCAAACCATATAAAGCTTTGTGCAATTTAAAAACGTGATTTGAAAATTCGTGATCTTCAAAACCTGGTGGTTGTTCTACATAAACTTCTTCATTTATAAAACCATTTAAAAATGCGCTTTTAACATCCATTTGAAATAAGTTAAATTCATATGACATGCAAATGCAAGTAAAAGCCTAATGGCTTCTAATCTAGCTACTGGCGCAAAGGTTTCATCAAAATCAATACCTTCTCTTGATTATATCCTTTAGCAACCAATCTAGCTTTGTTTCTAATTACTATGCCATTTTCATCTAGTTTATTTCTAAAAACCCATTTTGATCCTATTACTGAATGATTTTTAGGTCTTTCAACTAAGTCCATACATTATTTCTGTAAATTGATTTAATTCTTCTTGCATTGCTAACATCCAATTATTATCTTTTTCAGCTTCTTCAATAGTTTTGGTTCAATTTGTGATACAAATGCAAGATGATTACTAATATTTCTCATATATGATCTAGTTCTTATTCCTTGAGATGGATCACCTATAATCAATTCCTTGGGATGACTATGAGCATATCTCCAGTCTCTTGGAAGATCTATATCATTATGATCAATATTGACATCATCGTCCTTATGTGAATCATCATCTTTAGCTTCTTGCTCATGATCTGAAGATACTTCAATATTAAGTTTTTCAAGATCTTTTTCAATTATGTTTGTATCTTCCTCATCATCAAGCTTTTCAGAACTAGATGCTAAAGACTCATCGAAAACTATATGAATGGATTCTTCAACTACTAAGGTTTTCTTGTTAAATACTCTATAAGCTTTACTAGTTGTTGATCCGATTCCCTCCAGATTTCCATCATATTATGAACCATTATTATGAATGAATGTCCAAATGCATGAAAATTTTGGGTTTTCTTTCATGGAGGTTTTTCGGGTCTTATTAGGATTTAAGATGTAGCATGTGTGTTAATAGCTTCCGAGTACTTTGGTAGGTTACTTCGCATAGCATGGTACGGGCCATGTCTTCTAGAGCCTTTCTTTCCTACACCTTTGCTGGGAGGGGGGGAATTCCATTTTCAGAAGTAAACTCAAAAGTATTTTCTAAATTCACATTTTCCGTTTTCTTTCATTCCATAATTCATAAGGTGTTTTCTTTAAGATTGGTCTTATTATTTAAGATGTATGCTGTGTTAATAGCTTAGTACTTTGGTAGGTTACTTCGCATAGCATGGTACGGGCCATGTAGAGACCTGGAGTCCTAGGGGCTGAAAAATTATGATTAATTCCATTTTCAGAATTTCAAATAAGTGATTTTCAAATTCAGTTCCATGATCACTTCTTAGAGATACTATGGTAGTGTTTTTCTCATTTGTGACTTTCTTGAAGAATTTGAATATCGAGAAAGTCTCATCTTTGTGAGCTAAAACATTACCCAAGTATATCTAGAATAATCATCTACAATCACTAGACCATATTTCTTTCCTCCTAGACTTGTGGTTCTAGTTGGTCCAAAAAGGTCCATGTGAAGTAGCTCTAATGCCCTAGAAGTTGAAACAACATTTTTAGATTTGAAAGAACTTCTAGTTTGTTTTCCAAATTGACATGCATCACATATTTTATTATTTTCAAAACTAGTTTAGGTAATCCTTTAACTAAATCCATTTTAATTAATTTTGAAATAAGGTGTGTGCTTGCATGACCTAATCTACGATGCCACAACCAACTAATTCATTTATATTAGCATTGTCAGCAATTAAGCAATGATACTCAAAGATAATTTTCTAGTCAACCAAGTAAACATTGCCATGTCTATAACCAGTAAATACAATGCTATTATCAATAGAATTAGTTACAGTGCATATAGAAGATTTAAATGAAACATTAAAGTTTTTATCACATAATTGGCTTATACTAATTAGATTATGCTTCAAACCATCAACATAAAGTACATTATCAATAAATGTAGATGGAGTTATACGAACTTTACCAAGGCCCATAATTTGACCTTTACCGTTATCGCCAAACGTAACAACTCCACCTTTCTTTTCTTCCAGGGTGATGAATTCATCTTTGTCACCCGTCATATGTCTTGAGCAGCCACTATCAAGGTACCACTTTTTCTTTGATCTTTTGGCTACAAGACATTCCTGCAACATAATTTAAACTTTATGTTTAGGTACCCAAGCTTTCTTGGGTCCTTCATGGTTAGTAGCAATAAAAATTGTTCCTTTCGGAACCCATATTTTCTTTGCTTTAACATTTAACTTTTCATTATTACTTATTGTTTTGCACTCAAAAGATTTATGTCCTTTTTGATTACATTTAAAACAAGTAATATTACTTTGGTTAGCTTTTACAAAAATATTTTTCAATGATTTTTGTTTCTAAATGTGTTATACCCTAAACCTGCTTTGTCAAAAACTGCTTTTTGACTATCTAAAATCATATTTAGTTTAGTTGNTGGTTACCTTTTACAAAAATATTTTTCAATAATTTTTGCTTTCTAAATGTGTTATACCCTAAACCTGCTTTGTCAAAAACTGCTTTTTGACTATCTAAAATCATATTTAGTTTAGTTGAGCTTAGAGTAAATTTCTCAACAATATCTTTATACTTTTTAACATCTTTCTTAAGAAAATCATTTTCATTAGAGATTGATTCTTTTTCTTTAATTAGATTTTCATTTTCAGATTTTACCAAATCAATCTTATGAACACAATCATTCTTTTCATTAAGAAGTGTTTCTATTTTATCTTTTACATCTTTAACTACAAGATTTAATTCATTTTTCTCTTTAATTAAATTTAAGTTTTCAGTTTTCAAGGATTTGTGTTTCTTTTTCAAAGCTTTGAAATCAATCATCAATTCATTGAAAGCTTCAAACATTTCATCAAATGTAAATTCATCATCGGGGGTTTCGGTACTTACCTCTTCGTTGTCGTCCGCCATGAAGCAAACATTAGCAACTTCTTTTTGTTCTTCTTCTTTCGAAGAAGACTCTTCACTGTCAGTCCAAGTTGCCATGTAGGCCTTTTTTTTTTCTTGTAGGCCTTCTTAAGTAAAGGACAGTCATATCTAAAATGCCCTGGCTTTTTACATTCATAACATACTAAGGGCTCTTTCTCTTTGTCCTTTTCCTTTTTCTTATCCTTTTCTTTTTCTCCTTCCATTTTTGAAACAAATCTCTTTTTGGAAGGGCCTCCTTCTTTGCATAAACTTCTTGAATTTCCTTGCAAGGAGGGCTGTCTCATCATCATCATCCTCTTCATCATCGCTGCTGCTTACTTCCTTTTCGCAGCTTTGAGGGCGATGGTCTTCTTCTTTCTTGACTCATCCTCATTGACATGTTGTTTAACTTGAAGCTCATGAGTCATCAGCGAACCAAGAAGCTCTTCCAATGGTAGGATGTTCAGATCTTTGGCTTCTTGTATGGCTGTCACCTTGGCTTCCCAAGTCCTTGGAAGTGACCTAAGAATTTTGCGAACAAGCTCAGAGTTAGTATATACTTTTCCAAGACTTTTTAAACCATTCACAATATCGGTGAATCTAGTGAACATGCATGTGATGGTTTCATTTTGTTCCATGGTAAATAATTCATATTTATGAACCAAAATATTTATCTTTGATTCTTTTACTTGGTTTGTTCCTTCATGTGTTATTTCCAACCTATCCCAAATTTCTTTTGCGGAATTACATGTTGAGATTCGGTTGAATTCATTAGAGTCTAAGGAACAATACAAAATGTTAATGGCTTTAGCATTTAGTTGTGCCATTCTCCTATCATTATCATTCCAATCCCTTTCGGGCTTAGGAACAATAGTGCCATCTATTACGTGTGTGGGTGTACTAGGTCCATTTATTATTACTCCCCACAATTCATAGTCAGAAGCTTGAATGAATTTTCTCATTCTAGCTTTCCAATACGAATAGTTGGTTCCATTAAATAAAGGAGGTCTATTCGTAGAATGACCTTCAGCAAAACATGAACCACTTTGTGTTGCCATAAGGATCTTTAGCCCTTGATCGTGAGATCAAATTCTAAATGAGCACTTGCTCTGATACCAATTGTTGGCCCAGATGGCAACCCAAGAGGGGGGGGGGTGAATTGGGTTCTTAAAAATTTAAGACTTTTTGAAATGTTTTAAACAGATTTACTCAAGATGTGCAAGTGAGAGAAATTAACTAAGAAGCAATGCACAAACAGAAATATAAGAGAGATAGAGTAAGAGACAAATGAGCACGGCAAACACAAGGTTTTATAGTGGTTCGGCGCAACCAGCACCTACGTCCACTCCCAAGATTCACTTGGGTCCACACTATAATCTCCCTAGATTACAGCCGAGTTGTTTTCCAAGCTCACAACTCAAACTTGTTGTTTTCCCGGGTGCACAACGAACCCAGCCGGTTTTACACGGGCTTACCAGCACAAAACCCAACTCGTTGTTTTAACGGGGTCACAACGAACCAAAACGTAAGCTATCCCAAGCTTACCACGAGGTACAACTACCTCCACTGATTCAATCCACTTGAATCAGTACACAAGAAAATAAATTTGAGTTTAAATACAAACAGCTCCTCTAGAGCAGAATAATCAAAATAAAGCTTAGGTTTAGAAAAGCCTGATTAAATAAACTTGAATGCAGGCTTGGCTTCTTTGCTTCTCTTCTCCAACTCCTTTGAAGTGTGGAATCAGGCCTCAGCACAGATTCTCCTAGCTTTGGAGCTTTTGGATGTTGGTTGAAGCTTTTCTTCTTTTCTTTCTAGGTCGGAAGATCTTGATTTGCTCTTGGTTGCTTTGGGATCTCCTCTTGAACTTTTTGTAGATTGTAGCTCAGGAGCACACGAATCTCTCTCTCTGATTTCACTCCTTTTGAATCTCTTTTCTTGACTCAAATGATTTTTCAAATGAAGCTCTGTTTTTCCCTCTTTTTGAAAGATTTTCTTTTTCACTCTCTTGATTCTTTCGATTTGAAAAGAGCTCCTCTATTTATAGATTCTGCAAGAATATATCCGTTAGAGACAAAGAAAAATAGCCGTTAATCAAAAAACTAACCGTTGGAGCTGAGTTGGCATCCATAAAAATTTCGCCCAGATTTGCTGGAGTCGACTCATGCTTTTCCCGAGTCGGCTCGAGCTCGTCTTACCAAAAATAGAAATGTTTATAAAGGTTAGGGGTCGACTCACCAAAAGTAAAGTGTCGACTCCTGAAAGTCGGGAGTCAACTCGTGAAAGGCTTGGGGTCGACTCGCGAAGTGCTCAGAAAAACACTCTTCTGGTGTCTGAGCGGAGTCGACTCGCACAGTCAAGGAGTCGGCTCGACAGAATCAGGGGTCGACTCGACAAATTTCGTGGGTCGACTCGACACAGATGCACATTTCTGTACACTGAGCGGAGTCGACTCTGAAACTCAGGAGTCGGCTCCGGAACGTATCAAAAATCAGAAACTTTTCTGATTGACATTAAAATCGTTCCAGATTCATTTTAATTCATTGTTTTGACTTGAATTCAATAAAATTGACATTAAGAATTGATTCAAGAACTATTCCAAAAACTCATTGAATAAAACATGAATTATAAAATTTCTTTTTGAAAGTTTAAACATTGAGCTTAAAGTTACTTTCAAAATTGATTAAAGTCAAACTTTAACATTCTCATTGATTGTTCAAAATAAATATATTGCTTATTTAAATAAACTCATTATATCTTTTAATGAACTCAATGGCATTTAGTAATCATCAAAATCAAAAGGATTGGGTCATATAGTTTTTCAATAATCTTCCAACATGCATCATATAATTCTTCAAAAGTAAAATCATCACAAGATGTTTCAGAACTTACCTCATTATCGTCGTTTGCCATAAAGAAAATGTTTGCAACTTTCTTTTGTTCCTCCTCGGATGAGGATTCATCACTTTCACTCCATGTTGCAACATATGCCTTTTTCTTCTTCTTGTGCCCCTTTTTCAGTTGAGGACAATCATATCTAAAGTGCCCCGGTTTCTTACATTCATAACATATGAGGGGATCTTTCTCTTTTTCTTTGTTCTTATCCTTTTCTTTTTCTTTTTCTCCTTCCATTTTTGTTCCATATCTTTTCTTATGGAAGGGTCTCCTTCTTTGCATAAATTTCTTAAATTTTCTAGTAAGGAGAGCTGTCTCCTCATCTTCCTCTTCTTCCTCACTGCTGCTTATCACCTTTTCTGCAGCTTTAAGGGCAATTATTTTCTTCTTTTTGACTTCCTCCTCTTGATGTTGCTTCATGGTCAACTCATGGGTCATCAATGATCCAAGTAGCTCCTCCAAAGGTAAGATGTTGAGGTCCTTGGCTTCTTGTATAGTAGTTACCTTTGCTTCCCATGTCCTTGGAAGAGACCTAAGAATTTTACGAACCAATTCAGAGTTAGTATAGGTCTTGCCAAGACTTTTCATACCATTTACAATATCAGTAAATCTAGTGTACATGCATGTGATGGTTTCATTTTGTTCCATGCTAAACAATTCATACTTGTGCACCAGAATATTGATTTTAGATTTTTTAACTTGGTTAGTACCCTCATGGGTAACTTCTAATCTATTCCAAATTTCTTTTGCAGAAATACATGTAGAGATTCTATTGAACTCATTAGCATCTAAAGCACAATATAAAACATTCATGGCTTTTGCATTAAGCTGAGCCATTTTTCTATCGTTCTCATTCCGATCCCTTTCAGGTTTAGGAACTATTGAACCATCTACCAAGTGTGTGGGTGTGCTTGGTCCATTAGTGATTACACTCCAAAGTTCATAATCTAAAGCTTGAATAAAAATTTTCATTCTAGCTTTCCAATAAGAATAAATTGAACCATTAAACAAAGGAGGTCTATTAGTAGAATGACATTCAGCAAATGAAGATCCAGCTTGAGCTGCCATTTGGATCTTTAGCTCTTGATCGTGTGATCAAATAAACAATGAGCACAAGCTCTGATACCAATTGTTGGCCCAGATGACAACCCAAGAGGGGGGGTGAATTGGGTTCTTAAAAATTTAACCTTTTGAAACTATGTGCTTTGGAATAAATGAAATTAAATGCAGGATAAATATTAAGCACAAATAAAGAGATAGGGCAAGAGAGTCAAAACACGGCAAACACAAGGATTTTATAGTGGTTCTGTGTATCCAACACCTACGTCCACTCCCAAGAATCACTTGGGTCCACACTATAATCTACTTGATTACAGTCGAGTTATTTTACAAGCTCACAACTCAAAACTTGTTGTTTCCCCTGGGATTACAACGAACCCAGCTGGTTTTCTAGGCTCACCAGCACAAAACCCAACCACAAGCTATCCTTAGCTTGTACCGAGGTATACCACCTCCACTAATTCAATCCCTTGATTGAACTAGCAAATAATAAATGAGAATAGAGTTTAAGTACATAGCAGCTCCTCAAATGAGCAAATAAACAAAGTAATAAACAAGGTTCAGAAAAGCCTGTTTGAAGATCTTTGAATGTGTGCTTTTCTTCTTTTTCTCTTCTCCTTTGAAAGATTGAATCAGGGCCTCAGCTTAGATTCTTCAGAAACTTGCAGTTGAGAAGATGAGGATTTAGGGCTTTTGCTTTCTCTCTTCAAATGTTGAAAATCTCCTTGATTTAAACTTGAGAAGCTTGTGGATTTCTCTTTGAGCTTTCTGAGGATGATGGATTTGAGCTTTGACTCTTCCCTCTTTGATTCCTTGCTCAAGATATCTTGAATTTTTCAATCTATTTTTCTCTCTGTATCACCACCTTCAAACGGACGATTCCCTCCTTTTTATAGATCTCTTAATCCAAATTTTAGGAGGGAAATATAGCCATTGGAGATGTTTGGATTCTTCTACACACAAAGAAAATAGCCGTTAGAGGTTAGGTGAAAATAAATCTTACCGTTGAAGTACGTTCTTACAGATAAAAAATCTGTTCCAGGTTGGAGTCGGCTCCAACTTTTCAGGTGTCGGCTCCAAGTCGGGTGTTCAAAAATAGTAAAGAAAAAGTTGTTGGAGAGTCGGCTTCGAAAAAGGTAAGTGTCGGCTCGTCGCTTTTGGGAGTCGGCTCCGAAAAATGTAAGTGTGGCTCCAGAAAAGTCCATAAAACATGCTCTCTGTTCTCAGGTTAGAGTTGGCTCCAAAAATTCAGGTGTCGGCTCCAGAAAAGTCCATAAAACATGCTCTCTGTTCTCAGGTTAGAGTCAGCTCCAGAAACTCAGGTGTCGGCTCCCGAAATCTCAGGTGTCGGCTCCCAAATTCTATGTGTCAGCTCCAGAAACTGAAACAGAATGCACTTCTCTGTATCTCAGGTTGGAGTCAGTTCCGAAACCTTGGGTGTCGACTCCGGATCGTGCCAAAATCTCAGAAACTTTCTGATACGCCTTGGGGTCGGCTCCTGACTATTTGGGTGTCGACCCCAGGCTCTGAACTTTGAAAATTCCTTTTAAAATATTGATTCAAAACATGTTTCTTTATCCATTTTGATTGATCAAACATTTTAATCCCTGAAACACTTGTTAAATATATTAAAAATAAAATGAATATACTCATATCTTTTATTAATCATCAAAATCAATAATTGGGTCAACAAACATGGATTTCCGCAATTTGTAGGCCTCTTAATAATAATCACAAGCCTAAAACTAGCATCCGCCTGAAAGGACAATACATGGTGATACTTACTTAATATAATAGCTTTCCTTCTGTTAATGGTTAAGCAGGACTGCTTCAAGAATGCATCATTTTCCACAAATCAATATTCTTGTTCACAAAGCCCATATGAACAACATCTTACATGAATGCATTGCTATTGACCACATCACATATCATTAGCGATTGTCAAAATTACAATCCATAATTGTGCTTCAAGTACATACAAGGGATAACTACATACCAAATGTGATACAAACAAAGGAAGGGCAATGTTTCTGCCCTAATAGGCTGTTCCACTTCACAACAAAACACCATATAACCAAAGTCATGCATATTGAAATTATTAAATTAGTTCAACTGCAAGAAAACAAATTTAAGAAAGAGGTCTACCATTGGGTTTACAATCCATAATTGTGCCTCGAAGTACATACAAGGGATAACTACATACCGTGATACGAACAAAGGAAGGGCAATGTATCTGCCCTAATAGGCTGTTCTACTTCACAACAGAACACCATATAACCAAAGTCACGCATATTGAAATTGTTGAATTAGTTCAACTACAAGAAAACAAATTTAAGAAAGAGGTCTACCATTAAGAAACCCATTTGTTCCCTTTGCATCATAAAAGAATGGCCTTTACATATCAAAATGTTATGAGGCACATCCCAGATCAATAGTTGCGTTATACTATAAACCACTAATACAAGCCATCCTTTATTTGATGAATTAATAATGACATCCATCCACAATAACAAAACACCACCTTTTGAAATGCTCATTTCGGCATAGGGCTAGCTTATCCCCGAAGATGAAAAATCTCTTTTTCTAAAGGTAAAAGGAAATTCAGTGAGACAAGTTCTATCGCATGAAGTTTGATGGCAAAATCATTTATGTACACAAAATATCAAACAACTCATGCCTTCCTCCCCACTTAAACCTTTGGATACCTATGAAGGAAATTATAGGAAAAAAAATATTCACCAATAAATCTGTTCTATGAGTTCTATAATTATAGAAAAAGTGCAATTTATTCTCTAGCAAGATTGTTTGTTCACCCAGCATGACACGGTCAAACCTTGAAAAATTTCTTCTGCTATTCGATACCATAAGCTCCAAGAAGCCTAGAACCACAATCGCAACAATGGAACCTATAAAAACAAAGCTTGAATTATGCTCACAGCAGAATCAGTTGATATCAAACATCAATATCGTCCTCATGTGTTGGATTGCTAAAACTTATTGCATATACAATGACTAAATGCAAGATTTGCAATTTCAGGTAAATAAGCCTATCAGGTATGTCGCACCCAATGAATAAGCAGAAACTGTCGTTGAGTGATGTATTGGTGTGTGACAGATCTGCATATCACCGGTCAGTGCAAAGACCTTTTGGTGGGAAACTAGGTCTCAAATGTGCCACTACCAAGTTTCATAGATGTATTTGATCAGCTTGAGAAGCATATATTGGAGAAAACGCACTATTCATTAGCACACAAAGCCACTCGTAAGATATGAGCAGGTAAAATCTACAACCTTTATATCGGACAATCCATATAGATACTCATAACACCAAAGACGGTGCTTTTAAATCTATAATCAAAGCCATCATTTTGGGGTTTGCTTTTCTTCCGGTAACTACTCGTTTTAATGTTGAATTTCAGCATTACTATGAACTTTTCCACCAAAGACAACATTATGAGTTTCATTTTTCTTCCAATAACATGTCTTCATGTTTATCTTTATATTACTATAAGCTTTTCTGTGCCCTTTCTAACAGCTTTCACTCTATGTCTTCCAGCCCATGCCTTAGGTTCTTTTCAACATATTCAAGTACCTCTCCTTATTGGAACCTCTATTTTCGAAGCAAATATCTTCATCACCTTATTTTATAGTGACCTAATTCTATTCTCCATAGTTTTATCACATATGTATCTCAATATTCTTATTCCCATTACATTCATCATGCTTGTATCTCAATATTCTTATTCCCAACAAACAGGCACAAAACAATAAATAGAACATCTATGCAAACTACGTTTTCTCATTATTTTGTATAACTATTAGTTCCAAATAAGTTTTCATTTAATTATCCATAAATTTAGGAGATAAGGATTCTTTCTGAATCAGTGAATTCAAGGTTTCAAGTATATCAAATGAATATTTTTCAAAGTAAAGAGGCAAGTCAAAATCCTCACCATAACATCAATTTTATTTGATGAACACACCCTTTTCAATAAATGTCACCAAAAAAACACAGAAGCTATCTGGCCTTATTCCACTTTTACAGGGTAAATTGTTAGAAAATCAAAGATGATGGCTAATTTACATTATTCAAAATTTCCCTCAAGTCCTGCAATGCACACTTCTAAGCAAGTTCCCTCTTTTTAGCATATAATATGGCCACTGAAATCCTTATCCACCCATCCCCAACTAATCTTACATGAGATCAAGAGATCCATAAAAGCACCCAGTACAATCTAATAAAGACAAAAAAAAAAAAATCTACAATATTATTTGCTCTAACCATACAACCTTCACAATGTTCTTGCTTTCCTGGACCTGAACCAAAATCAGCATGCCTGTGAACCTAACAAGAATTAATTGTCTAATTTATGGCCAACATCATTACCCAAACACATAAAAACAAACTACCATTGGAGTCTCAAAATCAAGTTCTTACAATGTTTATGTAGCTGGCCCAGCCTGTCGGACAGCTACATTTCCAAGTGTTTTCTGTTTACATAATGGTCTTGCACTGAGAAAAGAGAACATATACATAAGGAAATATATGGCCATAGCAAGACAAAAAACATTGTAAATTGAAAGCAGGGGAAAAAAAGGCTCTCCAAATAGTTAATCCTTTTATATCTAATCAATAAACTCTTTCAAAAGAACGTATGGTTTATAACCAAAAAACTTCACCAGCAATTGACACTCTCAGCCTTAGACAACAAAGAAACAAGAAATGTATGTTAAAAGAAAAGGCAAAGGAAACTAACATGGAAAAGAACAAGAACAAACTTACATCCATCAACTCTCTCATCTTTACTCATTCCAGTGAAAATTCTTTCACTGATCTAGGACTATATAATGTCAAATGACATGTCACCAAGGCTGTCTTTCAAGATAGCAATCTGCCCCTCTTTGGTGAGAACATCTTCATCCAGTTCTTCAATTTTCTTTTTAAGACAAAGAACTTCATGATTTAGAAGCATAACTGCCTCTCTTGAGCGCTTCGCTTCACTTTCATTTTTCTTCAGCATCTGTTATGACAAGTGTAACCATGTGATTTAATTCATAATGGTTTGCTAAAAATACTGTACCATGTTACTTTTTACGTCAAGATACTCAAAAAGACAAAAGATGGGGAAAAGATACTCTAATAATTTTTATCTAATGTTTTCTCTCATCATTGAGGATGCATGATTGACCTAGTTCTAAACTGCAGAATTAGACACCTATATACATATCTAAATATGGATAGTTACACAAATATAAAGGTGATATACATCAAAGATATTACTAAAATGGAAGAATACAAATATCATTCTTCTGATGCAGATGTATCCTACTTTCTTTACAGACCAATATTTGTATTCTTCCATTTTAGTAATATCTTTGATGTATATCACCTTTATATTTGTGTAACTATCCATATTTAGATATGTATATAGGTGTCTAATTCTGCAGTTTAGAACTAGGTCAATCATGCATCCTCAATGATGAGAGAAAACATTAGATAAAAATTATTAGAGTATCTTTTCCCATCTTTTGTCTTTTTGAGTATCTTGACGTAAAAAGTAACATGGTACAGTATTTTTAGCAAACCATTATGAATTAAATCACATGGTTACACTTGTCATAGATGCTGAAGAAAAATGAAAGTGAAGCGAAGCGCTCAAGAGAGGCAGTTATGCTTCTAAATCATGAAGTTCTTTGTCTTAAAAAGAAAATTGAAGAACTGGATGAAGATGTTCTCACCAAAGAGGGGCAGATTGCTATCTTGAAAGACAGCCTTGGTGACATGTCATTTGACATTATATAGTCCTAGATCAGTGAAAGAATTTTCACTGGAATGAGTAAAGATGAGAGAGTTGATGGATGTAAGTTTGTTCCTGTTCTTTTCCATGTTAGTTTCCTTTGATAATGAGAAAACGTAGTGTAATATTTGGCTCACTCGATTTTTAGTGGACTTTGAAATTATTTGATTGATATATATCATGCATAATCAGTAAATAACTCACTTTTTTATGTAATATTTGGCATATATTGCCCAATTAGTCTATATCTTAAAAATCCTAATAACCCACTTCAATACTTATTTAATTAAGTGCATAAATAATTTTTTTTCCTAAGCAATGTTAAACTAAAATGATTGAAATGCATTATCTAGATCCATAGTTAGTGTCCTTTTTTTTATTTATAGGAGGGGTTTTTATTAAGGTAAACGCCAAAACAAGCATTAACTCTAACCTCACCTCGGTCTTTCGTCTTCTTTCCTCTCCATCTTTTCTCTCTTTCCTAGCACCCCTCCACTCTCCGGCACCCCAGCCCCATCTCCTCCTTACTCCCTAGCACCGGCTCTCTAGCCCCCACGCCCCTCCGCCCCCGGGCACTGGTCCTTTCTGCCCCCGGCGTCCCCCTCGCCTCTCGAGCACCGTTCAACCAAACAGGCCAAACGGATGGCCTTCGTTCGACTAATATGACCGAACAAAGGCCCTCTATTCGATCAAATAGGACCGAACAACAGTTTGGCCAAACAATATCGAAAGAAGAGCCACTGCCGAAAAAGAAGACGTTGGGATGTTGCTGGAGAGTGGGGAGGAACAACCGAAAGGGAAAGGGATAGTGCTGGGAAGGGGAGGAGACGAGGGCGGCGCCGAAGAGAGGAGGGAGGGGGGAGGGCAGAGATGAGGGTGGGAGTGTGGAGAGAAAAAAAGAAGGATAGTTTAATTTTTTTTTTATAAAAAAAATAGGGGGCTATTGACCAAATTTGGGGTAGAAATTCCCGGCATCCATCCGTCATAAGAGTCCAAATTTTTAAAACGGGAGGCGCGGGTGGTGAGCCACATTTTTGGCACCGTGTCACCAATTTGTCCGTTACAGAAAGAGTGCCGTTATTACGTTGGAAAGTTTTGTTTCATAGAAATCGTCCTTACGTGAGTCCAAAGTAAATGAGGATGAAAAAATAACAATTAGGAAAGCGCTGTAATTTTTTTCTTTCTTCGTTTTTTCCTTTTTTTTTTTTTCTCCTTACTATTTCTAAGGCCTGATATTTGCTACTTTGTTATATAATTAAATCTATTAATATATTATATAAATCGAGGCAAAAGGGAACTCCCTCATTCCGTCGTCTTGAGCTAGAAAAAGGAACACATTTTTTAAATAAAATAAAATAAAATTTTGAAACTACATTTATTATTATATAAATCGGGGCAAAAGGGAACTCTTCTGCCCTCATTCCATCGTCTTGAACTAGAAAAAGGAAAATCGTGCATAGGTATACACATTTTTTTTAAATAAAATAAAATAAAAATTTGAAACTACATGTATTATTAAGAACATTATATATATATTTAGCTCCACATCTATTGAATCCGTTGGATTTTGAATGGGCCTTTAAGATATCTTTGTCTCAAGAAAAATCAAAATGGAATCGTTTTATCTTAGAGAAACCATCATCAAAATCATTTAGCATATGTAAAATATACTATATAAAAAGATTTATTTGTTAAATTACAAAAAATAAAAAGAAATTTTTTTTGTTGCACTTTGACTTTACAAAAATAAGTTGCCTAATAATTGCTAAAAATTTAAATTATAATAAGCAAAAATTGAAATGTAAGAATTTAAAATAAAGAAGTTGAGAACTATGCTCGTATTGAGGCATATTAGGGACTACTTTAAGCATTAGTTTCATTCCTACGGATGCCCAAAGATAAAGTTAGAAATAATAAAATAATAAAAAGTAAAAGTTTGAGCAAAACTTCAGCAAAATTAATAAAAAATAGATTTAGGCTTGAATTACCTATAACTTTAAATTTTTGAATCTATTTATAAGCTTAATATAGATAACCCCTAATGGCACAACCATTTATGGCCTCAAAGGCTTAATAACCATTATTCTCAAGTCATACATGAAAATGATAAAAATTCAAATGGTTTGAAGTGTTACGAAGGCTCATACCTATAACAAGCAAAGTGCTTGTGCTCGTGATGAGAAAAAACCCTCGTGCCTCATGAGCGAAACGCTTGATGCTGATGAGCGAAAGCACCTGTCCATCTCGCGCTTCTTTTTATTTTTTAATTTAATTTTTTATTTTTAAAACATAAAAATAGTTAGTAATTTTGTATAAAAGTTTTAAATTTTAAAAATTAATAAAATTAATATAACATAAATTTTAAGACATCTTATACTATGTAATAGGTGAGGTATTCGGTGGACTTGAACCTTACTTAGTATTAATTGTATGCATCTAAAGAAAGCATAATATATTAGACTTTGAAATGTATTCTTAACTAGGACTTTTAGTAATCACACAGAAAGTATAGATTAATTGGTTTAAGTGGTCATTTAATATTAAAGGCCTAACGCTTAATACCTTGATTTTTCATAAAAATTTCCTAGAATTAGCCTAAACCCTTAGTCATGGCTTATTACGATAATTCTCATATAGGTGAATTCTCAAAGGATATTTGTAACTAGTATCCCGTAAATAATCTACCTCATATCCATTAAGAATATAATTCAACCTTGTATAATTTTATTTTATTACCTTTATAAGAGCATACATCATAGGGATGGAAGGAGAAATTTCTTAAAGGATTGTGCTCTAATAGGATCACTAAATCAGCTTTGTTTTTATAACATCGAATCTTCTTCATGGCTATCTAAGCATTGAGGTTGGGTATCCACTGCTGTGATCAAATATTGGGCTTAAATCCTTTCCTTCTCAGTGCTTTAAGGACTCCATTTCTACATAGTCCCTTGATTAATTGATTTACCAAATTCTTTTCAGACTTTGATAAACTTAAAGAAAATAACATTATTATTTTATATTATATTATAGACTTATGATGAAGTCATATATGCTGGTTTATATTTTAGTTGGTACTTTTTTGATTCGTCAATTCAATTATGGCCTTATTATCATAATGAAATAAAAAAATATTTTTTAATTTTCCTCTTTTATTAGTGATACCTAGAAGTTATGAAGGTAATTTTTGGTGTTGAAGATGAAGGTGATTTTTGGTGTTGAAGGATTATTTGATTACTTACCTATAACATTATAATATATAATTAGTTTTTTCATTAGTATTAATTTTTAAATTTATTGAAAAATTGCTATTGATGGATAGAAGGTCAAGAGGTTTATAACACATAGATACCTTCCTTCCATGGTTGTATACATTATATAATATTTTTGTAACTAAGACATTATGAAAGGTAATTACTAACCTGTGAGGATGTATTTTTAGACAAATTAATGAGGATGACTCACATTGAGAATTTCAACAAAGAATTATACGACGAAAATTTTCAATTAGAAATCCAAAGTTTGAAACTATTAACAAATCTATTCAAAAATTTTTTAAAAAGGAAATATACTCCATATTATCATCAATTTGAAAATTTTCAAATGAAATTATTTAAAATTCAAGTCGATTATATTTCTTTGATAGGAAATGTATTTATAATTAAGAATTAGAAATTCTTGGAAAGTAGATTTTCAGAATAAACAATTTTAAATAAAAAATTACAACAAAATTTCTAACTAAATAAAAATTAAAATTATTCGAAAATATCCCACTTGCAATCAAATAGCTCAAGTAAAGGAATTATTGTATTAAAATTTTAGAGATCAGTTACATATCCACACACATATATATCAATCGAAATCAGAAGCAACATCAGTCTATGATATCAACATGAGAAGACGAAGAAGATCCACGAGCACGTCTGAAAGGATGAGATGACCTCAAATGAGGGGCAGGACGTCGAGTGGAGTCTTCAACATTAGGAGACAACTGAGATATAAAAGATTGAATTTCTTGTTGCATATTGTGGCACTTAGTAATGAGCTTAGAATGACTATCAAGAGCATGTTGGGCCTTGATAGTTTACAATCTAAAGGAAGATATCTCATTACTTGCAATGCCAGCACTATCCAACAAAGAGTTCACATCCTTTTTCAGCTTGCCTAACTCGACAAAGAAATTAGAAATGTCCATCATAGTACCATAATTGAAAGCTTTTCCTTTAATGATGGTCACACTGCGTTATAAATAATATAGGCTTAATTTGATTTCACTTAGGGTAGAGAACATTGAAGATATGTGGGAAATCATGGTAGTATCAGAAGACAAGAAGATGAACTGTTGATAGATCTACCAAGAGAAACAACATCAGAAATCCTACGAACCAAAGTCTCCATATCATCAGGGTCCATTTTGGTAACCATAGGATGACTTGGTTGGAAAGGATTCTGAACGGGTGGTGGAACATTGGGCGGATTCGGATCAGCAGTATGATTGTTAACAAAAGAAGGATTAGTATTAATAGAAGGATTGGGGTCCAAAGGCATAAAACCTTGTTCAGCAAACTTGTAGGTGTAATTTGTAGGAGGATCAGTAAACATAGAAGTAAAATTCTGAGGTACATTAGAATCAGAAGGATAATTTTGATTTTCAACAGAAACAGAAGGGTAACTCTGATGTTTAGTGAAAAATTTCTAAGGCACAGTAGATTGCTCCCTCTGGACAGGTGCATGAAGTACTTGCATTTTTTCTTTGCTCCTAGTCCAAAGGCCATCTACCTTAGCAAAACCCATACGAATTAAGACACGCTCATTGTAAACATCATTATCACTAAGGTGGTAGACATTCTCACCCCTAACATCAACATCGAAATGATTAAATACATGGGTAAGAAGTAGACCATAGGGTAGGGTAGCTCTAGATCTACTAACAGCCTCTCTCATCACATAAATCATTTTTCTAGGCAGGTGTAGATGAGTTTGGGTTACAACATGAAACATGAAAGCTAAGTCTCGGTCATTCACATAGTCAAAGCTACCACTCCTAGAAGTAAGACAGCGTGGAACAATACTATGAAGTAATCTCATTTCTGCATTCAGATCTTTAGCAAAAACACGATCAATATTAGAAGCATCATCAATATCCAGGACAGTTTCTAATTTATACTTCATGTCTTCAAGAGTATCATCACCAAGATCAATACTTGAAATGTTCAAAATTTGACTCAAGAAATTTTCATCAAATTCAATTCTAACACCTTTAACAGTTAAAGTTACTCTATCATTTCCAAAACTAATATTATGATAGAAAATTTTAACAAGATCGGTGTAAATAGATAGGTTTGTCTTAAGTAAGTGTTCCCAACCTTGATATGCTAAATTTTCTCTAATGGAAAATTTTTCAGAAGCTAGAAACTCAAAATCAATAATTTTTCAAATGCTACAGATCTTCTAATCATAGATTGAAAGCTTGAAGGATCAGAAGGAGAGCACTCACTAATACCTCAAAATGATGATCTACGCACAGATTTACCTTTGGGAGCCATTGATCCAAAGAAAGCAAGGGGATATGAGGTTGGAATCAAGCTTGAAGAGAAGAGGAGGACGCTCGGCTTGGAGAAGAAGAAAGTGATGCATGGCTTTGAAAATAAATGGAATTGGAAGCAAGAAGAGTTTAAGAAGCAGCTGGTTCCTATCTCCATTTTGGAATGCCAATAATGCAAAATTGGTATTCCAAAATAGGAAAACTAGAAGACCGGTTGACAAAAAGTGGAATACTAAAACATGAAAACCGGTAGACCGATTAAAATACCAGAAAAAAATATTTCGTTCATTCATTACATCATTCGAAATAATTTGAAATTGATCCAATAAAAATATTAAAAATAAGGAGTATGAAGATCAAACAGTTGCGATTCATATGATATAAAATTCATGCAATCATAATGAGTATAGGTGTGTATATAAATTAAACAATCATGATGACTATAGAAGGGTCAAGCATACCAAGCTCTCTTCTAATTTTACAAAATTTTGATTCATCAAGGGGTTTTGTGAAAATATCAGCGAGCTGCAGATCAGTACAAACATGCTCAAGCATAATATTACCATTATTAACATGATATCTAATAAAATGATGCCTAATCTCTATATGTTTTGTCCTAGAGTGCTGAATAAGATTTTTGGTTAAATTAATAGCACTAGTATTATCACATTTTATTGGAATATCTTTAAGTTTGATGCCATAATCTTCTAGTTATTGTTTAGTCCATAAGATTTGAGCGCAATAACTTCCAGCCGCAATGTACTCAGCCTCAGATGTGGACAGTGCCACTGAAGTTTGTTTCTTACTAAACCATGAGATTAAATTAACACCTAGAAATTGACAAGTTTCACTAGTAGATTTTCTGTGTAATTTATAACCTGCAAAATCTGAATCAGTGCACCCTATTAAGTCAATCCTAGATTGTTTATCATACCATAATCCTAAGTTTACTGAACCACTCAAATATTTAAATATTCTTTAACAGCTAATAAATGGGGTTCCTTAGGGTTAGCTTGATATCTAGCACACATGCATACACTGAATAATATATCTGGCATACTAGCAGTCAAATACAATAAAAATTCTATCATTCCTCTATATAATTTTAAATCAATACTTTTATCAGTACTACAAGAGTCTAGTCTACAAGAAGAGCTCATAGGTGTACCGATATACTTAGAAGTTTTCATGCCAAATTTCTTTAACATTTCTTTAATATATTTGCATTGGCAAATGAAGATTTCATCATCACTCTGCTTGATTTGTAGCCCAAGAAAATAATTTAATTCTCCCATCATGCTCATCTTGAACTCTCATTGCATAAGCTTTGCAAAGTCTTGACATAATATTTCGTTAGTAGAACCAAAAATGATGTCATCAACATAAATTTGGACAATAAGCATATCATCATTTTCTCTTTTAATAAAAACTGTTGTATCAACATTTCCTCTAATGAATTTATTGCTAATCAAGAATTTGCTTAATTGTTCATACCATAATCGAGAAGTTTGCTTCAAACCATACAATGCTTTGTTCAATTTGAAAACATGGTTTGAAAACAAGTGATTCTCAAATCCTGGTGGTTGCTCGATAATTACTTGTTCGGCAATATAACCATTTAGAAAAGCACTTTTAACATCCATTTGATATAATTTGAAATTCATAAAGTATGCAAAAGCAAGTAACAATCTAATAGCTTCTAATCTAGCAATAGAAGCTTAAGTTTCATCAAAATCAATTCCTTCTTTCTGACAATAAATTTTAGCTACTAGACTTGCTTTGTTTCTAACTATATTACCATGCTCATCCAACTTGTTTCTAAATACCCATTTAGTTCCAATAATTGGATGATCATGTGGTCTATTAACTAGCGTCCATACATTATTTCCTTCAAATTGATTTAATTCTTAATGCATAGCATTTATCCATTCTATATCATCTTTAGCATCTTCAAAACATTTAGGTTCAATATGAGATACAAATTCTAAGTTATTATAAGTATCTTTAAATGAAGATTTAGTTTTAATACCATGCGAGATATCACCAATAATAAATTTCTTAGGATGATTGTGTACATACCTCCAATCCTTTTCTAGGTCATGATTACCTTGTGGTTCTTCATGATTTTTCTCTTCTTGATTGGTTTGAATATTTGTGTCTTCTTTTTCCTCCAAAGTAATTTTTTCACTTGATTTTTAATTTCTCCTGTATCATCAATAGCCTTTCTCTCCCTCATTGGAAGATCATTAGTTTCGTCAAAAGCGACATGAATTGATTCTTCTATTACTAAAGTATTTTTGTTGAAAACTCTGTAAGCTCTACTAGAAGAAGAGTAACCAAGAAAAATACATTTATCAGATTTTGGATCAAACTTGTCAAGATTTGATTTTTCATTATTCAATATAAAACATTGACATCCGAAAATATGAAAATATGCAATATTGGGTTTTTGATTTTTGTAAAGATCATAAGGGGTCTCTTTTTCAAAATAGGTCTAATCAAGGCTCGGTTTAAAATGTAATATGAAGTGTTAATTGCTTCACCCCAAAAGTACTTTGGGAGATTGCTCTCATACAACATGGTATGGGCCATTTCTTTCAAGGTTCGATTTTTTCTTTCTACAACCCCATTTTGTTAAGGTGTCTTAGGTGCAAAAAAATTATGATTAATATCATGCTCATTGCAAAAACTTTCAAAAATAATTTTCAAATTTTTTTCCATGATCACTCCGAATCGATAAAACCAAAACTCCCTTTTTATTTGTAATCTTTTTAAATAAGTTTTAAAATGCAGAAAATGCTTCATCTTTTCTAGCTAAAAATAAAACCCAAGTAAATCGAGAAAAATATCGATAATTACAAAACCGTAACACTTACCTCCTAGACTTGTAGTTCTAGTTGGTCCGAATAAATCCATATGCAATAATTTCAATGGTCTATTAGTTGAAATCATATTTTTAGATTTAAATGAAACTCTAGTTTGTTTTTCTAGTTGACATGCATCGCAAATCTTATCTTTTTCAAAATTTAATTTTGGTAAACCTTTGACTAAATCCTTTTTAAATAGTTTTGAAAGAAGATCCATGCTAACATGTATAAGTTTACGATACTATAACCAACTCAATTCAGCAATTTTAGCATTCATAGCAACTAAACAATCAAAGTCATGGTCATTTAAATCATTCAAATCAATAGTATAAATATTTCTATGCCTATGACCAATAAGTTTCATGCAATTATCAGCAGGATTTGAAACAATGAAACAAACGATTAAAAAATTACTTTAAAACCTTTGTCACATAATTGACTAATACTTAACAAGTTTTGCTTTAAACCATTAACTAACAAGACATTTTCAATATATGTATGAGGTGTGACACCAATTTTACCAATACCAATGATTTTTCCTTGGGTATTTCACTAATTTTATAGTGGTTCAGTGCCAACTCTGCACCTACATCCACTTCCCAAGAACACCTTGGATATTTAACTAATCACCACTAGCCAATCTAGCTAGCAACACTTATTTTCGAGCACAAGCAAGCCTTACAAATAAATCACCACTACCCAACCTAACTAGCAACACTTGTTTCCGAACACAAGCAAGTCTTACAAATACAAATCCGGATAGACCTCTACCTAATCACGTTTCACAACTGTGAAACAAATCAAAGCACAAGTAATAAAATGTTTAATACTATAAGCTCCTAGATATGAGCAGATTAAATAATAGAAATACTTATCAATTTGAAGAGCTAATCCCGAAGTTGCTTCTTTCTTTAATAAACACAGTAGCACAATAGAAGCCTTCAAGGTATCTTTGAATGCTCTTCAATGAGGTAGATGGAGCTTTAAGACCACTTAAAGAATCACCAATAAATAAACTCTGATGGATTGAAAAATAATCAAAGCAATACTCCAACAACCCTCAAACAAATCTCTCTTTCAAATGATTTTTCTCTCAATATATTTTTGATATTTTTTTGATTTTTCTTTTTTAAAATCACTATCACACAGAAACACTGTTTATCTCCACTATTTATAACAAGAACATCAAGATATAACCATTGTGAAATAGATGAGGGAGTGAGAGAGAGAGAACTGGCCAAGAGAAGGCCATGAAAAGAAATTCCAAATGATGGTAAAAGGTGAAGAAGAATTCCAATCCACAAAAATTGATATCCCAACAAATGAACAAGGAATGGAAACAGCTGATGGAAGCAAGGAATTGGAATGCCAAAAGCACCAAAGTGGCATTCCAATATATATCACAAAGAAGCCAGCCGAAGATTTCAAAATGTTGGCATTCCAAAATCCTCAAATCGATAAGCCAAGAAAAAGTTGACATTCCAACTTTGATTCCAAGAGCCACCAGCCGAATGATAAAAGATGAAATTGGCATGCCAAGAGGAAAGTTAGCATTCTAATTTTTTTGAATCACAAGAAACCTAGCCGTGAGCTCATGAAAATCAGCATATCAAAAGACAAGTTGGCATTCTAATTTAGAGCTCTTAAACTTCCAACAGAGGGCCTTAAAAATCCGGCAGCCTGACTTGAGAATTAGCATGCCAATGCCATAAACCGGCAGAAGTTATTTCAAAAATAGCATGCTAACTCCAGAGACTAGCATTCCAACTTCTGAAGTAATAGGGCATTCCCAAAATCCAATTACAAGGAACCAGCCGATAATAAATACATGCAAGCTAAGTAAGCCAATAATCGAAGGCAATCGAAGGCAATCGAAGGCAAACCGAAGGCAACCCGAATGCAAACTAAAGGCAACAGAATCTGGTATTCCAAATCAAAGATTGGTAACCCAATATTCAAGCATTAAGCATCCAATCTGAAGGCAATAAAAACTGATATTCCAAATCAAAGATTGGTAACCCAAGATTCAAGCATTAAGCATCCAATCCGAAGGTAATAGAATATGGTATTCTAAATCAAAGATTGGTAACCCAAGATTCAAGCATTAAGCATCCAATCCGAAGGCAATAGAATCTGGTATTCTAAATCAAAGATTGGTAACCCAAGACAAGTATTAAGCATCCAATCCGAAGGTAATAGAAATACAAATAGTTTAAGAACATAATCCGATGATGATTCAAAATAGAATTATAAATAGGAACTTGTAGGATAATTGAATCCAATTCAAGACAATGCAAATATAATTAAACTTGAAAGTCATTTTGTCAAATGAACCGTATTACCTTATATTATGAATTACAATATACCTAGGATAAATGAAGTGTAACTTGACAAATACAATATTAGCACAATACTTAATTATTTTTTGTTTCATCAAAATCAATATGGGGTCAACACATGTTTCATTTCTTCACATTACTAAAATAAATTTTTGATAAAAAACTAAAAAATCTAATCCAAAATAGAGAAAATGACAAATAAAAAAAATAAAGTGAATGAATGAGGAGGAAACAAGAAAATGAAGCCTGAAAACCGAGCTTCATACCAGCTTCTTTTTGGTGAAGGTCTGTTTAACCAATGATTAATAGGGCTCTAGTAAATTGTTGTGTTTTTATTTGATTAAAACTGAATGACTGCTCACTGAATACACCTCTTTCAAAACTTAAAAAAAGGAATAAAGTAAAGTAAAATAAAATAAATAATCTTATGATACTCTTCTGAATGTATTTGCTTGAATTCATATCCAAATATGTCTGCTCGAATTCATCTCCATTTTTGCAATACTAAATTTTAGTAGACATTTCATCCTAATCTCATAAGGTTGACATTAATATGGCTTGCTGCTCTAATTGAGGCCTTGTTTCAAACTGCATCCACTAGTAATTCTTATTGTAATTTAATTTAGCAATTAAACCAAGCCACTTTACTGTTATGTGAGACAGTTGATGAAGGATTGGTGGCGATCTAAATCCCACTCAGAGCTTTCAAGCCTGCCACCAAGCAAGTCAACTCGTCAACATCGACCTGCCCATATGGAGAGACATCCAGCACTTGTAGCTTTGATGGTCTTGACATCCCCCATGAGCAATTCTGAATTGATATCCAGTATCCCATATTAGGAATGTACTTTAATTTTGAAAGATGTCTCAACTCAATGGGCACTGATGAATATTTGTATTGGATGCATGGAAATATTGCAGCTCAAAGTGTGAGATACATCCAAGTATGGAACGGCCAGCATGCATTTGAAAAGGCCCTGTCCAATCTCTGAAATCCTACTCATTTGGAGATACAAGATTGAGAGTTTGGGACAATAAGCAAGTTATTGGGGTAGAGATTCTATTTGAAGATGAACTAATGATACACATTCTGCCTCTTGCCATTTCCCTTCTTCCCAGACTCTGAGGTTATCCATGGTGATAGGTCTAAAGATCATTCCATGCATTTTTACTGCAGTCACATCCCAGCCAATCTCAGGAATGCGTGCTTCCTCCAGAGTTTCAATAAGATAATGCACATACCGATGAGCTTCATCAAGGCTATTAAACTCATCTATCAATCCCTTCCCCCTCCACATTATGTGTTGCTTTTGATCAAGATTCTGACCTTCAGGCCACAATGAGCTTGAGAGCAAATAACTTCCAATTGTATCATCTCCCAATCATAATCAAACTTTAAGACATAAATTGATTTTTCCATCTCTAGGATGGTGACAATGTGAATCTCTTAACATTTTGATCATGTATTGCCACTCTTCAGCATTCCTTCTTGGTGGACATGATATGACTAATTGTCTCTGTTCCTTAAATTAGAATCAATGATCTCTTTGATGACTTTTCCAACTACCATTCTTCTTCAAACTCTAGGCATAGCAATTTCATTCCGTTCTTACTCTGTTAGGTAGTGTTTGAAATAGGGAATAAGAGGGATATCCTGGATATCCCCTCTTATTCCCAAAAGCCATAACTATAAGGGATAGCTGGGAATAAAGTTAACCAAAGGGATAATCCATGGTTAACCATGTGATATCCCCTCAATTTATTCCCTAAAAATGCAGGAATAGCTGGTTATCCCTCCAAATAAGAGTAAAAAAAAGTTATCCTATGGATTTACCTTTTTGTATTTGATATGATCAATAGAATAGCCAAGGGATATCCCTAGGGATAGCCAGGGGACAAACTTTATCCCGTACACTTATCCATGGATAATATTTTTCATATCAAACACTATCTAAGGGATAGCTGGGAATAAAATTAACCAAAGGGATAATCCATGGTTAACCATGGTTAACCATGGGTTATCCCTTTAATTTATTCCCTAGAAAATGTAGGAATAGCTGGTTATCCCTTCAAATAAGAGTAAAAAAATATTATCCTATGGATTTACCTTTTTGCATTTGATATGATCAATGGATAGCCAGGGGATAAACTCTATCCCGTACACTTATCCATGGATAATATTTTTTCTATCAAACACTACCTTAGGGTATCCAAGACAGCTTGCTCCTGCTTGAAAGCTGCCACTTTCATGCTGTTGTCTTTATTACAGATAGTGATAAGCAAGTGGACAACAATGAGTTTACATTCCTCTCTTCAGATAGAGAATGAGTTTTTCATTGTTAATAGGTTACTAGTTTTCCATTCATTTGAAAATTAAAAAGAACAAAGAATAATAGAATTCTGAGAAGAAAGTTACAAAGGTAACATTATAAATCACAATAAATAGTAACTTTTTCATTGTTATTGGATGATAGGTGAGTGTACTTAGTCTTCAGCTTCCCTGTCGGACCATGTCTATTGTATCTTTTATCAGCAGTGAAAGCTTGAAAGCTTGAGAGCACGCACCGTCTAGTCTTAGCTCAGCTGGCTGGAGGTCTGGTTAACATCTCTTTATCACTCAAAAGAGTCGAAAGAAGGTGCCAAGTGGCAGCTGCACCATAAATCTAAAACATATATCAAAAAAAGCAAGACAAAAATATTGACTAATTGAAAGTAATCACCATTAAAATGTAAGCACCACTATTCGTTAAAAAAGATTAATCCAGATTTTATAATTTGATTATTGAATTGAAATGGTTTTTTTTTTTTCATTGAGGCAAATGGAAGAAGAAAAAAAAACTGTCTTGCTCTAGAATTTTATTTTTAACAAATAAAAGGATAAAAGCTGACACTTTATAATAGACAAAAAAACAAAAATATTAGAGCACAACCATCCTCTGATCGATGGTAAGAAAAAACCATAATTAATTTTTATATATAACCATTATTTTAACCATCATTTTTTTTTAAAATAGATGCATTATGCCAAACAAAAGAAAATTTATGTTGGTTGCAGATAGTGGCTACCGAATAGATAAGATTGAGTCTAGAGTTATACTCTATATCCTTAAGATAATTTCATCTCGCAACGGTGCTTACGGTCAGCATGACGATTGTTTCCCAGGATACAACAGTCTTCTTTTGATGAAAGCAGCACTACAATTCACCAAAAATTTCGAACCAAGAATGCTACTCTCTTTTTAATGCACTATTACTATACTACCCTTAGGAAAGTATGCAAATGCCTAAGAGAGGAAAGGATTGAATTAACCGATCCTCATCCCGATATGCCTTTTCACCATCGTGATCATCTGATGATCACGTTATCAGATAGGTAGTTGCATGGCTTTGATATGTCATTTCAAGATCGAAGCGTTGACTTATCACAACGATCTGATCGGAGCGATGCCTTATCTCCAACCGTAGGATCGAACGGGCGCCTTATCTCCAACGGTCCTGTTAATCGGTCAGTCGACGAGTGGAGCCATTGGATCGCGATCGCGATCGTGATTTGATCACCGCCTCTTGATCCTTCATCCGATCGATCAGCGATCAGTTCTAATCCTGATCTGATGATCAACGATCAATTAATCTCAGCCCCTTATCTTAATTTGATCAGTCTTCACCATCGGATCCTCATGATCAAGAAAAAATTTAAAAGCCCCTCAAGCTCCTCGCGATGATCGCACATGCGAAGTGCAAAGTGCGCCTACAAAGCGCTCATTGCGCCCTTCGTATACGCTCTCCACTTATGATGAGCATAAGGAACTTAAGTTTCAAGGAAGAGGTTTCCATATGAGTGAACCTTCCTTTCTTATTTTTTCAATATGAGACTAAATGTCCTCACAATTTCTCATTCACACACAAAGAGGAGGCAATGGGCTTTCAAGGCCCATTAGGGTATTCAGGCCCATTACCCAACAATCCCCCACATGAATAAAAATTGGACTTAGATCAAAGATCATCAAAGGAAAACCCCCACATAAAAGGATTTTAATGCAAATGAATATGCAGATACTAAAGAGAGTATAATGGGATGAAGTTGTATCGGGATAGATAGCTTGTGGCTTTGAACCTTCTTTAGTGAGTTGTTATCAAGTTTACTTGCTAAAAAGTGAACATGATGTCTTGTACTTTTTAGCGTTTTGTGTAAACTAAGATAATAACAATCACGCAACTTTTTTCCGAGCATTCTTTTGGTTCTCATGGTTGTGATAATTTTGGTCCCGAACATCTCCAATCAGCTAGGTTGGGTATCCACTATGAAGATTTTTCAGTTATACGTTTTAAACCCATTCTCCTCGATAAACAGTTTACTTGATCTCTTGGTAACCCCTTTGTCAATGGATCCGCTAGGTTTTTTTTTGACTAAATATAGTCAATAGAAATTACATCAATTTTAAGTAACTGCTTAATGATATTATGTCTGCGACGTATATGTCTAGACTTACCATTATACATCTTATTCTGTGCTTTGCAAATTGCCGATTGACTATCACAATGTATGCATATTGCATACACAGGATTTAGCCAACATGGAATATCTTCTAAAAGGTTTCGAAGCATTCTACTTCTTCAGCAGCCTTTTCTAAAGTAATAAACTCAGATTTCATAGTGGATCAAGCTATAATGTTTGCTTAGAAGATTTCCATGACAGCACCTCCTCCTAAGGTGAATACATATCCACTTATAGATTTTATATCTTCTGTGTTAGATATCTAATTTGCATCACTGTATCCTTTTAGTATAGCTGATATCTTGAATAATGTAATCCATAACTTAGGGTATAACACAGATATCTTAATACCCTTATTAGAGCTGTCTAATGATTTGGCCCTGGATTACTTGTGAATCTGCTCAACTTATTGACAGCATATGCTATATCAAGATGAGTGCAATTCATGACATACATTAAACGGCCAATTATACATGAATATTCCAACTGAGATATGGGTTCTCCAGTATACTTAGCCAAATGTAGATTAACATCTATATGTGTTTTCATCGGGCTAGTATCATACTTTTTAAACTTATTTAATATTTCTCAATATAATGAGATTAAGATAATATTATTTCTTTAGATGTTCTAGTGATTCAAATCCCTAGCATAACATCTGCCATACCCATATTTTTTATATCAAAATGTTTGATCAACATTTTCTTTGTCTGTTTAATCATTTTAGTATTACTATCAATGATTAACAGGTCATCTACATATAAGCAAATTATCACATATCCTTCAGGCATGATTTTGGCATATATACATTTGTCACATTCATTTATTTTGAATCCATTTGATAACATGATATTATCAAATTTTATATGCCATTGCTTAGGTGCTTGCTTTAATCCATATAATATTTAACAAGTCTATACACCTTCTTTTCTTGTCCTGAAAAATAAATCCTCAGGCTATTCCATGTATATTTCTTCATCTAATTCACTATTCAAAAAGCAGTTTTAATATCCATTTGATGAATTTCAAGATTGTTAATGGCTGCAAAAGTGATTAACATTCTTATAGATGTTATTCTACTTATTGGTGAATAGGTATCAAAGAAATATGTACATTCTTTTTTTTGAAGCCCTTAGCCACTAATCTGGCTTTATACTTATCAATTGATCTATCAGCCTTTAGCTTTTTCTTAAAAATCCACTTGCACCCTAGAGGTTTCATACCAGATGGTAAGTCTACTAACTCCCAGGTATGATTGTGCATGATGGACTCAATTTCACTATTAATTGCTTCTTTTCAAAAGGATGCTTCTGGATTAGACATTGCCTCCTTGAATGTCTAAGGTTCATCTTGTAACATATAAGTTACATAATCAGGACCAAAGGACTGCGTCTGGGTACATCTTCAGGATATTTTCCTGATGACTACTACTAGCAGTATTATATAAGTTCTTTTTTTTTGAACTTACTTCTAATTTCTCTTTGCTTGAAATATATCTTCAAAGAATGATGCATTCCTTGATTCCATTATTGTATTTTTCTGTATATCAGATATATCTGATTTATACACAAAGAAACGATATGCACTACTATTATGTGCATAACCGATAAATATACAATCAACAGTTTTAGGTCATATTTTGACCTTTTTGGAATTCGGAATAGCTACTTTAGCTAGACATCCCCACACTCTTAAGTAATTATAAGAAGGCTTCTTTCCTTTCCATAACTCATAAGGAGTAACATCCTTCTTTTAAGAGGTATCTTGTTAAGAATATGATTTGTTGAGAGAATTGTTTCTCTCCATAAATTATGGTATACCAAAAGTTATCAACATAGCATTCATCATTTCTTTTAATATGCGGTTTTTGCGTTTCAAAATTTTATTAAATTAAGGCGAATAAGGAGCCGTAGTTTGATGAATAATGCCATGCTCTTGACAGAATTCGTCAAAAGGTGCATCATATTCACCACCTCTATCACTCCTTATGGCCTTAATTTTTTACAAAGTTGATTTTCAACTTCATTCTTATAACCAAAGTTATCAATTTCGTTCCGTTTCGGCCATTTCGATCGAGACGTTTGTTTCGGTAGCTTATCCGAAAAGATAAGTACTACGTTTCGTTTTGAAAGATTTTTCGGCGTTTCGGTGCGTTTCGGCGTATTTCGGCCGTTTTGGCGTTTTCGGTATGTTTCGACCGTTTCGGTAAAATATGTTTTGGAGACCAATTTATGAATTATTAAACCTTTCAGAACCATTTTAAAATATATATATATCAAAAAAAATCCTAGTTATCCTATCCCCATTATATATATATATATATATATAATAACAAAAAAATTCTAGTTACCCTATCCCCACGGTCGCATCTCTTAAAAACTCAAACTCTTTATTTTATATATTATTATTTATGAAGAATATGAATTATGAATAAATTTTATATATATATATATATATATATATATATATATATATATATATTTAAACTCTTAAAAACTTAAACTCTTTATTTTTATGTTGTTATTATTATTATAAAGAATATGAATTATGAATAAATTTTTTATTATATATATATATTCCAAAACGAAGCACCGAAACGGTCCGATACCGAAATATTTGTTTCATAAGCTAAACCAAAACATAATCTGAAACGAAATTGACAACCTTGCTTATAACATTTAAACATTTCTAAAGCTTCATCCTTAGACTTTAGTAGATACACATAGCAGTATCTAGTTGAATCATCAATAAATATTATAAAATACTTTTTACCTTCTTGAGTTTGAACTGACTTTAAGTCACATATATCACTGTGAATTAAGTTAAGAGGTTCAATATTTATTTCTACTGATGGAAATGATGTTTTTGCTAACTTAGCTTCAACACACACTTCACACTTGTAATGTGGATCCATTTCATGATTAGGTAATAATTCTAATTTCATTAATTTTTGTAATGAATTAAAATTCACATGTCCTAATCTATCATGCCATAAACAAAAAGAGTTAACCATATAAGCAGAAGAAGAAGCTTTATTTATTTCAAGGTTTCTGTGTACAGTCATTACATTAACCTTGAATAATATGTTATTCAAGTAACCTCTTCGAATAAATATCCCCTATTAGTAAGTATAAATTTATCAGACTCAAAGACCATCCTAAAGCCATGTTTGCTTAGGAGGGAGCCTAATATAAGATTCTTCCGGATGTCAGGGACATATAGCACATCATTAAGGAGAAGCTCCTTGCCATATGTCATCTTCAAAATAATGCGGCCAAGTCCTTCTATTTTGGATGTAGCGAGTTACCCATGACCAAATTTCTACCATTGATAGGAGTATATGATGAGAACATACTCTTATCAGAGCAGACATGTCTGGTAGCTCCAGTGTCGATGTACCACTCATTTGCTTTGTCAACCATGTTTGCTTCAAACACAATAGCTGACAGCATCATCTCGAATACCTCTTGGGATAGGGTTTCACTAATGTTGATTTCTTTCTTTTCTTTATCCTTGAAACGACAGTCTTTGGATTTGTGTCCTTACTTTCCACATACAAAGCATTTTTTCTTGAACTTATATTTCTTTGGATTGCCCTTCTTATGTTTAAAGCCTTGTCCTCCTGTCTTCTTATCTTGGCTCTTATTGTCTTCCTTGATCCGCAGGCGGACAATTAGATCTTCAAGTCCCATCTCCTTCCGCTTATGCTTCATATAGTTCTTGAAGTCTTTCCATAATGATGGTAGCTTCTCTATGATGGCAGCTACCTGGAATGACTCACTGAGAGACATTCTCTCTGCATGTATCTCATGCAGGATGATCTGGAGCTCTTGGACTTGCTCCATAACAGTTTTATGGTCAACCATTTTGTAGTCTAAGAACCTTCCAACCATAAACTTCTTATGTCCTGCATCCTCTGTCTTATACATTTTATATAGGGATGCCCATAATCCTTGGCAATAGCAATACTACTGTACACATTGTACAAAGTATTATCCAGACCATTTAGGATGCAGTTCTTGCAAAAAAAGTCTGAATGCTTCCATGCCTCCACCGCAGCAATCACTTGCTTGTCGATCTCCCCTTCTTTCAGGACAGGTGATCTTCATTCAGTACTCTGACCAGATTCAGAGTTATGAGATAGAACAACATCTTCTGTTGCCACCTCTTTCCGCGCCAGAGAATTTCTTCGATCTCTTGGCTTGAACGGATGTCGTCATAGTAGCCATCTGCAGTAGCACTTCAGTGACAGCAGGAAATTGTCTTAAGATTGTTGGTTGCAGATAGTGATTACCTAATAGATAAGACTGAGTCTAGAGTTATACTCTGTCCTTAAGATAATTTTATTCCGCAACGGTGCTTACGGTCAGTATGACGATTGTCTCCCAGGATACAACAGTCTTCTTTTGATGAAAGCAGCACTACAATTCATCAAAAATTTTGAACCAAGAATGCTACTCTCTTTTTAATGCACTATTGCTATATTACCCTTAGGAAAGTATGCAAATGCCTAAAAGAGGAAAGGATTGAATTGAATTTGATTGGACTCAATTCAGAATGAATGAAAATGCATGGGTCTAGGGTCCTATTTATAGGTTTTAGGTGCCCTTTGGAAGCAACCCTACGGTTTGATTTGATTTTGATTTAATTGATCGGATTTGATCAAAGGATGCCTTTGATACACCGATTCATCCTTTGATCTGTTGATCAGCCGATCAGATACGTCCCGATATGCCTTTTCACCATTGTGATCTGATGACCATGTTATCAGATAGGTAGTTGCACGGCTTTAATATGTCGTTTTAAGATCGGAAGCCCTTATCTTAATCCGGTTAGTTAGTCGCGCACTCAAGCTCTTCACTTATGGTGAGCCTAAGGAACTTAAGCTTCAAAAAGAAGTTTTCATATAAGTGAACATTCCTTTTATTTTTTTTTTTTTTGAACGTGAAACTAAATATCCTCATAATTTCTTATTTACATATAAAGAGAAGATAATGAATTTTCAAGGCCCGGTATTCAAGCCCGTTACCCAACAATTTATAGGATTCAGGCCCATTACCCAACAATTGATAGGATAAACCATCAATTTATAGGATAAGCCATGTCTCCATCCACATGATAACACAGAGAGAATTAGATTTCATCCCTCTTAGTTATAACCTACTTAACAACTTATTAGTGACAGGATTCTAGAAGATGTTGCTCCTCTTCAATTTTTCTTCTCTCCATTTCTTTTCTTTCCTTACCTTTTCAAACTCATTCCATTCCATTAAAACTTGAATAATGAAAATAAAATAAATTTTATCCTAGCACAAAACCAAATCACTTGAAAGCAACAAAATCATAATGAAAACTGCAAGCTTTTTGATAGTTTCAGGCTAAAGAAAATATATATAAATCAAGAAATCATGACGACAAAACCCATCAAAGTAACAAATTTCATCAAAAAATAACAATAGGAAGGCAAAGAATGGACTGGGATCAGATAGAGCTAATTGAATGAAAGCTATCATCCCAGCCATCAAACCAATAGGGAAACAACCCAATACACCAATCTCTAACTCTACTATTAACAAAAAGGAGTTTAAATTATAAACAGCAATTCACCGTATAAAAAAAATGAAAATGATGGATAAAACAATAAGATTAGGGCATCAGATCTCCAAGGTGATAGCAACAATGGAAAAATTCAGACGCAAGTTACCCGTTTAAATATTAGACTCTCATCTGCCCGCAAAATATAAGTCCAAAAAGAAACCCTCCATCAACACATAGAATTACTTAAAGATTTCAATAAAAGGAGATCATGGAGTTCTGGTGATGGAGTTAAAGATTCTGAGGGATGTCGGGGAGTAACAGTGGGGCGAAGAGAAGAGGGATGAGACCGAAAAGCCGAGACGACTAGGGCTTTAGAGCTGGGCGTCGGGGTTTAGGGTTTTCCAAACGTACTTATAGTGCTCCGAGGGACCGGCACAATTAGGGTTTACAGCCCATGTTGATTGTTGAGTAATGAGCCTGTGAATTGGATGGCTAAACCGGTTTTCGTGGGCGGTTCATCGTGGTCCATTGAAAACGGTAATGGACACCCTGGCCACTAGATTGATTTTTTTTTTTCCAGCATTTGATATGAGATTAAAAATAAGGATAAAAAGTTACAAAACTAATATTTTGTTGATACAAATTTAAAGAATATAAAATATTTTCTAATGATAATTATGGTTTTAGTTGTATAAATGGAGAATGAAATATTACGTGTGTAATTTGGAACATGATTAATGCAAAAGAAGTGAAGATATCATTAATATTTGTTAATATTATTAATATAAAAAAATAAGATGAGATAGAGTGATGAAACTATTGAGCTAATATTTTTTTGAGAAATTGTTTTTTGAATAAATTAATTAGAATACAAGTCTAACTAAAATTGAGTTAAAGCATGACTTCGATTTAGGTCATCTTACCTCCTACCAAACAACTTTACCAACCTAGCTAACATCTTTTTTTTTAATCATTTTTTTATAAAAAAATTCTCAACTACAATTAAAAAAATTTATAAGGCCTTCAGCCTTCAACCCTTGAAGAAATCCTAACTTTTCTGTGCCAAAACAAAGCTCTCTACTATTCTCAATTAAGATAATTAGATGAGCACATGGTGGGGATGTGAGCACTAATTATGCCTGTATGCATCCATAGATGGTTTTTAATCTTTTAGCTTGCTTTGATAAACTCTTGCTTTTATTTATATTTCATTTCTCATTTTAAAGCTATTTGCATTATGTTAAGTACATGACTAGGAATAAGATTGCAAATAAGTTGGATTGATCCATAACCCTATTCAATTGGACCTAATTAGATTCGATCCGATCTATATTTAGAGACCTGATGTGGAAGCAGCGTTAGAGTTGACGAAAGAAGTAACTGACGGAACTCCAGCTTCGAACCCCAAGGCCCCCTCGGTCTCGGCCTCTGAGACCCCCTTGGCCTCGGACCCCATGTCCCCTCGGCCTCCAAGACCCTCTCGGCTTCGGACATCATGTCCTCTCGGCCTCGGACTTGAGTCCCCTGGCCTCGGCCTCCGGAACCCCCTCGGCCTCGGACCCCAAATCCCCTTAGCTCCGGACCTGAGTCATCTCGGCCTCGGACCCCAAGTCCCCTCGGCCTCGGACCTCATGTCCTCTCGGCCTCGGACCCGAGTCCCCTCGGCCTCCGACCCGAGTCCCCTCTGCCTCGGGCCCTATGTCCCCTCGGCCTTGGACCTCACGTCCCCTCGGCCTCGGACTTCAGGTCCCCATTTTCTCGAGCCGCTTGACACTAACACATAGCCCACCAACCAAATGCGGCTACCACGTGGCCCACTAACTGTCTGCGATTGAGCATGACCACTATCTGTAGAGGTGCCTGTTTGACATGATTAGGCTCACCTGCCACCTGTGGCGCGCCTGGTAGGCGACTGGCGGTGCAAGACACCTCTGATATGCTCAGTGTCGGATGCAACCTGTCTCTGTTAGCCTGGCCACCTGCCCACTACCGGACAACAACGCCTCGAAATTAGCCACCTTCTGAAAGAGAGAAAGGGGATCTTCGGACAGGTATAAGAACCTACACTCACCACAAGGGAAGGGATCTAAACTCAAGTTCTCTATCTACTTTTATTAGCTCTATTTTTCTTCACGTTCCCAAGTCGCGTATTTGAGCATCGAAGGGTCCTGCCGGTGCAACCGGTCTTCAAAGACTTTCTTGCAAGAGTTTCGAGAAGGAGGATCTTCGTTTCTCAGCATTAGAGGAACGTGACTTGGCGGCAACAAGACCCATTCGTTAGGTTGAGTTTGAAAATTAGAACTGATTTAAATTTCAAATGAGATATGGGGCTTGTATTTTTTGAATCAACTTTAACCCAATTTATCCCAACCTATAAACTTCAGTTATATAAAATTTATTTTTCTTCACTCTAATTATTTTTATAAATTTATTACATAAACTCTAATTTAAATTAATCCTCATTTTCATCTTAACAATTAGATCTTTCATCTTTTTTTTCTAATTATATCTAGATATTTATATTTTACTATTTATTTTGATGGACTCTTATGTATAATGTTTTTAAGTATATCAATAAATATTTTAAATACCATAATTTATAAATTTAGGGATAACTATTTACTTGAATAGAATTAAGAGTTTTCGCATAAAAAATTAAGTTTAAGTTGTTTTTTTAATCTTATTTAAATTTTTTAATAGACATATATTTGATTCTTAATTTTTAAATTTTAATAAAATAATAATTAATTAAATGTTCGACTCAAATGCAATATTTTGGATTAACTCGAATAGACTCGAATAATGTTCTAAAATTTTTTCCATAGATTCAATTTAACTCGATTCGAACAATAATGAGTTGAGTCTGGATTTAAAATTAAAATTTGAATATAAAACTGGATCATATCAAAATTAAGCATGATTTGATCTGATCCATTTGCAATCCTAACTAGGAATCATTTTAGATGATTTGTGCTCGCTTGCAGTGGCAGTTGGTGGTACCCTTTCTATTTGGGAGAGATCCAAGATTTAAATCTTGAGAGTAGGGGATCAAATATAGTACCTCTCTTCAGGAGGAGATGGAGCTAACCATCTTTGCCAAAATCATGTCACACATCATGTAAATTGGAAGACAAATATATTATTCGTATGTTTCCAAGTTGTAGCTTTGCCCGCTGGGCCCCTTTCTTTGTTTTTTTTTAAGCTAAAAATTTTAGAACCGATGGGGCTAATGGAGCACCATCCAATCAACGATAATAATGAGGCTGATAGAACAATACTCAATCAACGGTGACGATCACACCTACAAACGACCCCCAGTCGGCCATCCAGATAGAGCCTTCAGTCGGCCACCTAAGTAGGACTTTTAGTCAGCCATCGAGATGAAACCTCCTGCAGGGCCTACACAATCCCTGCCATTCATGATGGATCGCAGAATTCTGCGGTGATATAAAATCATGACAAAGAGATTCTCATCGCCTCTAATTATGGAGTGTGGGGGACAAACCCTACCAACTCTGCAACAGCCGCTCTAACCTAGCAAATCCTATCAATCCTGATGTGCCAGCAGAACAAATCCCGCTAATTCAGCTGTAGCCACTTTGGCCCTGTATGCATGCTCTGACATTCAATTACAACACAGGCTTCGCTGACTTTCGTAAAATGAGTAAGAGGGACATTCGACCAGGGGAGTCCTAAGGCCTAAGGCACAAGTAACTCATTTACGCTCACACAAAGGTCTTCTTCTCTAGAACTCTCAAACACCAATCTCCTCTCAAGTTCACAGTTGTTGCTCAGGATACTAACTTGAGCATCGAAGGATCCTCATCAGAAAATCTCCGACTCAAGAACTTCTTGCAGGTTTCCAATCGAGCGAAGCCCATCAAAGGATACTTGGACAGCCGACGAAGATGATCGGACGCTCATCGACGATCGAGGAGGTGTCTTGGCGCCAACAAGAACCACACAATCTGCATCAAATTTGGTTTGCCTTGCAATTGGACTGAGAAGGATTGCAGACTAGTTTGGTTTACTCTAGAGGAACAAGACTGCTCAATGATCAATCTCACAATGATGTTAATGTTATTGGCTCTATTTTCTTCTTGCTTAAGGACTGTCTCTATCAATGCTCTGATGCAGTTTTATTAAGTTGAGACCTTTTTATAGTTCTTTTGGTTTGATTTAACTCCTCTTCTTGGCTCATGTTTCCTCTGTTTCTTTCTATTTTTCTTCCCGTTTCTTCTGGTTTGGTTTTACTCTTTCTCCTCTCATGCTACTTTCATTTGCTTACTGAAAGCAATTTGGCTTGTCTAATTTTGCCTCAAGATCATCATATAACCCTCTATGTGGCATTGTTTAAGCTTTAGTAAAAGGTGAAAACTGCAAACAAATTTTACTCTAGCAACTTTAGTTTACTACTTTTAATGTCCAAATTAAGCAAAACACCAATAATAATCTGACTTTGAGGCTCCAAAATGTTAAATGTGTATCCATTTCCATAGGGAAAAAGCTCCAGAGCTCCAATCCCCCTTGAGTCCTTAGAGATCCCTAATCATCATAAATGAGGTGCTAACCTTCTATGATTCAATGTATAAGGCACTTTCCTTACCACATTTTCTGAATCGATTATTAAACTCATGCCACTAAAATGCAATCCATCTTCTCCTGGCCAGGTTGATGCTAAGGAAAAAAGACCTAGTTTACTCCCACCATCAATCCAATCCCGATAGGACTAGAAAGATGCAATGCCTTTCCATTGTTTTATTAAGGATTTACAAAGGCTCTCCTTCCTGCAACGTTATATAAATGAGAGCCAAATCAATTAACATTTAAACCTCAAAACATGCATTGAATTACCAAAGCTTTTGTTTCCAAAAGAAGTTCCCTTCCATATTTTGTTAAAGTCCTCTAACTGGATCTAAATTATTAGTAAAAACAAAAGAAATTGCATCCTCTAAACAAAATCCAATCTCAAAATGTGTTAGATAAGTTGTTAATTATATGCTTAGGTGGTAACCACTATAGTAATATTGTTGCAGTCACAATGAATGAAAGTCTTCACATTTGCTGAAAAATATTGTTGCAATCACTGACTAAGATTGTGTGTTGTCTCACTCTCATCGCCCGGACAGAGGCGAAGAAACGCCATGGCCACCCCACTACGCAACCTCTCCGCCGCTCACCTCGCCGGAAACTACCACCACCACCCTGCCCAAAATTCCTTCCTCCCGGCCAGCTACCTTCCCTTCTCCTTCCGCCCCTTCTCCGCGGTCGCCGCCGTCCCTTTCCCCCTCGCCCTCCGCTCCCCAAACCCTAACCTCAGCCGCGCTATCCCCTCCTCCGACGCCCCCACTCTCGGCTGCGATGGCGGCGGCGGAGGAGACAGCAACCACACCGGCGGACCCGGCGGCGGCAGGGGGGTAGCGGCGGCGACGGTGCCCCCGACGAGCCCTCCGATGACGCGGCCGACCCCCTCGGGCTCTTACTCGGTGGATGGAGATCGAGGGTCGCTGCCGACCCCCAGTTCCCCTTCAAGGTCCTCATGGAGGAGCTCGTCGGGTTGAGCGCGTGCGTCCTGGGCGACATGGCCTCCCGCCCCAACTTCGGCCTAAACGGCTCGATTTCGTCTTCTCCACCCTCGTCGTCGGATCCATCCTCAACTTCGTTCTTATGTACCTCCTCGCCCCCACCTCCGCTTCCGCCATCTCCGCCGCTCTCCCCGGCATGTTCGCCGCCTGCCCCTCCGGCCACATGTTCGAGCCCGGTCCCTACTCCCTCATCGCCCGTCTCGGCACTTTCGCCTATAAAGGCGCCACCTTTGCCGCCGTCGGGTTCGCCGCTGGGCTCGCCGGGACGGCAATATCGAATGGGCTGATTGCCTTGAGGAAAAAAATGGATCCGGAGTTTGAAACACCCAACAAGCCACCACCGACGCTGTTAAATGCGCTGACTTGGGCGTTGCATATGGGTCTGAGCAGCAATTTCCGGTACCAAACGCTGAATGGAGTGGAGTTTTTGATGGTGAAGGTGCTGCCGCCGTCGGGGTTTAAGGTGACGGTGGTGGCGCTGAGGTGCATCAACAATGTGTTGGGTGGGATGTCATTTGTGTTGCTGGCGAGGCTGACAGGGTCGCAGAAGGTGGAGGAGGAGAGGGGAGAGGCGAAGGAGAGTTTGATCGGAAAAGAGGTGGCAGAGGTTGGAGATATGGAGTCACCGCGAAGCCAGTCCAGTAAGTGATTTTCTGCTATTGTTTCTAACATGTAATTTTCCAAAAGGCTGGGGAAAAAATGGAATTAGTTGGAGAGAAAGTTGGAGAATCCTTATGTCAAGTGGGATTTGTTGAAAGAATGGTCTTGGAATAATGAACAGTCTGGGGATTCACCCCCTCTCTTTTCTTTGAATTTTTTTTTTAAAAAAAACTTCTGAACGAGATAATACTTCCAGACTATCTTGATGACAATATTATATGTTTATTATTCTGTTTATGGGGTTTTAGCCATCATGTTGGACATTTGATGGACTTGACATAGATCTGGTTTGATAAATTAAGGTATTTTGCTTAATGCTGTGCTCCCTTTGCTCATATATTTGTTTCTCAGAGCTCCATGTCTCTCTGTAAATGTGTTAAGTTTGATGAAAATAAATCTTCCATGGGTTTAAAACTTAGTGCTGAAGCATGCAATTCATACAAGAATTCCTCATTTAAGAAGTGTTATTGGGAATATTCTAGATTGTTGGCGTTTTGTTTTTCCCAACTTTTCCCACCTTTTGGGATGCAACCTGAAGACAATCAGTGTTGTTAAGTAATTGCCATTTCTTCATCTCAAGAAACTTCATGAAGATTACGTACGGTATTTCTGAATCCCATGAGCATCTGAGATAAAACTTGAGAAAGGGTGCTAGCTAGTATGCAAAAGTTTCTTTCGTCCAATGAGAAATGTGGCAGATGTTGAAAGTTTCAGTTGATGATTTTGGTTGCGAAGAACAAGTCTTCAATGCTGATCTACGATAAAGGTGATGATGATTCTCTTGTAAAGACAGCAGATAATATTCTGTTAGCTGAATAATGAAAGAGAGCAGCAAAAATGGTAACAATTCTCTTAGGTATTTTGGTGTCCTTTAAAGCAGAAAAGCAGTGCTGGTGGCAACACAAACTCTTTCATATTTTTCATCCCGTCATGCGTTTTTATTGAATACATCAATTTATCAAAGTCGCAGAATCTTTATTCACCACAATCAGTATGATTCTGTAATGTAGCCTGTTTGGAGTGGATTTAAGTCTGTAAGTGCCCAAAATAATAAATAGAAAACAGAAAACCACCTTTACGCACCACCCTTGCCTGATTTATTTACTTCATTACCTCTCTGTTGTGTAAATACTGCTGTTATCCTGCTTTGGTGTTGTTGGGGGGTAAAATCGTTATTGCATCAATATGCGTGCAAGGAGGCTAAGACCGGCCCCGTTTCTCCGCCCGCCATGATGTCCCTGAGCTCTCATAGCTCGGTCTTCCCCGAGCTTCCCGTAGCTCGGCCTCCCCGAGCTCCCATAGCTCGGCCTTTCCCAAGCTTCCCGTAGCTCGGCCTCCCCGAGCTTCCCTAGCCCTCGTAGCTCGGCCTTCCCCGAGCTTCCCGTAGCTCGGCTTCCCCGAGCTCTCGTAGCTCGGTCTTCCCCGAGCTTCCCATAGCTCGGCCTTCCCCGAGCTTCCCTAGCTCGGCCTTCCCTGAGCTTCCATAGCTCGGCCTCCCCGAGCTTCCCTAGCCCGGTTTCCCCAAGCTTCCTTAGCTCGGTTCCCCCGAGCTTTCCGTAGCTCGACTTCCCCGGGCTTACATAGCTCATCTTTCTCCAAGCTTCCGTAGCCCAATCTTCCCCACAGCTCGTCTTTCCCGAGCGATCCATGATCCGATACTCACCCCCGCAGAACTTGGCGCAGGAGAGCCTAAGCCTATCGTAACCGCATCTCAGGCAAAAAATCATGTCGAAAAGTGGCCTAGAGCCTAACACAACTACCTGAGATCTACCCACCTACCAGATCTCAAGCCATCGAGGAGCTCTCCTAGCCGTCGATCCCTTAACAAACAGGATACGGGTCCCAACAGCCCCATAACAGCTCGATTCGATCCATCTCCGTATCCTAACAACCCTCGAACCTTCTAGAAGGCGCTCAAGATCCAGGTGACAACCTATAAATATAGCACTCCCAGATTCCCTCAGGTATGCGCTGACCCTCACTCTCACTCTCGCGCTCTCTCCTGCTGCTCGTCGGTGCTCTCCCCTTTTTCGAGCTCCCGATCGGCCGCCCCTGGAGAGACTCCCCGGAGAGATCCACCTTCCCTTTATCTGTTGATCGCCGATTCCTCTCATTGACTTGAGCGTCGGAGGGTCTTCCGCGGAGGGCCACCCCCAACGCCCCTCGCGTGAGGACTTCTGTGCAGGTCTGCCCCAGGAGATCGACTGCGCCCGAGTTGGAGGATGGATCCCGGCGGCAACAGATTGGCGCTAGAGGAAGGGCCTCAAGTCCCATTAAAACTTGAAGAAAGGAGATAAGGATCTCGATCTGGAGTAGATCTTCTCTAATGGCCAATCGGAGAAGAGCAGCCTCTGAAGCCCAAGACCAGGCCGCTTCTCAGAGACCTGATCCGGTGAGCAGTGTAGCGCCACAGCCTCCACCAATCAAAACCCCGTCGCCGCTAGCCATCCCGATGACCCAGGACCAGTTTGCCTCACTAGTCCAGCAAGTCCATGCCCTAACCCACCTGGTCCAGGAGCGCTTCGCAGCTCCTCCCGCTCCTCACCTTCGTAAGGAGGCCGCGATTCCTTCTTCGTCGGCGACCTTCTCCTCCGGTCCGCATGAAGCCGCGGACCCCCCACATCAACCCAAAGGGGACAAACCAGTCCCGCGAGGCGGCTACGACAGAGATCCATCCAGATCTCGACGAGCCCGGACCCCTTCCCTAGTGTCCTTCCGCCATGATTCGACGCCGTCCCTGCGATCCCTCGTCCAGCTCCTCCTCTTGTCGCTGAAGAGGAGATCCGTCAGCAGATCCGGGAGATACGTCAGGAGCTGGAGGCTGCCAAGCAGGCCCATCCACCTCAGCCCAAAGCGGAGCAGGGCATCCCTTTCTCCAAAGGGATTATGGAGGAAGTGATTCCCTCCCATATTAAGCTACCGGCCGTCGAACCCTACCACGGCTCCTCTGACCCGGACGACCATCTCAGTAGCTTCCGGTCAATAATGATATTCCATGGAGCATCCGACGCGATCCTCTGCCGCGCTTTCCCCTCCACCCTCAGAGGATCTGCCCGAACCTGGTTCAATGCCCTGAAACCAGGTTCCATTGATTCATTCGACGAACTGAGCCGTCTTTTTATTGGCCAGTTCGTCAACAGCCGCCGCCACCGACGGAGATCTGACTCCCTCTCCGAAGTCAAGCAGAGAGAGGGGGAATCCTTGAGAAATTATCTTAGCCGTTTTAATAAGGCCATGTTGGAGGTGGACCACCTCAATCACGAGGTGGCTATGTCCGCCTTGGTGGGAAGAGTATCAAAGGAAAGTGACTTTTACCTGGCGATGGAAGTCAGCTACCCTCCTAGCCTCTCTGATATGATGGCCCTAGCGGACAAATACGCTAGGGTCGAAGAGTCGT
Organism: Calamus simplicifolius; assembly: GCA_900491605.1. Lineage (NCBI taxonomy): Eukaryota > Viridiplantae > Streptophyta > Magnoliopsida > Arecales > Arecaceae > Calamus > Calamus simplicifolius. Next base: position 469,018 of record UESW01004706.1, on the reverse strand, counting down.
AAAGAGTTGCCCGCGCCGAGCTGGCAAAGAAGAAGGAGCCCAAAGGTCCCGATAGGCACCGGCCCGCCCGTCGACCGAGTCCGCCTCGCCGCCCAAGAGCTCCCCCACTACCGCCGAGGAATCGCTCCCGGAGCCCGCCCAGGCGATTCGATTGCTACACTCCATTGACCGTGCCCCGGGCACAGATCCTCATGGAGATAGAGCGCCAGCTCCCTCGGCCAGCTCCTCTCCGAGGGAACCCGACATGAAGAGACCCCACCAAATACTGCCGCTACCATCGGGAACACGGCCACGATACTGAAGAATGCTGGCAGCTGAGAAATGAAATCGAGAGGCTGATCCAGCGGGGGCGGCTAAACCAATTTAGGAGGGCGCTCGAGCCAGGGCAAGGAAGTGACCGCCAGCCCGAACCTCAACAACCTCCTCCCCCACCAAATCCGCCCGTGATTGGCCGCATCAACGTGATCGAAGAGGCTGGCAGATCGAGCCACAGGAGTGACGGTGAGGGATCAGTGCCAAAAAGGGCACGGACCGGCGAGCTCTCTTTCTTCGACGATGATCTCCAAGGGATACAGTTCCCCCATGATGACGCATTAGTTGTATTCCTCAATTTAAACAACTATGATGTAAGCCGGATCCTTGTTGATAGTGGAAGTTCGGTGAATGTTCTGTATCTCGATGTGTTTGCCAAAATGAAACTGTTCATGGAGAACCTCCGAGCCATGGATTCCACCCTAATGGGATTCACAGGCGACGTTATCATCCCGGAAGGGGTCATCACTCTGATGGTCCGCGCGGGAGCCTGGCCTCTTGTGGCCACTGTCTACACGGACTTCCTAGTGACCAAGCTCAGGTCCCCGTACAATGCAATATTCGGCAGGCCCGGCCTAATGTCCCTCAAGGCAGTTGTCTCCATCCCACATTTATCCATGAAATTCCTCACCGGGCAAGGAGTTGGAATTGTTCGGGGAAGTCAAGCCATGGCTCGGCAATGCTTCGTCACCAACCTTCAGTCCAGAGCACCGGAGGTTGACGGGCTAGACGCTCGAGAAGACTTCGCCGAACAGCGAGGAGAACCAGCAGAGGAGCTAGAGGAGGTGCCACTAGATGAGGCTCGGCCCGACCGAACCATAAAAATCGGGTTGCTGCTGAAGGCCGAACCCCGACGCGGATTGATCAATTTTCTCCGAAGCAACGCTGACATCTTCGCCTGGTCCGCCTCAGACATGCCGGGGATCAGCCTCGAGGTTCTCGTCCATCGTCTCAACGTGGACGAGATGCACAGGCCCGTCAAGCAGAAGAAGAGGAGCTTTGCCCCGGAACGACAGAAAGCCATTGAAGAAGAAGTAGACAAACTCATCAAGGCGAACTTCGTCCGGGAGGTAAATTATCCGAGCTGGCTATCAAACATCGTCATGGTGAAGAAGTCGAACAACAAGTGGAGAATTTGCATCGACTTCACCGATCTTAACAAAGCCTGCCCGAAGGACAGCTTCCCTCTTCCCCGGATCGACCAGCTCGTGGATGCCACCTCAGGTCATCAAATGCTATCATTCATGGACGCCTATTCAGGCTACAATCAGATCCGAATGGCCCCCGAGGATGAGGAGAAGACCGCCTTCATAACCGACCGAGGTACTTACTATTACCGTGTCATGCCCTTTGGTTTTAAAAATGCAGGTGCTACCTACCAAAGGCTGGTCAACAAAGTATTCAAGGAGCAAATCGGCCGGAATATGGAGGTGTACGTGGACGACATGCTGATCAAGAGCAAAGAAGCATCGCAGCATGTCGAGGACCTCTCAAAGAGCTCGCAACACTCCGCAAGTATGGGATGAGGCTTAATCCAACCAAATGCACCTTCGGCGTTAACTCCGAGAAGTTTCTCAGCTTCATGGTCTCCCAGCGAGGTATTGAAGCTAACCCCCAGAAGATTCAAGCCCTCCAACAAATGATGCCCCCAGCTTCTATTAAAGAGATCCAGCTCCTGACTGGGAGAATAGCGGCTCTCAACCGCTTCGTAGCACGTTCGGCCGAGAGATGCCTCCCCTTCTTCAAAACCCTTCGGTCAGCTAAAAACTTCCAATGGACCCCTGAATGCCAGAAATCATTTCAAGATCTCAAGAAATATCTCTGCTCGCCCCCGCTCCTTAGCAGTCCAGGTCCGGGCGAGACCCTGTTCTTATACCTGGCTGTTTCAGAGAGTGCCGTCTGTTCGGTACTGGTCAGAGAAGAAGGCAAGGTCCAAAAGCCGATCTACTATGTCAGCAAGCTACTCCGCGATGCGGAGACAAGATATAGTAGGATTGAGAAGATGGTGTTGGCCTTGATCACTTCGATTCGGAAGCTGCGACCGTATTTCCAAGCACATTCTGTGACGGTCCTGACCGACCAACTCATCAAGGCGGTGATCCACCGCCCCGAGACATCGGGAAGAATGACCAAATGGGCCGTCGAGCTAAGCGAGCATGACATCCACTTTCAGCCTCGCCCGACCATCAAAGCTCAAGTGCTAGCCGATTTCCTCCTCGAGTGTACCATCCCGGAGGACGGTTCCACCCTGGACTCTCTCGAGGAACCAAAATCTGGAGCTCGGTGGCTCCTCCATGTCGATGGGTCATCCAATGCTCATCGCTCCGGTGCGGGCCTGGTTCTCACCAGTCCGGAGTGGGCAACCTTCGAGTATGGCGTCCGGTTCTCTTTCCCGGCTTCTAACAACGAAGCTGAGTACAAAGCCCTGCTAGCCGAGCTTCGGATCGCCCGCAACCTGAAGGTGGAGAAGCTTAATGCCTTCACCGACTCTCAGCTAGTGGCCGGCTATGTACGAGGAGAGTTTGATGCTCGGAAGCCAAACATAGTTCGATATCTTCAGGAGGTGCAGAGCCTGCTTCCCCATTTTTCCGAGTTTAAGATCATTCGGATTCCCAGATCTGAGAATGCCCGTGCCGACCTACTATCAAGATTGGCGACCGCGGAGTCAATGGACACTGAACAAAAGTTCCACCTGGAGACCCTGGAGAAACCCAGCATCACGGAAGCCGACCGAATAATGCAATTCGAGGCCGAACCATCATGGTTCGATCCCATTCTGAAGTACCTCAAAGAAGGGTCGCTTCCACCGGATCGGAGAAAGGCTAGAAAGCTAAAGCTGCAAGCCACCCACTACGTACTGATTGACGACCAGCTCTACAAGCGATCCTTCTCCATGCCACTGCTTAGGTGCCTCCGCCCATCTGAAGCATATTATGCTCTCCGTGAAGTGCATGAAGGGATTTGCGGCAACCATCTGGGAAGCCGGTCCCTATGCCACAAGGTGCGACAAGGCTACTACTGGCCAACTATGCAGAAGGACGCAGACGATCTTGTCCGAGCTAGCGACCCATGCCAGAGACACTCAAGCATTCAAAGACTCCCCTCCGCCGGCCTGGTTCCTATATCCTCTGCTTGGCCCTTTACCAAGTGGGGGATGGACATTCTCGGTCCATTCCGCTTGCCATGGGGCAGTGCAAATTCTTATTCGTCGCCATCGACTACTTCACAAAATGGGTCGAGGCGGAGGCGGTTGCATAAATAACCGAGGCATGGGCCAGAGATTTTGTATGGAGGTCCATCATCTGTCGATTCGGCCTCCCGCATACCATAATCACTGATAACGGCAAGCAATTCGACAACCCCAAGTTCCGCCAGTTCTGTGAGGAGCACGGGATCCGTCACCACCTCACCTCGGTCGGGCATCCACAAGCCAACGGAGCAGCCAAAGTGACCAACAGGACCCTCCTTCAGGGGATCAAAGCTCGCCTTTCTAGAGCCCAGGGCAGGTGGGCGGATGAGCTGCACCATGTCCTGTGGGCTTACCGCACCACCCCGAGAGCTCCTACAGGCGAAACCCCATTCCGGATGGCCTTTGGCATGGAGGCCGTTATCCCCGTGGAGATAGGCCTCCCTTCGCTGCGGGTGGAAAGCTACTCAGAGGAAGCTAGCAACGAACAGCTCCGCACCAACCTCAACCTAATATAGGAGATCAGAGAAAAGGCCCGGATCAGAGTGGCTGCTTATCAACAAAGGGTGGCCCGCTACCACGACTCCAGAGTCAAAGAAAAGCCTTCCTGCCTGGCGACCTTATTCTCCGAAAGGCCTCTGTCTCCAAACTACTGGAACAAGGAAAGCTAGCACCAAACTGGAAAGGCACATACCAAGTAGCGGAGATCATTGGACCGGGAACCTACAAGCTGCAAGATTTAAACGGGAAATCCATCCCTCGAACATGGAACTCAGACAATCTCCGTAAGTATTATCCATAGGGTATGTCCTCTATAAGTCCATTTTTATATACCTCACTATACCTCCCTGTCGGCACGTGTTTTCGTAATTTGCAACGTAAATCATCATGCATTGCATTGCCAAAGATTGCGAAAAGAAACAGGTGCGGCTCACCAATCCTCGGTACGACCGAGCTACCTATCTGAATAGGAAATCTCCAAACCTCGGCTAGGCCGAGCAACAAATTCTCCGAACCTTGGCAAGGCCAAGTAAAAAATTTTCCGAACCTCGGCTGGGCCGAGCAACAAATTCTCCGAACCTCGGCTGGGCCGAGCAACAAATTCTCCGAACCTTGGCAGGGCCAAGTAAAAATTCTCCGAACCTCAGCTGGGCCGAGCAACAAATTCTCCGAACCTTGGCAGGGCCAAGTAAAAATTCTCCGAACCTCTGCTGGGCCGAGCAACAAATTCTCTGAACCTTGGCAGGGCCAAGTAAAAAATTCTCTGTACCTTAGCAGGGCCAAGCAAAAAATTCTCCGAACCTCGGCTGGGCCGAGCAACAAATTCTCCGAACCTTGGCAGGGCCAAGTAAAAAATTCTCCGAACCTTGGCTGGGCCGAGCAACAAAATCTCCGAACCTCGGCTAGGCCGAGCTATAATTCTTCAAACTAAAGTCCCGGCAAAAAACCACAGTACGCGGGCCCCGATTAAAGCCGAAGGACTTCCAAATAGTCCCTAGAACCTCGGCCAGTTCGAAAAAAGGCGCACTTAGCAAAAAACCATCAACGGACACAAAGAATGCGCCTCCAGCAAACCCCTAAAGGGTTCAACAAGCCCTGCATGACCGGCCACGAACCCTACGCAAAGCCGGGAAATTTCCCTTTTTTTGCTACTAAAATCCCTGGGCAATGCCCCCATAACCTGCTGAACAAAACGCCTATCTCAAACAAAGCCATGACTCAGCGCGTGAACCAATGGAGCCACCCAGGCTCTCCAAACTATTCAAATCAGATACGAATGGTTCTTCTTCGAAATTACAAGAAAATAAGAGGTTGTCAAAAAAAGCCCTTTTTCGTTGATTGTAAAAGAAAAATACAAAAAGAGAAACAAAGAAACAAAAAGAAAAAGAAAAGAGGAGAAGAAGCCCTCGCTAAGGCTCACTATCACTCCCAGAAGCTAGCAAGTCCTCCAGACGTTCGGTGAGATCGGTGACTTGCTGGCGGAGTGACGTTATCTCCTCCTTCTGCCGGTCCGCCACCCGGCGAAGGGCCTCCACCTCCCTCGTAGTAACATCAACATATTCCTCCACGACCCTCTCGAGCCGTTGGTGGCTCGCGAGGGTCGACGCCAGGCCTAGCCCATCGACGGTAATCGTGGGGCGGCCCCTCGCCGGATGTGACAAGCCATTGATTGACGCCCTTAGTTCGTCAAACGATCGCTCTCCTCCTTGAGAAGCCATGACGAGAACTATTCTGAGAATGAACTAGAGGGGTGGCGAAGGCCAGTACCCCCCGTTCATATTTATACTTGCCAGGCGAGTATTCCGATCGGTCAGGCCGTAACTACCGACCTATGAAACTTACCACGTATTATCGCTTTAATTAGCGCCTGCAGAATCCGAAAGGTCGTGCCCCATCCCGAGTGAAATCGGTAACGCAGACGAACTGTTCGGAAACCCCCCTAAATAGAGTATCTCCCGATCTGCCGGCCCCCCGTAATGAATGCTCCCAACACTTCCCCAAGCTCTTTTAAGCAGGCCGCCTTTCGGGAAACGCAAAAAAGAAAAAAAATTCTGGCGCCAGGTAGTAATTCGTCCCCTCGGGAGGGGTAACGTCATGAATGGAGAACGCGACCATGCGCCGCCCGTTCCGCCTTGACGCCCCTCATCGAACGCCGTAGGGACCTAACATTACGACTCATAGTGGCGACTAAGTCACTTCCCCGAGCCCCGAATCTCCGAACCTCGGCTGGGCCGAGCAATAAAGTCTCCGAACCTTGGCAGGGCAAGTAAAACATCTCCGAACCTCGGCTGGGCCGAGCGACAGATTCTCCGAACCTTGGCAAGGACAAGTAACAAATCCTCCGAACCTCGGCTGGGCCGAGGGACAGATTCGCCAAACCTTGGCAGGGCCAAGTAACGGATTCTCCGAACCTTGGCAGGGCCAAGCAGCAAAAATTCTCCGAACCTCGGCTGGGCCGAGCAACAAATTCTCCGAACCTCAGCTGGGCCGAGCAACAGATTCTCCAAACCTCGGCAAGGTCGTGCCGTAAATACTCGGAATCCAATGGAGCCGAGGCACGAATCTTCGAGCTTCGGACCAAGTTGAGGAGCGTATTCTACCACCGAACAACCTCTAAACCTCCGTCTGGACCAGGGCAGCTCGCAAGCCCTGACCAGTTCGGATAGTGCGCGATCTTCGCCTAAAAAACGAACGGGACGCCCTTGTATCCCACGACCAACAACAAAGCACAAGAGAAATAGAGATTGAGAAACAGAATAAAACTCTCTTTATTTCATTGTCATCAAAACCAATTACAAATGCCTGAGAGGCATTACAAGAGCATTGAAATACATAAAATAAAGACAAGCACAAAGCTCGGCAACTGCTCCAAAGCAGATCTAGGCAACTGTGATGCTCTGGCGTCCGGACTGCCGAACCAGATAAGCCGCATCCAGTCAGCTCGAGCCGATAATGGCCGGGCGACATGGACCAATAGTTGCAGCCAGCTTCGATAAATAATAATATCCCGGTGACCCAACCGGGATATCAGAGTGATTGGAAAGGGTGGAGGGGATATTATCCCAAACCACCCAACCGAAAGGCCCCCCGGGCGAGTAGGTAGGAAGCCCACGGACCCTGGCACCGGAACGCTCTCACAAACCGAGTGTGCACTGCCCTACCTTGCCAAGGCTTAAGGACAAGGTACCTGCGAGCGGCACACCATCGCCCCCTCCCCATGTGGCAAAAGATTCCCCAGGCGGACGAGCCCAGGAATCCAAACCAGGGGAGGAGGCAAAATTCACACAACCCATGGGGAGCCCGCGTGCACTTCCTACCGTGCGTCCCCAAAGGGGAACCACAAAGGTCACACTGGAAGCACATATGTGCGCTCTCCGTATGATCTCTGCGCCCTCCCTGTGCGTTCTCCATATGATCTCCGGGGCTCGTTCCCCAGAGGCGAACCACTCTCCAGCGGCTCCTCCGTCGCCCCAACTATTCGGAGGCAAAGGGCTCATGAGAGAAAAGCTCGAACCTCCCACTAGTAATGCCAGAAAAATAATCATGGTAGAAACGCCAAAGGAGAAGGAAACTTTGAGAATGGCCTAACACTACCCTTCTCCCCCTTTTTATAGGCAAACATGGGCCGGGAACAGCTACCAAGGCCGGAAGCCCCGAGATTCGAACACCTGGCCCATGCCTCCACGTGGCCTTCCAGGATGGACGCAACGCCCCATTGCGCGCCGAGCCCACTGCCTGAACCATGACGCATGCAAAGACTTCTTTTCGATTCCGAATCGCGGTTATTAAACGCAGAGAATCGCCCACTGATTTTACGAAAACTGACAGGTTCAGGAAATCGTCCTACGAAAGTAACATCCTCCAATGGTAATCGGGTGCGTACGCCATACGCCAAAATGACCTGCATGGGAAAAGATCAATGCCATGAAAGCCTTCCGGAAAGCACCAGAACAGCTTTATGTTCCCCACAGAGCCGTATCATCAACTTCGGTGAAATAAAAACGGATCTGCCTGCGGAACGGCAGAGCACTGGCAGGGTAGCAAAAAGCACGAAAGCGATTGATCGTCGATTGCTCTCCAAGGAAGCTAATCGCTCGAAAAACTTGTGCGACAAAATTGAACGTCTCAAAATGCGAAGGCTACGCAAACCATTTTTTCACCGAAAAAGGAAGTGACAAAAGAAATGAAAAATACATCGGCCATCACAGAGGCTCGCCATCATCTCCAGCCATCGGCCCTCGAACCGCCGACACAAAATCCGCCACATGTCACCGCTTCGGTAACCACCCTCATACGTGGGCCCAGCCGACCTACTTTGCCGTCGGCCCTAGCCGACCTACTTCGCCTATCGGCCCTAGCCGACCTACTTTGTTGTCGGCCCTAGCCGACCTATCTTGCCCGTCGGCCCTAGCCGACCTACTTTGCCGTCGACCCTAGCTGACCCACTTTGCCTGTTGGCCTTAGCCGACCTATCTCATCCGTCAGCCCTAGCCGATCTATTTCGTCTGTCGGCCCAAGCCGACCTACCCTGTCCATCGGTCTTAACCGATTGGCCTCATTTCTCAAGTTTTAATTAGACACGAACCGAACCGGATCGTCTTTCGGTTCGCCAGTCAAGGCCATCGCCCCGCCTTGGACCCAGCCAATGTACCCCCTCGATCTTGGGATAAAAACGACCAAGCAGCGCCAACAAGCCATAAGTCGCTTAAGGTCAAGGCGAAATTTGGAGCGAAGGGTCTCCCAAGAGAGAACACGCAAATGGAAGCGGAAAGTTCGTTCATTAAAAAGCATCAGGCAGAATTACAGAAAGCAAAACTTAGGGGTGACTTTTAAAGGTCGGGAACCACATCAGTTCCAGAAGAACCCTCAGTTACGTCCGCAGAGGCGTGACTTGATTCGCCTTTCTCTAATATCTTCGCCCCCTCGGCGACAGTCTGCGATTGTCCTCCAGAAGCTGCGGCCTCGCTGGGACACGGGAAGGCACCAGGATCGGTATCGGAGGCATCGACGTACTCATCCTCCTCTTCTCCCCCGAGTCACCGGCGTCAGGAGCTTCGGCATCTAGGAAAGAGAGGTCCCATTCTGGATGCTCGCTGGATATCCTATCTCTGCATTCTTCCACTCCGAGTTGAAAAGCATCAGTACCGATCACATCCTATTCCCTTTGAGCATGGCGAGTTGCGTCTCAGCCTCGGCCATTTGGCTCCGCAATAAAACAACCTGCCTCTCGGCTTCCGCGACCTGAGCCCGTAGAAAAACGGTTTGCTCCTCGAACTCGCCGGCTCGTGCCTCGAGTTTCGAACTTCTACTTCGGCTGGATGCAAGCTCACCTTGCAGGGCCCGGTTATCCAGTCCTAACCTTGCCATCTGCGAAACCGAAATCAGTCGGCACCACAAGGAATCAACAAAGAAAGTTAAAAAAGAGGGGGGAATAAGATCGTACCTCCTCCTCTTGTCTGGCCAACCTTTTGGTCAGCTCCTCGGCCTCACCCCTGGCCCTTGTTCTATCAGCTCCAACCAACTCGACCCTCTCCTGGAGAGCGTTAATTATCGACTGCTTGTTTTCGACCTCTCCCCGGGCTTGAGATAGCTCGTTACTCAGCCGAGCTATCATCCCTTCGTGCCATTTAGCGCTGACTCTCAAGTCAGCGACTTTGCCATCGCGCCGCTGCAGCTTTCCTCTATTTCACTGAGCATTCTGGTCAGGTGCTTTCTCTCGTCGGTAGCCTCCTTCCCCAGCCGCCCCAGGCTCTCATTGTGTTCCCGCTGCATCGCCGCCAGTTCCTCGGAATGTTTTGACTTAACTCGAGCCAACTCTGAGCATGCGTCGTCATTCTTCGCCAGGAGCCCCTGTAACTCCTCCACTTTACGCTTTTGCTTAGACGCTTCAGCTAGAGCGGCCTGATACGACGCCTTCATCCCTGCCAAGCTCCTGTTGCTAGCGGCCAGGAGTTCCTTGAACTTCTTGGACGCCTCTACTCGCGATCGGAGTTCGGCGTTGGCTCTCCTGGCCTGAACGCTGGCCCCCGTCGCCAAACTCAGACGCCAGCACATCACCCGAGAAAGCAAAACACTCTGCGGGACAAAAGATGAGTAGGGATACGCGATTAAATCAACCAGAAAGTATTCACCACCCAAGAATGATGAGGCGTAAGCCCGTGTCATCTTCATGAGGGTCATATTGTCAATATCGGGGAGAAGATGGATACTTTCGGCCACTCCCTACTGCCCGAACGCGGCATCAACCAACTCCAGGTCCGCAAACTTGTCCGCCGAAGGATCCACACCCGGGTACAAGGCCGACCTCATTAAGGCAGAAAACGCCTCCTCAATACCCACATTCGAGCTACTGGGCTGGCCATCTCCACCCGAGGAACCAATCCGAGCGACCTCCGCCTGAGAGGCCTTCAACTTCTCCGCCTCTTCGATCAGAACCCTAGCTTGGGCTTCTTCAGACAATTCGGCCAACCCAAGCGCCAGCCTCCCCAAAATCCTTTTTGAAGGGGTCCCCATTGCAGGACTCTCACCTCGCTGCGCTTCTTCTCCCGACCCGTCTCTTTCGGTCACAATCACCTGCATCTCCTCCGCAGGCTCCGCCGAGACCTTTGTCCGGCCTGTTTCTTGACCGCTACGGGCGATCCAACGTCGCCGTCCCCGGACTCTCCCGTTGAGGGCCCAAGAGGAAGCTCCTCCCGAACCTCGCCACCGACGGCCGCTCTCTCTTGCTCTCCTGCTAAAGTCGGGAGTAAACCCGCGGTGGCGGAAGGCCCCCCAGAAACAACAACCTCCGCCGAATCCATCATCGGCTCATCTTTCAAAGGGGATGCAGCCGGAGGAGCCAATGGGATCTCATCCGAACTATCCGATAGCTCCACCACAGGAGGACAAGGGATCTCAGCTTTCCTCCTCAAATCCTCCTTCGCCCACGACGCTCCCGTCATGGTCGCTCCGGCGTCCGGCGAGCCTCTTACAGAAGTATGAGCCCTTTTCTCGGGCTACTTCTGTCCATACCGCTGCTCTCCCCTGGGCGCTTGCCTCTCTTCCTCTTGACGAGACTCGACAACGCCGACCTCTTGGCTGTAAGAACGAAACCTATGCGATTAAATCCAGACACGTTCGTCGGGGTAACAAACAGCGGGGAAAACAAAAAAGAGAACTCACCTTGCGGGTCCAGAGGACTGAGCCCGGCCGCAAAAAGGGCCTCCTCCGATAACAAATCGTTGGCCGAGAACACCTAGCCATTGCGAAGGATATCCAAATCTCTCTCCTCCCGCTCTGACAAAACTGGATGCGTTTCCGCATCCCTAACGAAGTTTCCCCATTTCCGAGGGAAGTCGGAACCGATGTTCCCCTCGGCGATGACGAATCGACTCTTCCATCCCTTTATGGAGGAGGGCTTGTCCACATTCGTGTTGAAGGACCTCTGAGGTCTGATGTAGGGCCACTCTGATTTCCTTCCGGGTATCAGATGATAACAAGCACGGAAAAGAGGGAGAGTGGCGACGATCCGAATCTGATGGCACATCGAGATAAATCCAATAATGTTCCGCCAACTATTTGGAGCCACCATCGCCGGACAAATGTTGTAGTGTGCCATGATTTCCTTCACCAAGGGATGAAGAGGAAACCAGAGGCCTGCCTTCAAGCTGTCTTCATAGATGAAGACTCCGTCCTTCAAATCTTGCGAGACTCTATGTTCAGGTCCCGGCAATCGCAGGACGACGTCTGGGGGTATGCCATACCTTTGGCGAATCTTTCCCACATCCTCAGCAATGATCTCCGAAGCTACGTCGTGGGCTCATCGTCATCTTAGCCGGAAGAGCACCAGGCGAAACACAAACGTTGCAAAGGACAGGACTCTCCAGGAAACAGAATGAAAGGATATTACAAACATATATAGCGCTGCTTTGCTTCCCCCCTAAGGAAGCCGTCTTAAGAAGATGAGGCGCCTCGCCTGAGGCGTCCGGAATCGCCTCGACAATGCCGCATTAATCGGGATTTACTACGTGGCATTATCCCAACCATCACCCCAAGAGGAGCCTTACCCACGAAGGCATGATGACCTCGCTGCATAATTAGGGCATCATTGCGTAGGCAATCAGGTACGCGCACCCGAACACAGTCGCGCCACCTAGGCCTATACTCCCTACGCTCGAACCTACGCTTCGAACTAGGGAGTGGAGGGCATGTGTTGGGGGGTAAAGTCGTCATTGCATCAATATGCGTGCGAGGAGGCTAAGACCGGCCCCGTTCCACCGCCCGCCATGATTCCCCGAGCTCCCATAGCTCGGTCTTCCCCGAGCTTCCCGTAGCTCGGCTCCCCCGAGCTCCCGTAGCTCGGCCTTCCCCGAGCTTCCCGTAGCTCGGCCTCCACGAGCTTCCATAGCTCGGCTTCCCCGAGCTTCCCATAGCTCGGCCTTCCCCGAGCTTCCCGTAGCTCGGCCTTCCCGTAGCTCGGCCTCCACGAGCTTCCATAGCCCGGCTTCCCCGAGCTTCCTTAGCTCGGTTCCCCCGAGCTTTCCATAGCTCGACTTCCCCGGGCTTACATAGCTCATCTTTCTCCGAGCTTCCGTAGCCCAATCTTCCCCACAGCTCGTCTTTCCCGAGCGATCCATGATCCGATACTCACCCCCGCGAAACCTGACGCAGGAGAGCCTAAGCCTATCGTAACCGCATCTCAGGCAAAAAATCATGTCGAAAAGTGCCTAGAGCCTAACACAGCTACCTGAGATCTACCCACCTACCAGATCTCAAGCTATCGAGGAGCTCTCCTAACCGTCGATCCCTTAACAAACAGGATACGGTCCCAACGGCCCCATAACAGCCCAATTCGATCCATCTCCGTATCCTAACAACCCTCGAACCTTCCAGAAGGCGCTCAAGATCCAGGTGACAACCTATAAATATAGCACTCCCAGATTCCCTCAGGTATGCGCTGACCCTCACTCTCACTCTCCCGCTCTCCCCTGCTACTCATCGGTGCTCTCCCCTTTTTCGAGCTCCCGATCGATCGCCCCTGGAGAGACTCCCCGGAGAGATCCACCTCCCCTTTTATCTGTTGATCGCCGATTCCTTCCACTGACTTGAGCGTCGGAGGATCTTCCGCGGAGGGCCACCCCAACGCCCCTCGCGTGAGGACTTCTGTGCAGGTCCGTCCCAGAGATCGACTGCGTCCGAGTTGAAGGACGGATCCCGGCGGCAACAGGTGTAAGATAAAAATCACCCATATTTTTGGAGCTACTCAATCATTGTCACACCAATCTACTACAAAGATAGGCGTTTAGTTTTGCAGTTTGCATGGTGTTTTCAAGATATTATAATTATTGATCTTTTGATGCACGTGTTCATCCACAGCAAGAACATGTAAATTAAAGCACTATGGCAATTCAGGTGCAGACTATGACCAAACTACATGCGTATCCCCATCTAATTTAGATTGCATGTCCTTAAGACTGCTTTATCCTGAGACACATAATTGTGCTGGACTCAAGTATAGAGTTTCAAGTTAACGGTAATACAGGGTCTCAAGATCATAAAAAATACACAACCCAGACACTAGCAGTTCCATGCTACTGCATTAAGCTTCTCAATTTATTAGCCAATAGAAATGCAAGGTCAAATTGTGCTTTGCAGAAATTATGAGACTTGAGCATCACTGATTAGCCTGGAGGCCAGTTCATCTGTCGACCCCCAAGAAGATGAACATGAATATGATAGACAGATTGGCCTGAGGAAAGGAGGGCCAAAAAAAAAAAAGAGAAAATGATCAACAGGAGAATGAGATAACTCAAAGCAGGATCTCAATTAAAAAAATGTTGAGACTCACATCCTTTCGGTCCGTCATTGATGACAATCCTAAAGCCATCGTCAAGCCCTTCCTGCTTTGCAACAAGTTTGGCAACATAAAGAAGGTGCCCAAGTATCTCAATATGCCTCTCTTCTGCCTGTAGAACACAAGCAATAAATTGTAGAAAATGAAATGCTCCTCCTTAAGGGTAGGAAGAAATGTCATTGACCGCTAGGAAAATAGGCAGCTAGTATCAAATGTGTGACAATTTCCTTTTTTCTAAAAAAAAAAGATAAAAAAATATTACCTGATACATATCAAGCAATTTCTTGTGCTCTTTCTCTTGAAAGACACAATAATAGGAATTTACTTATGAACAACAGATGTAGTGGCATGAGAGAAGAATAAAAGTAGTGATTCTACTGGTACTGCCAAAGGAATTAAAGAACCATGCAGCCAAACAGGCCCACAAGCATAAAATCAGTGTGGCAGGCCCATGAAAGAATACAAGATATACAGACACATTGGAAAAGGTGGTGTAAAATTGGTAGACAATGGTTTACAGCATAGATCCATGAACGCCCTGGCGAGGAATTAAGTGGTATTCAAGCTGGAGATTCCAAAGGAAGAGTGGCAAGATCAGATCAAATTTATATGGAAGCTGTATGATGTTTTAAATTCAGATTACCTGGTCTCAGTTAGAAATTAATGGAAAAGTAACACCCATAAACTAAGACAACTTGATTTGAATTTCAGAAGTTCAATTTGTCAAAGTATGATGGCCTAGTTTAGTGCCCTTGGTAACTGCACATTTCACATTATATATATATATATATATATATATATATATATATATATATATATATATATATATAGAGAGAGAGAGAGAGAGAGAGAGAGAGGCTTGGCTATATTCGGATGTAGCCAAGCTTAAATCTAGTCATCTCTTCTGCCCTTGAATCCACATAATTTACAAATTCTAAAAATAGAAAAAGTGAAAAAAGTGGGATGGCTTCGAGATTCGTGTGGATCCAAGGAAGAGGAAGATGACTGAATTCCTGAGCTACCCAACCTTTTTCACTTTTTTTTTTTATCTTTGAAATTCGTAAACTATGTGAATCCAAGGATGGGAGAGGTGACTAGATTCAGGCTTGGCTACATTTAAATGTAGCCAAGTTCACATATATATTTGAGCTGTTAAGAGGATCATATATTGATGTCAGCTTAATTCCTGCTCACTAAACAGCAGAGCATTGGAAGGTTAACATTAACCATAAGCAGATAATAAGGATAAAAAATAGAATAATATGGAAATATCCATCGCCCCTCTCTCTCTTTATCTGGCCTCTGCTGCTGATAAAAGCTCTCTTCATCCCTGCACCAGTCTCTCTGACCTCCCCAATGGATTAAATAAAAAACCTTCTACATGCCCTAAAGCATCATTCCAATTTGATTTCCTCAGCCTGCCATCAGTCAGAGTGATGCATTCTGCCCAGAGGGCCCCATGCCGGTTGACCACAACCCCTCGTGCATTGAACAAGTCACCATTAACCAGCCCAAGACCCAAACTAGCTAACTTGGCCCATGATGGTGGTTTGCCCAGCACTTTCCATCAGCTGGAAACTCCACCTACAAACCCTAACTCTAAATCTAACTCTGACCCTGATGAGAAAGTAAGATCAGGTTGAGTTTTTGGAAAAGGTATCCAATGTAGGGGTGGGAAGTTTTGACCTGGACCCACCAACCAGCTTGAAATAAATTTAGGGTGAGGCTTTTTTTTTTTTTTTTAAACAATCAGGCCCAGATTGTTTTACCAAGACATACCTAATCATTAAGTGGTTGTGGTTTGCATTTGGTAGCCCAACCCAACAGATCAATTCCATAGGTTGAAAAAATCTTTAAAATCTAGTTCTGGGCCCCTAGAGCAGGTCACAATGCAGCAGGCCATAACCTAGTCAAAGTCTAGCTCTAAGGACCAGGAAGGTTAGTGTAATTATTGGCCAAGAGTTAAAAAAAAAAATGAAGAGAAAATGGAGTGAAAAATGTCTCTCTTGCTTTATTTAAGAACCCAACCAAAAGTGCAGTCTTCCTAACCCTAAATTTTCTTTTCTTTCTTTTTTTTTTAAAAAAAGAAAGGGCATATGACTAACAAGACCTACAAATGGGTTGGCAGGTTGGGTCTGATTCCGTATAAAATAAATGGATTGAGAAAGAATTTACACTTCAGTTAAAGATTTTTCAATCCAACCTGGATCTGCTGCCATTCCTAACTTAATCTTTAACTAGGTTCAGTTCAGATAGCCAGTGTCGTCAATTTGTGGCGTCATCAGATTGGTCTGGGACAAATTTTCTTGATCTTGGATCAATACAGAGTGACTCTAGTCCAATCCAAACCCAACCTACTGACAGGTCTAGTGCAAGCCTTTTAGTAAAGTGTTGCTTCTCACAAAATAAAAAGAAAAGTTAATAGTCCTAACTAAGTAGTTACTTCGTTGCGTCGATCTAATCATCAAGGCTGTATTTGGTATGGGAATACAAAAAAATGGAAATCAGAATTTTTACGCCAAGGACTATTCCAATTTTTAATTGGCTAAAATTTTTGGAATAACTTTCTGATGAGTTCTTTTGTCCAAAAAAATGTAAAAATAATGCATCAATGATGCCTTTGGGCCAAGAAAAAGGTTTATGACAACTTTTGCCATGGAATAATTAAGCTCATCACAAGAAAGTTTGGCCAGCATAACTATTTCTAGGTTATGCCTATTTTCCAAAGACAGTTTGGCAGGCAAAAGGCTTATTTTGATCCTTATGCCTGCTGTATGCCTTAACCAAACACCAACAAAAAGTTCTTCTTGCCAATCAAAACGGTTCCAATAAAGAGAATGGTTGATATACAGCAGCATGTAATGCAGAATCGTATAAAATTACCTTTGAGGGCTGCGACAATCCATCTTTAACTTTGGGGATGATTAAGATATGAGTGGGAGCTTGTGGAGATATATCTCTAAATGCAAGAACCTGTTGACATGAAAACTCGTGAATGACAGCAATCAACTAAGAAGTAAGAATTTCAAGGACATGTTGGGAACAAGAACAGACAAACAATATTTGACAACTTGTGGATATAAGCTTAATTTAAACTTCATTAAATGAACTATGTCATTCTGCTGATAAACAAATTTGCAGCTTACTGAGGATTATATATGCTAGAAAACCAAAAAAAAAAAAAACCCTCTTAGAGTGAGATACAGATGGATTTTGTGATTCATGATGGACAATTTATGCTAGCAGACCTGTTCATGGGCTCACTGAAGCCCATAACATGCTCCTTTAGCACATTTCATGAAATCCTGCTTACTGAATTTTATGCAGAATCTTTCACTTCACACTGAAGCTAACCAGTACCCCTCCATGTATTTGCAAAAAAATCGATGGATACTTTTTGAATTATAAAACCATGAAAAGCTAAGAAGTGAATGCCTAAGCCAGTGTTGCCAAGGGCACGCCTAACCATAAAAAGCTAAGAAGTAAATGCCAAGGCTCCAAGCATCGCAAAAACATAAACAAGTGAATGTTCAAATATCTGCAATTTTTTCCTTGAAAAAATAGACTCAGCTGTAGCGAAAAGACACAGATGTTTTCACTATCACTTCCAGGTTCCATATTTATATGATACTCGCAGCACCCCTCTATCTCCCACCTCACAGCAGTGCAGACACAAACCCCTGCCCCCCCCAACACACACAGAAAAAGAAAACAAGAGAAAAAGAAAAAGAAACAGATGAAAAACAAGATGAAGAAATTGAAGGGCCAACCATCTCAAGAGCACCATCCACTTTGAAGCATGATGCTTAATCCATAATAGAGAAGATCCATTGTTCAGTAAAATGGGCAAAAAATCTATAGCTCTAAAACACCTGAAAGCCATTTTATGAAACTTTTTTAAAAAATGGTATCATAGTTCATTCACAAAATTAAGCTCTTTTAAAGGAAATAACTTGCATGAATAAAACCTTTGCCAGATTCATGTCAGTTCTTACTTTCTTGAATGCCCATAAATGAACAAACATTTTTTTCTCAAGAAAATTGTTTCCATAATGAATTTCTATAACCTGCCACAGGTATGACAATCATAGTCAATGGGTTATGCCATCTATCAGCTTGTAATATGAATGCCAATTCGAAGGCTTCCCACCTCTGTTTACTTTGTCAAACTCTATAATGCATGTTCATTGTTCTCATGGAACAATACATTTTTTTTTAATCTTAACCAACTGAACTCATTAGTTGGCAAACCTGACAAGGATGTATCCTTATATTATGTATATATAGCAATGTCACATATTCCTCATTTTTCAAGCCTGGATATTTTGAAACATTATCACACTGTTTAAAAGCAATAAATACAATTGTTAAGACCCTGAGTTTGGATACTAATAGCTACTTGGCACCCAAAGTTGTTTTGTCAAATAGATTAACTCATGAAGGTAAGTTTGAAAACTTATTAGGAGTAGAAAATAAAATGCTCAATAGATCAACCACATCATCGGAGGAACCAAGGTTTGAAATCCTAATCAAAACACACTATGTACCACTCATAATGCAGTACGACCAGTACATACTGCACAATATAACATCTCAAATCGGCAAAATATGAGTAGATATGAAGCATACTGCAGTATGTGCCATGCCAGTAACTGACAAGGTATACCTCGGTACTAAGTATTTCAAACCTTCGGAACAACATAAATAGCCAACTCACTATCAATACCCATCAAATTCCTAGAAATATCAATAAATTTGAAGAGGAGCATGATCTAAATGAAATAATGCGACAAGTTGTGGAACTTTTTAGAACTCTTTAAGATAACTGGAAAGAAAGAAGACACAACGCATTGTGTGCCTAAATTTACAGGATGACATATCAATATTTTAGTCAATTCACCAGTTGATGATGTAACATGCAAGTTTAGAATCAAAACCAATAGGAAACTTAGATAAACACTGGAAAGAGCTCAACTAATAAGCTTTGAACAGCAAGACTACTTTTCTTTCTTTGATCCCATTCTCCAACCGACCGTCCTACTTCTTTCACTCCACCCGCAAAAGCAAATGCACATACTTGTGCACTGATTATTCAAGAGCTGTATCTCGAGCAATTTCATTTTGGAATAGATGACAGAAATTATGTATAAATCTCCATTAGTTTAAGAAAACATGCAACTTGATTATTCAAAAAAAAAAAAAAGAAAACTACAGAATATGGCTCTTATAATTCCAAATATTATAAAGCACCTTGTCATCCTCAAAAACCACTGTGGAAGGAATTTCCTTCTTTATAATTTTGTCAAAGCTGTATCACAGAGCAGGATTAAATGATTAAAATACAGTTCTGCACAATCAAAATCTTGTTGCTATCAGTATCATGTTCAAGCACAAAGTGGACTCAATTTGTAGCCTGAGCTTAAAAAAGCACACCAGCTTTTCCATCGACAAGATGCAGCATAAAATGACCCCATAATAGAAAAGAATGGTATAGACTCTACATTGATCAGATAAAATGAATATGAAAACATGTGCAACAGAAGAAAGATGGGTATGAAACAAAATAAGTAAAGAGAAAAAGCAATCTGGCAAAGAGTGCATGCATACGTAAAGGCATACGTTAGTGTGCTACCAAGGCATGCGTAACTGCAATTTATATTGCACTAGCTTCTTACATAGCATCAAATGGATGCGGGTTGAATCATAATTACAAAAAGGATGGAAAACAAAGGAACAATAAGAATTTTGATCTTTGAAGTAAGAGGAGAATAGAAACCATGCATGTCTCTTCATTTCCGATTTTGTTCTTTGAAAAAAAAAAAAAAAGAGTTGACTATATACTTTTGGTCCTGAAACATTCACTTAAAAATAGTTTTGGTCCTCAACTTTTAGTTGCTATAATTTAGTCCATTGTGTTTTAAGAATATTGTATTCCTGACACTCCCATTGCATAGGATCAGCTAAAATCAATGAAATAGCTCACGTGCCATCTTGATGGAAACATTTGGACTATCACTTGTAGGATGATTGAAAGTCCTTGTGTTCGGGCAAGCCTGTTATTCCATCAACTTTAGTTGAGCCCATATCACCAGATGTTGGAAATCCAACACTCTTAAAACATTACGGACTAAACTGTAACAACAGGATCAAAATGAATTTTGAGTGAAAATTTGAAGACCAAAAGCATATTTTTCCCAAAAAATAAAAAAATCAGGTCAGCTACTCTGTATCCAACCACAAAATGGACCCCCCGCTAAGCGGCCCCCCAAATATTATGAAAAAATCCAATCTTTCATAAATAATTCAATCTACCCAATCCCAATCCATTCCGCTTGATCCAAAATGAAACTTCATGCATTCAATCAGGACAAAAGAGACAACAAAAACATCCGATCTAAACAACTTCGATCAAAACAAAGAACAAAAATACAAATCGAACGATCGACACAAATACCCAAAACTACGTCAAGAAGAGGGAAAAAAAGAGAGAGTATGGGGGCGGAGAATCTCTCACATGGTAGGAGCATCGGAGGGAACGGCGGCGCGAGCTGCGTCCTTCTCCGAAGAGGCCATGCGAGAACGATGAGAAGGGAGAGAGCGCCGCGGCTGGAAGTGAGAGCTCAAAACCCCAACTCTCGCGCTGCTCTTATCAAGACCATCGTTCTGGCTCATCCTCTTCTCTCCTGCTCGCCCTCCTGGCCCCTGTAATCCGAAGGGCTTTTTACGAGCCTTGCCCCTTGTCGCTTTCGCTCCTCAAGGATATTCTAGTCATTTAACGGTAAAATTTGTTGAATTATGTCACAATCTTGGCCGTTTGATCTTTATTTTGCCGATCCGAGGGCACTGGGGCCAGCATCCGCCCACCCAATCATCAACTTT
The DNA here is from genome assembly GCA_900491605.1 of Calamus simplicifolius. Taxonomy (NCBI): domain Eukaryota; kingdom Viridiplantae; phylum Streptophyta; class Magnoliopsida; order Arecales; family Arecaceae; genus Calamus; species Calamus simplicifolius. The sequence continues at coordinate 448,307 of UESW01004706.1, read as the reverse complement.
TCAGGGAGTGCTTGCTTCCATCGAGGGGGAGCTTCTATTTGCACGCAAAAATTACTCTAGTCTTCAAGTTTTAAAAAAAAAAATTAAAATTTTAAAAATTATTCTTAAAATCCTTTCCTCTCCTCTTAAGCCATCGAGAAAGGAAGGAAGCTGAGGAGGGCATTGAAACGACCAAAGAGAGGGAGAGAGAGCCAGAGAGAGCTAGAGAGCTATCGGAGTGAACAGAAAGGAAAAAAAAAAAAAAAAAAAAGGGTTATCGAGCAAAAAAAAAAAAAAAAAAGTAAAATTTTAAGAATTATTTAAAAAATTAAATTATTTTAAAAAAATTTAAAGATGTAGAAAATAATTTTTGTAGTGCAAATAGAAGCACCCCATCGAGATGACACTTAATAAGGCTTTTCAATTCCAAAACTTTTTATTTTTTATTATTTTTTACTAAACTACTGTATTAAATCTTTAACTTAGCGGATTATGTCGCTTTATTTTTTTGATTTAAAAAAAATATAAAAATGGTTTTAATTTTTTTTTATTTCACTTTAATCTCATTATTAAATATAAAAGTTACAGTTTAATTTTATTCCATAGGTAACCCATATGGCATACAGATGATAAAATCAAATTCAAAACTCATTATCAATTTATTTACCTGTTAATCCAATATCCAATAATCTAAAAAGAACTTCTTTCTCCTTCTTTTCATCAGGTCTCCCATCATCCATGCCCCATCCTTCATCTCGCGACCCCTCCTCTTTCTCGTCTCCTGTCCCTCCCCCTCCTCCATATTGCATCTTTCTTCAATTTATAGATACGCTTTAAACTCATAAATGTTTCTCTTTTCAATAAACCTAGGGGAACTTCACGGCCTTCAATTTTTCAACAAAAAAAAATAGCGATCCTTCTTCGAACCAACGTGAGTCTAGCTGTGTGAATAACATAGACCGTGTCTTATATCTTAGAAAAAAAAAATTAAATGCCTTGGCTGAATGACTTGAAGATTTTTTGGATGCCTTGGCTGAATGAGTTGAAGGTGTATTTATCATGCTCATCCACTGGTTCGAAGGAGGATCACCATTTTGAGGGGCCACGAAACAAAAGAGAGGGGATGAGAGGAGGTCGCGACCGAAGGCGAGGAAAAGGAGGGCCACGGGACGAAGGAGAAGGAGGGAGGATAGGGATAATGGGTTTTGAATTTAATTTTGTATGCCATATGTGCTGCCATATGGAGCTGCCAACAAAATTAAACGGTATTTTTTTAGTTTAACAATAAGGATCAAAGTGAAATAAAAATAAAAGTTTATGATCACTTTTGCAACTCTTTGAAGTTCAGGGATAACAATCTCCTAAGTTTAAAGGTTAATACTGTAGTTTAGCCTTTTTTTTTGGATAAAACTCATGGTATATAACTCTCTTTTCTACTAAATACTAAATTAAATTAAAATTTTAATTCAATTTAATTCCAACCAACATTCTAAGCACAATCTAAATATTTTCTAATAAACTAAGAAGTGATTAATAACAAGCGTTTTCTCAACTTTTCAACATCGAAGCAAGAATCAGACCTTAATTCTTCTTTGTTTCATGATAATATTATGAAAATTTTAATAGTAATTTTATGCTTGATTATTAAATTACTAAAAATATAAAATCATCATATTTAATTTACCTTAATGTTAACTTAGATCTTCAAAAATACAAAATTTTATATTATTATATTTTTCTAATTCTAGTTTATTTTTATTATAACTTTTTTTTGACTTCTAAGTGGCCATTCTTTTAATTTCTAAATATGAAATGTTTTAGCTCAAAATAAATAAGGATTCTTCATAAAATCATTTTAAAAACATTATATACTTAAATATTATTAATATTTATATATATTATATAAAAACATGTAACAATATATTACACTATCTAGTAATATATATTTAATAAAATTTAAAATAATATTTTAATATATTATTTATTACATTATTTAAATATTTAATAAAATTTATAATATAAAATATATTGTATAAATATTATATTCATATTAATAGTTTTAAATTTTAGTTTTATATTATTATATATATAATATTTTTAGAATACTATATATTATGTTGATATAAACTTAATATTAACATATTATATCATATATTTAACATTAAATATAAATATAATATTAAATATTTAAATAGTATCAAGTATATATTAAATATATAATCTGATTAAATATTATTAAATATTTATATAGAAGATAAGAGCATAATTTAAGATTATCAAATTTTGTCAACCTTAGATTACAATGTTTCAAAAAAAAGTTAGGTTACCATAATTTATGGTAATCTTATATTATGGGGAATCAAATATTACCATCCATATTATCATATCTAATTGCAAAATATGATAATCTCGTAACTTTAGATTAGCAAGAAGAATTATCATTAATTAAATGGCCCTTAAGATAGATTAGGTAACTTCAACTGCTAGTGAAAACTTTATACTCTTCATCAATCTTGATAACTTATCACGGCTTTTTCTCTTCTTACAAAGAGTATGGGAAATGCCTTGAGAATTGGTTTAATTAGAATTGAAAACTGACTTTGAGTTGGTCTAATCACGATACATCTTATAAAATCTTACATTAAATAGTTCATAAACTCTAACAAGTATTCATAACCCTTCTATATTTTTAATGACCTTGGACTGGTTGACTTTTCGATCCTGTCACATACCATGACATTAAACAAATTGACACACAATGAAGCAGTCAAAATGCTATTAGTAAAAGTTTAGTGCATAAGTAAATGGTTTTTCTTTAACCAAGCAGACTTCCTTAAGTTCTTGGTCCAGTTTTCTTTTTGAAAAGTAAACCAAGTTAAAAATCCTTCTCAATGTTGCCCGGTTTTTTACCAAGTATAACTACCACAAAAAGATTTTTGTACACATCGAATGCAATAATTCGCCCATATGCAAGCCTATGCGTCAGTGATGCAGGGCTCACGAACAGACCTTACGGTGTAGGCTTGCACATGAGCAAATTATTGCATTCGATGAAGTCATCCTGCATCAAAAATGATATATAAAAACTTTTCCTAACTACCACATCCAGGCCCATTTGGTAACTAGTGCGTATGTCCAATCCTCCAGCTTCTTGTTTACTATGCTCTCCAACCAAAATTATCCAATAGATCACCATATTGGAGCCGGCTTTAGCCACACCAAAGTTGCTTTTGGCTTTGAGGAATTGGGAGCTTAAGGCACATGGATCAAGATGTAACGTTCTAAGCCTATATAGCTTAATTAATCTATTAGCAATAAATTTTTTATAGCTTTAAAAATTTAAATGTAAATTATTTGATAGTAAATAAACTTTAGTTTTTAATAAATTTGATGTGAATCATTGGTAGTGTACAAGTAGCTTCACGTCTTGATGAAACTCTTTCTACCATCATACCATGATATCTCTTTTCTTCTATCTATTAACTTCTATACATTTGGATTATCTTTGATATTGTTGACGCCGAGCCACCTTCCTTGAACGCCAAGGAAACAGATGTCCTCCTCGCTGGACTCCTGCAAGAAAAGTCCTCGGAGACCGGATGCTCGGTGGGGACCCTCCGATGCTCAAGTCAGTCGCTCGGGAACAGACAAGAGTTAGCTAGCAGAAGAAACCTAGAGAGTTAGGGTTCAAAATCCTTCCCTCATTGTAAGTGTGTGCTTTTATACCTGTTCCAAGATCTTCCTCTCTCATGCTTTCAGAAGGTTCATCCTTTCGAGATACTACTATCCGATAACGGACAAAAAGGCAAAGCTGATAGTGACGGATCATGGGCATGTCAGAGGTGTCCTGCTTCATTTGCCACCTGCCAGTACGGTATTACGGGTGTCGGATGGCTATGGTTGCATCAGGTGTGCACCGTTATGAGGTATGGCCACATGCAGCCACAGATGAGTAGTGAGTCGTATGCGGTAATGGGGTATGACCATACACAATTGCAGACGAGTGGTGGGCCACATGCCGTAACGGGGTATGGTCACGCACTGTTATGGGTGCGCTGCGGGCCATACGCTTTAATGGGGCATGGCGATGCACTGTAGCAGGCGAGCAGTGGGCCACGTGGGTGTGCCAGGAGGCCATTGCTATAAGCTACTGGTCCCAAGGGCCAAACCACGATGGATGCCCAAGGCCGAGACTGAAGCTCAGGACTAAAGGAGGCCAAAGCGGGCCTCGAAGGTTGAATGGTGCCTCAGAGGCCGAAGCGGGCTTCGGAAGTTGAATGGTGCCTCGGAGGCCGAAGCGGGACGCCATCAGTCCCCTTTACCGTTAACCCTGACGGTGCTGGATCAGCCATATCAGATGCCCCCTCACCCCTAAACGGAGCGGGTCCACCTTGGCAAGCGAAAGGGGTGTTACCTCCCTAGTGGCTGATCCCCATCCGCGCCAACTGCTCCCGGACATGTGTCTCTGGATGCTGTGATAACTTAGCACGGGCGACTTGGGGATGTGAAGGGGTAGTCACTACTGTTGTCCGATCTGCCGCGATCGCCCTCGAGGTGGGGTTGTCCTTTTGAAACTCGCAAAAAGCGACCGCCATCATTGCCATCATGGCATTGACGTCAGCGGTATCCCATCATTGGCCAGAGGCGATTTGTTCCATGCGCCGGACGCCTGCCGAGGCGGCCCAGCCTATAGCGGGAGTCCGCATGGCTGGCAAATCGAGGCGGGACGATTTGAAACTTGATAAAACCCGGGCAAAGGTTGAATACCCGTCACTTTGCTTTAGTTATCTTCTTTCTCTGGTCCTCTACTCCCTCTGCAACCTGAGAATCGCCCCCCGCCATTTCTTTCTCCAGGTTAGCCTTCTGTTCTTCCCGATACTTCCTTCTTCTTTTCCAACTTTTGTCATGGCCTCCTCACCATCTTGGACTTCTTCTGCTCCCTCCAACAACCGTATTTCTCCCTCGAGACTTTGTGCCTCTCCATCTCCCTCTTCTTCATGGTCCTCCAATCTGGAGGACCGTCTTCCCTTGTCCCAACGACTGGCTGCTAACAGGGCTCCTGCAAGGGGACGCTCGACGGCGACCGACCGGGCCCCAACGAGGAGGCGCCAGGCGATGGCCGGCACCTCCACGAGGGTGGGGACGAATCCCCGACGGGGACCACCTCCACAGTAATGGGCCCAGACTTGGCGAACATTAGGGCCCGCTACCAGGTATCCCGAGATGTCGGGCTCTTCCTTCCGACCCTCGATGACAGGGTGGTCTCCTTTCGGCCCGGCAGAGTGGCCATTTATGAAATATCCCTTAGGTTAGGGCTTCATCTCCTTTCATCCTTTTTTATCAACCTCTTAGACTATTACTCCTTAACTCCTACTCAGCTGGTCCCGAACTCCCTTCGAATCATTTGTGCCTTTCTTGTCCTTTGTCACCACCTCCAAATCACCCCTCGACTCTCCCTCTTCCGTTGCTTTTACACCCTCAGGCAACAGAGGGGTTGGTGGCTGTTCCAGCCCCGACCCAGTCACGTCCTCAAGTTGCTTCTTCCCTCTTCGGTCAAGGGATGAAAATCTCGTTTCTTTTTTGTTGACATTGATCAAGTCAAGTCCTAGTGGGGGGACCCCGACCTCCGACCCAACATGAACTCCACTATCCTCCCAGGAGATCAAGAAGCGCTGGGGCAACTATTGACTATCGACATCCTCAAATACAACTTGCTTCTATCGAAGCACAACCTCTGGCTGGCAGGCCTCACCACACAGAGCGGTGAGTAATAGACGCCCCATCACTTAGCCAAATTGCCCTCTCCTTCTTCCTCTTCTTCCCTCCTCTCTCTTTTTTTCCTTTTTTTTTTTTTTCTATTCCTGACCAACCTTGCGCAGTGATGAAGCCTCCAACCGCCATGGTTAGGAAGGCCAAAGTCAAGAGGATGAGTGTAACATCCTGAAAACCTTGTAATTTATGACATTTTCATTTGAAATGAAAGTCAGAAAGTTTCAGTGAAATGTGGGTGTGTTGGCCTTTTGATAAATGTAAAGAGAAGAAATTTTGGAGTAAATAAGTATATTTCTGAATGTTAATGAGTTTGATTTAAGAAATTGAGAGACTTAAGTTTTAATGGGTTTAAATCACAAGAAAAAAAATCAAGTTTAGTTTGAGTTTTATCCTAAAATGATGTTTTTTTTGTTGGAGTCGACCCTAATTGGAGTGGAGTCGACTCTGGCACGGTTTTAAACTTTCGGCACGCTTTGGAGTCGACCCCTGCAGGGCTGGAGTCGACCCCTACTTTTCAGGAGTTGACCCCTACTTTTCTGGAGTCGACCCCTATTTCTGCTGGAGCCGACTCCAAATCTGTTCGAGCCGACTCCAAGACGGCAGGTTTTTCTGAGTTAAATCTTGAGAAATTCATATTTAATCCGTTTCAAGTCCGATTTGGATGCCGTTTGAACCGTTGGATTTATAAAATCGAGTTATTCAAGCTGGTAAAGTCTTTTCTTAGAAATGTTACAAAATTATCGATTTAAGTGAAAAATGATAATCTGGGCTATAAATTGATTAAAAAAACTGCTATATCAGGGGCAAAATGGGAAAAGGCTTCGATGTCAATTTCTAATTGTGTTAAGGGCAACTTGGAAAGAAAATCTAAGGGAAAAATATCATGGTTATAAGTGAGCCACGTGTTTTCTAAAAAGCGCGTGTTAAGAGTGTTTGAGGGCAAAAGGAGATTTGGCATGCCTTAACCCTTAAGTTTCCAATGACTTGGTCCCCAAGTCATTAGAGAAAAAGGAAACGTGGGTTCAGCCAGAGAAAAGAAAGAAAGAAAGAAAGAGAGAAAGAAGAGGAGAAAAGAGAGGAAGAGGAAGAAGAAGAAGAAGAAAAAGGAGGAAGAAAGAGAAAGGGAAAGGGAAGCTTGGGGTTTATGCTCGACTCCAGGTAAGCTATAGCTTCCCTAGATCTTGTATGACTTTAGATTTTCTTAGATTAGTGTATTTTGAGGTAATAGTAGAAGTAATCTTGAGTAGAGAAAGGGTGGAAAAAATAATGAGATATTAGAGGATAGATCATGTATGCATGCATGGTTCGTGGGAAAACCTCGTGTAGAGGTAATCCTAATAGCTATCGTATATGTATGTTGACGTAGGTCAAGAGGGTTATTCCAGGGAGCCAAAATACCAGAGTTGAGTACCAGTTGTACCAGTCGAGGAGTAACCTACTAAGGTGAGTGGGTTTCTCATCTAGCAATGAGAAGTTAATTTGAGCTAGTATAATGAGATTAATACCTAGTTGTGGTATGTTATGTTTAGCAGAATATTATGTATGTTTTAAATATGAGAAATGAGAACCTAGTATATGATATTCTGATAAATGAGTTTTGAGCATAAACACATAAGCATGAGTTTCGATGAGGGAATTTTTAATGTATACATGGCATATTTGCATGATAAAGCTTTACAAATGATGTATGTCATACTGAGCATCAGGCAGCTAGGGGGCTGATCACCCTTTAGACTGTACTGTAGCATGAGCATTGCACACTACTATCGAGCCGGCACCTCCTTGCGAACAGATCGTACGATGAACCCCAGAATCAGGGGTGAGTGCATGCTTAACCAGGCCAGTGGGGCTGGTTGTGAGCAGCCCGTGGGGCATGAATCATAGCTCAGTGGAGCTGATTACTATATATAGCCCGTGGGGGCAGAGAGAAAACCCGAGGTTCCAGGGTTAAGGAACAAAGCACTTTGCCAGGTGAACCGCACGGGTAAGGGGTGCTATTTGTGCGGGGATCCTGTTGCTAGTCACGCACCCGATGAGAGTACACCTATAGAAGGGCGACTGTAGGGTGGTACCTCAGAGGCATTACACACACAGCCCAGCATCATGAGATCTAAAAGCATATGTTGTGATATAAAAAGGGCCAATGGGCCAAATAGTTATCCGAGAGGGAGAGCTTACTTGAGATGCCAGTGGGCAAGCAGATCCTGATGGGAGTCTGGGTTGTAGATAAAGAATGCATATCTTCATATTGTAATGCATGGATTTTTATCTTAATGAGTTATCTTTCAGTGAAAAGTTATTATAGAGTATTTCAGTACTGATATGTTATTTGAAGAATAAGCTACATTTTATTTTATCTGATATCATGTTAAAAATGTACTTTGAGTTGTACAAGCTAAATAGTTTCAGCATACGATTGAAATTAAGAGGTTATGGTTCTCTATTTCTCCATAGTTAGATGGTTATCCAGTCACTGGGACTTAGGTCTCATCCCTCTATGATTTAAATGTTCTTTCAGATCAGTGAGTATTTCTGCCAGGATCACAAGATAAGCAGGACAGGACCCTTAGCTGGTGAAGCTTGCTTGGATGCAAGAGTGTATAAATGCTAGCCTTGTATATTGAGAGAGTGTGGTTTGATATTTGTATTTTGTATATGTGTATGTGTACAGTGAGATGTAATGATGTTTTAGACCTTTTTGGATATGAATACGAGACTTATGTTTTGGAGAAAATTATGAGCATGATGTGTGCACTTAGGATTTTAATGTCGATTGTGAATGTGATCTTGTAAACTGCCTGAGGAATGTCATGAAAAATATTATCTGAGCAGGTTGATGCTTAGTGTTGATTGGGTGATTTGTGTATATAATTGAGATGAAAATGAAAAGTTTTTAACAGGATGTGTTTTCGTGTGTCTGCCACTTATGATAATTAGTTGGGGTTCTCTAGCTCTTTATGGAGCGCTACATAAAGACTAGTAAAACTCTATCCGATTACCACAAGTGTGCAGGTGTGCTGTCGGTGGCCCCAGAGAGGAGGGGGAGCTGACAAGTTTTGGTATCAGAGCCCTAGGTTATTAGGTCCTAGGGGAATAAGTATGAGTATGAGTCTAGGATGATTGAATGTTTATGATTATAGCTATTGAATGATGAAACTGATGTAATGAATAATGTCTTGTAGGACGATTACTACAAAGGCATCTAGAGAGACAGAGCAATCTTCAGGCAGGGATAGAAGCAAAGGTCAAAGTAGACTCAGAAGGTCAGTTAGAAGAAGTCAAATTGATAGAATGGCTTCTAGTGATTCCACCGAGCCAGTATCTAAGGAGGCTAGAGTGAGGGCATCTTCAGAGCAGATGCCAGAGTCTTCTTCACAGTCTATTACCCCTGTGCCAGTAGACCCATCTCGAGTACAGACTCAGGGGCCTAGTATGTCAGAGTTGGTAGGCATGATTACTCAGGCTGTGGTAGCAGCTGTGGGTGCTAGTTCTAGCCTTCCATCTAAAAATACGAGGTTGTGAGGAATGTGGAAAGAGCCAGAAAGTTAGGGGCTCTGGAGTTCCAGGGAACTACTGATCCTATTCAGGCCGGGGCATGGCTGCAGAGGATCGAGAGAGTATTTGATGTGATGGGATGCTCTGAGGAGCAGAGGCTGAGTATTGCCACCTTTTTACTGGAGGGTAGAGCCCAGAGTTGGTGGAGATCTATTCAGGGCAGGCAGCCCCAGGGAGTGGAGTTGACATGGGAAAATTTTAGAAGAGAATTTCATCAGCAATATTATTCTGAGATTTATAGGGATCAGAAGAGGAGGGATTTCCTTTGTCTGACTCAGGGGAGGATGTCCGTGGCAGATTATGAAGCCACTTTTGTGGAGTTATCTCAGTTTGCTAGGGCCTTGGTGGCTGATGAGAGGGAGAGATGTCGACTATTCCAGGATGGATTGAATCTCCCTATTAAAGCCAAGACCTGTATGCAGACCTACAATAGTTACTCTGAGTTGGTGCAGGGAGCACTCAAAGCCGAGGAGATTGAAAAAGAATATATGAGTAGGAGGCAGGATAGAATGAAAAGAAGTGCTCCTAGTTATTCTTCTGCTCCGGGAGGGACTCAGCCATTTAAGAAACCCCAGAGGACTGGACAGTTTTATTCTGGGTTTAGAGCCCCTGGTGATGTGGGCAGAGGATCAGTATCTGTGTCAGCATCTAGCCCAGTTCAAAGAAAGCCTTATGGGGTGTGCCTCAGGTTGCCACCAGCAGGGTGTCTGGTGATGTAGGGGAGCAGGGTCGTCCTTCTGGTGGAGGGAGAAATATACCCCATGTAATGTATGTGGAAAACTTCATTTGGGAGAATGTAGGAGGGGCAATAAGGGATGTTATATTTGTGGTGATCTAGGTCACCTGAAGAGAGATTGCCCTAGGAGAGGGCAGCAGGCTGGTGGGCTTCCTCAGGGGCCAGTAATGCCAAGGGGACAGCCTAGTAGGAGGGGTGATGGTAGTGTTGTGGCTTCAGCCAGTCAGGTGGGGCCTAATGTTAATCAGCCAGGAGGGTCATCCAGTATTCCGAGAGCCGAGGCCAGAGTGTTTGCCATGACCAGACAGGAGGCTCAGATTGATCCTGATGTGGTGACAGGTATGCTACCCATCGATAATCATGATGCTTATATTTTAATTGATTCTGGATCTACGCATTCATTTATCTCATGTGAGTTTGCTAAGCATCTAGTTAGAGATGTGGGCCAGTTGGGTAGTCAGTTGGTAGTATCTATGCCCGTAGGGAGGCCTTTTATAGCAGACCAAGTGTATAGAGGTTGTGATATTTCTGTGGGGAGTCAGAAATTAGCAGCAGATTTGATTCCTTTGAGGTTGAAAGAGTTTGATGCCATTTTGGGGATGGATTGGCTATCTGTGCATAGAGCCAGAGTAGATTGCTTAAGGAAGGAGGTGATGTTACAAACTTCTGATGATAGAGAGGTCTGTTTTGTTGGTGATAGGAGGGGGTTACCCTCAGGAGTGATTTCAGCTCTGTCAGCCAATAAAATGCTAGCAAAGAGATGTGAAGCCTATTTAGCTTGTGCAGTGAGCCTAGAGGGCAATGGTTTAGAGCTGACGAATATCCCTGTGGTAAGGGATTTTTCAGATGTATTTCCTGAGGAGCTGCCAGGGTTACCTCCTGACAGAGGATTTGATTTCAGTATAGATCTAGCCCCAGATACCAGACCAATAGCCAGGGCACCTTATAGAATGGCTCCAGTTGAATTGAAAGAATTGAAAAGTCAGTTACAAGAATTATTGGATAAAGGGTTTATTAGACCCAGTATATCACCATGGGGTGCACCAGTGTTGTTTGTGAAGAAAAAGGATGGTACCTTGAGGTTGTGTATAGACTATAGACAGTTGAACAAGGTGACCATTAGAAACAATTATCCATTGCCAAGGATCGATGATTTGTTTGATCAGCTGCAGGGGGCAGCAGTGTTTTCAAAGATTGATCTGAGATCTGGGTATCATCAATTGAGAATAAAGAATGAGGATATATCTAAGACTGCTTTCAGGACCAGATATGGTCATTATGAGTTCTTGGTAATGCCATTTGGCTTGACAAATGCTCCAGCTGCTTTTATGGGTCTGATGAATCAAGTATTTCAAGAGTATCTAGATAAATTTGTGATAGTATTCATTGATGACATCTTGATTTATTCTAGAAGTAGTGAAGAGCATGAACAGCATCTGAGGACAGTTTTGCAGATATTAAGAGAAAAGCAATTATATGCAAAGTTTAGTAAAAGTGAATTTTGGCTGGATGAGGTAAAGTTCTTGGGACATGTAGTTTCAGCCAAAGGTATTATGGTAGATCCTCAAAAGATTGAAGCTATAGTAAATTGGGTATCACCTACCAATCAGACTGAGGTGAGGAGTTTCTTGGGGCTAGCAGGATATTATAGAAGATTTATAGAAAATTTCTCGATTTTGGCTTCTCCTATGACTAAGCTGCTTAGAAAGAATATCAAGTTTGATTGGTCTAATGAATGCCAGAAGAGTATGGATGAATTGAAAAAGAGATTAACCTCAGCCCCAATCCTAATACTACCTGATAGTGCCAGTGATTATGTGATCTATAGTGATGCCTCATTGAAGGGTTTGGGGTGTGTTTTAATGCAGAATGGGAAAGTAGTGGCTTATATATCTAGACAGTTGAGATCCCATGAAAAGAATTACCCCACCCATGATTTGGAGTTAGCTGCTGTTATATTTGCATTGAAGGTTTGGAGGCACTACTTGTATGGAAGAAGATGCCAGATATTTACTGATCATAAGAGCTTGAAATATATTCTGACCCAGAAGGAATTGAATTTAAGGCAGAGAAGATGGATTGAATTGATTAAAGACTATGATTGCACTATTGAGTATCACCCAGGGAAAGCTAATGTTGTGGCTGATGCCTTGAGTCGAAAGTCTATGGCCACATTGGCTTCTATCAGAACCGTACAGCTACCCTTGATGATTGAGTTAAGGAGGTTAGATGCAGAGCTAGCTGTAGAAGAATCAGGAGCCTTGTTGGCTACTTTCAGAGTGAGACCCCAAATGCTAGAAGAAATAAGAGAAGCTCAGTTGCTAGATCTACATTTGCTTAAAGCTAGAGATTTAATTCAGAGTGGGTCTCAGTCAGAGTTTTCTGTTAGAGGTGATGGAGTGTTATTATTCAAGGGCAGAGTTTGTGTGCCAGCTGTGGAATCAGTGAAAGATCAGATTTTAAGGGAAGCACATAGCTCAGCTTATTCAATGCATCCAGGTAGTACTAAGATGTATAGAACTATCAAACAGAATTACTGGTGGAATGGTATGAAAAAGGAGATAGCTGAGTATGTATCTAAGTGTTTGGTGTGTCAGCAGATTAAGGCTGAACATCAGTGTCCAGCTGGAAAGCTTCAGCCTCTGTTTGTGCCAGAGTGGAAATGGGAGCATATAACTATGGATTTCGTTGTAGGACTCCCAAAGACCAGAAGGGGCAATGATGCTATATGGGTGATAGTTGATAGATTGACTAAGTCTGCTCATTTTCTGCCAATTAAGATTGTCTTTACCTTGGATAGATTAGCAGAATTATATGTGCATGAAATTGTGAGTAGGCATGGTGTGCCAGTATCGATAGTATCAGATAGGGATCCAAGGTTCACATCTCAATTTTGGGCAGAATTACAGAAAGCTTTGGGGACTAAATTGAGGTTCAGTACAGCATTTCATCCCCAAACCGATGGTCAGTCAGAAAGAACCATCCAGACACTGGAGGATATGCTGAGAGCTTGTGTCATGGAATTTTCTGGTAGCTGGGATGATCATCTACCTTTAATAGAGTTTGCTTACAATAACAGCTACCATTCTAGCATTGATATGGCACCATATGAGGCCTTGTATGGGAGAAAATGTAGAACTCCAGTGTGTTGGGATGAGGAGGGAGAGAGAAGGCTGTTAGGCCCTGAGTTAGTGCAGCTTACAGCAGATCAAGTTAAAATTATAAGAGCTAAATTAAAGGCAGCCCAGGATAGACAGAAGAGCTATGCAGATAAAAAGCATAGAGAGGTAAAGTTTGAGGTTGGAGATAGAGTCTTTCTGAAGGTATCTCCTTGGCGAGGTATTATGAGATTTGGAAAGAAAGGCAAGTTGAGTCCCAGGTATATTGGACCCTATGAAATTCTGGAAAGAGTTGGGACACTAGCTTATAGATTGGCTTTACCTCCAGAGTTATCTCAGATTCATAATGTATTTCATGTATCAATGCTTAGGAGGTATGTGCCGGATTCCTCTCATGTGATTCAGTCTGAGACTATAGAGTTACAGGGGGATTTATCATTTGCAACAGAACCAGTGAAGATCTTGAGTAGGGAGATTAAGCAGCTCCGCAGTAAAAGAATTCCATTAGTTAAGGTGCAATGGTTAAATCATCAAAAAGAGGAGGCTACATGGGAGCGAGAGGATGAGATGAGATTGAAGTACCCCCATCTATTTGAAAATATATCTAGCTAAATTTCGAGGACGAAATTTCTTAAGAGGGGGAGAATTGTAACATCCTGAAAACCTTGTAATTTATGGCATTTTCATTTGAAATGAAAGTCAGAAAGTTTCAGTGAAATGTGGGTGTGTTGGCCTTTTGATAAATGTAAAGAGAAGAAATTTTGGAGTAAATAAGTATATTTCTGAATGTTAATGAGTTTGATTTAAGAAATTGAGAGACTTAAGTTTTAATGGGTTTAAATCACAAGAAAAATCAAGTTTAGTTTGAGTTTTATCCTAAAATGATGTTTTTAGTGGTTGGAGTCGACCCTAATTGGAGTGGAGTCGACTCTGGCACGGTTTTAAACTTTCGGCACGCTTTGGAGTCGACCCCTGCAGTGCTGGAGTCGACCCCTACTTTTCAGGAGTCGACCCCTACTTTTCTGGAGTCGACCCCTATTTCTGCTGGAGCCGACTCCAATCTGTTCGAGCCGACTCCAAGACGGCAGGTTTTTCTGAGTTAAATCTTGAGAAATTCATATTTAATCCGTTTCAAGTCCGATTTGGATGCCGTTTGAACCGTTGGATTTCTAAAATCGAGTTCTTCAAGATGGTAAAGTCTTTTCTTAGAAATGTTACATAAAAGTATCGATTTAAGTAAAAAATGATAATCTGGGCTATAAATCGATTAAAAAAATGCTATATCAGGGGCAAAATGGGAAAAGGCTCCGATGTCAATTGCTAATTGTGTTAAGGGCAACTTGGGAAAGAAAATCTAAGGGCAAAATATCATGGTTATAAGTGAGCCACGTGTTTTCAAAAAGCGTGCGTTAAGAGTGTTTGAGGGCAAAAGGGAGATTTGGCATGCCTTAACCCTTAAGTTTCCAATGACTTGGTCCCCAAGTCATTAGAGAAAAAAAAAAACGTGGGTTCAGCCAGAGAAAAGAAAGAAAGAAAGAAAGAGAGAAAGAAGAGGAGAAAAGAGAGGAAGAGGAAGAAGAAGAAGAAGAAAAAGGAGGAAGAAAGAGAAAGGGAAAGGGAAGCTTGGGGTTTGTGCTCGACTCCAGGTAAGCTATAGCTTCCCTAGATCTTGTATGACTTTAGATTTTCTTAGATTAGTGTATTTTGAGGTAATAGTAGAAGTAATCTTGAGTAGAGAAAGGGTGGAAGAAAATAATGAGATATTAGAGGATAGATCATGTATGCATGCATGGTTCGTGGGAAAACCTCGTGTGGAGGTAATCCTAATAGCTATCGTATTGTATGTTGACGTAGGTCAAGAGGGTTATTCTAGGGAGCCGAAATACCAGAGTTGAGTACCAGTTGTACCAGTCGAGGAGTAACCTACTAAGGTGAGTGGGTTTCTCATCTAGCAATGAGAAGTTAATTTGAGCTAGTATAATGAGATTAATACCTAGTTATGGTATGTTATGTTTAGCAGAGTATTATGTATGTTTTAAATATGAGAAATGAGAACCTAGTATATGATATTCTGATAAATGAGTTTTGAGCATAAACACATAAGCATGAGTTTCGATGAGGGAATTTTTAATGTATACATGGCATATTTGCATGATAAAGCTTTACAAATGATGTATGTGTCATACTGAGCATCAGGCAGCTAGGGGGCTGATCACCCTTTAGACTGTACTGTAGCATGAGCATTGCACACTACTATCGAGCCGGCACCTCCTTGCGAACAGATCGTACGATGAACCCCAGAATCAGGGGTGAGTGCATGCTTAACCAGGCCAGTGGGGCTGGTTGTGAGCAGCCCGTGGGGGCATGAATCATAGCTCAGTGGAGCTGATTACTATATATAGCCCGTGGGGGCAGAGAGAAAACCCGAGGTTCCAGGGTTAAGGAACAAAGCACTTTGCCAGGTGAACCGCACGGGTAAGGGGTGCTATTTGTGCGGGGATCCTGTTGCTAGTCACGCACCCGATGAGAGTACACCTATAGAAGGGCGACTGTAGGGTGGTACCTCAGAGGCATTACACACACAGCCCAGCATCATGAGATCTAAAAGCATATGTTGTGATATAAAAAGGGCCAATGGGCCAAATAGTTATCCCGAGAGGGAGAGCTTACTTGAGATGCCAGTGGGCAAGCAGATCCGGATGGGAGTCTGGGTTGTAGATAAAGAATGCATATCTTCATATTGTAATGCATGAATTTTTATCTTAATGAGTTATCTTTCAGTGAAAAGTTATTATAGAGTATTTCAGTACTGATATGTTATTTGAAGAATAAGCTACATTTTATTTTATCTGATATCATGTTAAAAATGTACTTTGAGTTGTACAAGCTAAATAGTTTCAGCATACGATTGAAATTAAGAGGTTATGGTTCTCTATTTCTCCATAGTTAGATGGTTATCCAGTCACTGGGACTTAGGTCTCATCCCTCTATGATTTAAATGTTCTTTCAGATCAGTGAGTATTTCTGCCAGGATCACAAGATAAACAGGACAGGACCCTTAGCTGGTGAAGCTTGCTTGGATGCAAGAGTGTATAAATGCTAGCCTTGTATATTGAGAGAGTATGGTTTGATATTTGTATTTTGTATATGTGTATGTGTACAGTGAGATGTAATGATGTTTTAGACCTTTTTGGATATGAATACGAGACTTATGTTTTGGAGAAAATTATGAGCATGATGTGTGCACTTAGGATTTTAATGTCGATTGTGAATGTGATCTTGTAAACTGCCTGAGGAATGTCATGAAAAATATTATCTGAGCAGGTTGATGCTTAGTGTTGATTGGGTGATTTGTGTATATAATTGAGATGAAAATGAAAAGTTTTTAACAGGATGTGTTTTCGTGTGTCTGCCACTTATGATATTAGTTGGGGTTCTCTAGCTCTTTATGGAGCGCTACATAAAGACTAGTAAAACTCTATCCGATTACCACAAGTGTACAGGTGTGCTGTCAGTGGCCCCAGAGAGGAGGGGGAGCTGACAATGAGGGCCCGGGGTGGCCCGAGAGAGGGGCAGCAGGCATCGGCCCCCAAGCACCTTACTATGTGGGCGCCCCAGCAGGCCAAGCAGCGCGAGTCTCCACCAGTTCTGGAGGTGGATCTAACGGCCGACACCCCGCAGAAAGGGCGGGGGCCGAGGGGATGATGACAGAGGAGCCGGCGATGATAGAGGAGCCCCCAGCTTCCAGCGTACCACCCCCGGCCGAGGCAGACAGGAGTTGGGGGGAGGGGCCATCAGGGACAACAAGTCCACCCCCCGAACAGATACCAACGAGCAGCCCTCCGTGTGCCGAGTCGGAGCACGTCGGAAACGCCAAGGGGAGCGGGGCTGGGCTGACCCCTCGCGGGTTCTCTTTAATAAACGATGGGCACTGGGCTGAACAGCTCATGTCCCACGTCGTTCAGCCTGACATTCAGGAGGAGCTCTGGACTCTGGGGGCGAATAGGTTCTTCTAGGAGGTCTTCTCAGCCCTTGTCCGCTGGGCTGAACAGCTCATGTCCCACATCGATACCGAAGACTGGTGTACCATCAGATCCAAAAAGCCCGATGTACCATCAGCACCAAAGACCGGTATACCACCGGATCCAAAAAGCCTAATGTACCATCAGCACCGAAGACCGGTGTACCACCAGATTCAAAAAGCCCGATGTACCATCGGCACTGAAGATCGGTGCACCATCGGATCCAAAAAGCCTAATGTACCATCGGCATCGAAGATCGATGTACCATCGGATCCAAAAAGCCGATGTACCATCGGCACTCAAGCCCGAGGCCAGCTCGGCAATAAAGGCCAAAGACTGACTCCAACTTCGGCAGCAAAGATCGTTGGCACAAAGACAAAGGCACCTGACGACTCTCAACTCTTAGGTCACCCTTCAGGGTTAAAAAGGCACCTAACAACTCTTAACTCTTAGGTTGGGGTTAAAGTTTTCCGAGCATGGTCCCATCCCAGCAACTCTCGGGTCACCCTCCGGGGTTCAAAAGGCTCTCGACGGCCTCAACTTTGCCTCAACGGCTTTGTCACAGCCTCAACGGCTTCATTTCAGCTTCAGCGGCTTCAACTCTGTATCAGCAGCCAACGGCCAATCAGGTAATACCTTTGTTTAAATTATACACTTGCAACATATTGCTGGTTACTTTCAGCCATCAAGAAGCCCCAAGATAGCTCACAGCTGGGAGAGGCCAACTCCCCAGCTCACAGTTGACAGGCACCCACCTCCAAATTTCATGACAAGAAGACCCAAAGTCAACTCACAGTCAGGAGAAACTTCCAACTTACAGTTGATGGGCATCCGCTTTCGGGGTTCGCATCGGAAGAGGACTACTGGCTACCAGTAAAGGGAAGCGTGAAGATGTCTACACAATGCCCCGCAAAGAGAAGAAGAAGTCGGCCCCGCCCCAGCATCATTCCGTCCCACTTCACCGCGGCACTCCCGCTCAGCCTCGGTTCCGGTCGGCCTCAGCCTCGGTCCCAGTCGGCCTTGGCTCCAATCGGCCTCGGCACCAGTCGGCCTCAGCTCCAGTCGGCCTCGGCTCCAGTCGTCCTCGGCTCCAGTCGGCCTCGGTCCCAGTCGGCCTTGGCTCCAGTCGACCTCGGCCCTAGTCGGCCTCAGTCGCAGTCGGCCTCGGCCCCAGTCGGCCTCGGTCGCAGTCGGCCTCGGCTCCAGTCGGCCTCGGCCAAAATCAACATTGTTTCCTAGGGGGCAGGTCATAAACTCAGCAGAAGGAGACCAATTTCTTTAAAGAAAAAGCTCTCAAGCCTGTAATCAACGTCAACACCAAACACGATGCAAAGGCAAACAGCTACGAAAAAGCTAAGTACACTACACTTTGAGAAAAAGTTTCTTTTCATTAGTGTTGAATGGATTACATGAAAACCAATAAAACAAACCATTCAAAAGGCTCTCAACGGTCCTGCGATCATAAGGTCACCAACGGGCCGGCCGCGAAACCCCGCGGCGGTTCAAGATCTATGGTTCTAGCAACCTCGAGCTACCCCTCAGGCCGGCCATGAAACCCTTGAGGCGGTTCCGAAGGAGCTCAACGGCATCGTGGCTAACGGATACCACTCGGTCCAACTAGGATATGCCCCCGAGTCGGTTCAAATCCCTAACAACCTATACCCGCTCGAGTCACCTCTCGGACCAGCACACAAAACACTTAAGGCAGTTCCAAAGAAGCTCGGCGGCATCACGGCTAACGGATACCACTCGGTCCGGCTAGGATAGGCCCCTGAGTCGGTTCAAATCCCTAACAGCCCGTACTCACTCGAGTTACCTCCCATACCAGCACACAAACAATTGAGGCAATTTTATTTCAACCCCCACGGCTCTATTTCTGCTTCAACAATTTTATTTTAGCCTCAACGGCTTTATCTCTGCCTCCATGGCATTATTGCAGCTTCAATGGCTGTCTCTGTCTTAGCGGCATCATTGCGGCCTCATTGGCTCTCTCTGCCTTAGTGGCATCATTGCAACTTCAACGGCTGTCTCTGTCTCAGTGACATCATTATAGCTTCAACGGCTGTCTCTGCCTCAGCGGCATCATTGCAGCTTCAATGGCTGTCTCTGCCTCAGTGGCATCATTGCAGCTTCAACGGCTCTTTGCCTTAGTGGCATCATTGCGGCCTCATCGGCTCTCTCTACCTCAGTGGCATGTTGACGGGCACCCACATCCAAACTTCATGTCAAAAGTTGAAGACCTAAAGTCAACTCACAGTTGGAAGAAACTAACTCTCCAACTCATAGATAACGGATATCCACTTCCAGACTCTGCATCAAGAGAGGATTGCTGGCTACCCTCAGCTAGCCAATGAGCGAACGGTAGAGGACGCCCCATCGTATCCCCCAGATCGTTCGTGCAAAATTATCGCCACGCCCAAGGACACATGTCCGTCGGCAGTTGGCAGCAGGTGGGGATCAGCCACTTGGTAGGTGACACCCCTTTCGCCTTGCTGAGGTGGGCCCGCTTCGTCTCGGGGCGCGGGGCATCTGATGTGGCTGATCCGATGCCGTTAGAGTTAACCTTGAAGGAAACTGACGAAGCCCCGTCTCGGTCCTGCAGGATGACTTCGGCCTCTGAGGTCCCTTCAGCCTCCGAGGTCCCCTCGCCCTCGGCTTCGGACCTGGCACCCCCTCGGCCTCAGCCTTGCGCCTCAACCTCGGCCTTGCGCCTCGAGCCTCCGCCTCTGCCTTGGCCTCGGCCTCGAGCCTCCGCCACGACACTCAGCCATGCACGCTCCCTTGGCCCGACTACCACGTCATAGAGCCCCCGCGGCTGCTCCCAAGCTCCTCCGAAAGCTGTCGAGCTCCCCTCAGCACTCCGCTGTCCCCTCGGCCTCGTACGGCCTCGGCCTCGGATCTTCCACTCGGCGTCGGCCTCAGCTCCCAGCACCGAGCTCCCCTCGGCACTCCGCTGCCCCCTCGAACTCGCATAGCCTCGGCCTCGGCCTCAGCTCCCAGCACCGAGCTCCCCTTGGCACTCCGTTGCCCCCTCGGCCTCAGCCTCGTCTCTTCCACTCGGCCTCGGCCTCAGCTCCCAACACCGAGCTCCCCTCAGCACTCCGCTGCCCCCTCGGCCTCGTACGGCCTCGGTCTCTGCTCTTCCACTCGGCCTCGGCCTCAGCTCCCAGCACCGAGCTCCCCTCGGCACTCGGCTGCCCCCTTGGCCTTACACGGCCTCGGCCTCAGCTCCCAGCATTGAGCTTCCCTCGGCCGTGAATAGTACCATGCAAGCACTCTATAATCAGTGCTCTACGAGGGACAGTTGGCTTCAACTCAACATCAACTTCCCCCCAACGGCTGTACCTTAAGACCCACATGACTAACTTTATCACCCATCACTATCTACATAGGACAACCAAAAAGTGACGTGGGGGACACGTCTAGCAAGCATTGTAATGGTCGTCCATGCCTTGCAACAGCCTGTGATAGCTGTCCAAACCAAAATAGCATCTGTCAACCAGCTGCAGCCACCTACTCTGACGGGACACGGCCTGCAGCCTGACACGTCATATGGAAGCAAGCCCTGCCATTGCTGCCATCATAAATGCTCTGACAAGTGATCATATCCCAGGCCAGACAAACTCTAAGCATCTATAAAATGGGTAAGAGGGACCCCCGATCAGTAACTAACGACGA
Organism: Calamus simplicifolius; assembly: GCA_900491605.1. Taxonomy (NCBI): domain Eukaryota; kingdom Viridiplantae; phylum Streptophyta; class Magnoliopsida; order Arecales; family Arecaceae; genus Calamus; species Calamus simplicifolius. The sequence goes on along the minus strand of UESW01004706.1, from coordinate 427,446 downwards.
ACTCATTACACTCCTAAACACTCATTCTTGCTCATAAAGAGCACGGCTCTAAGCCTCTCTCTTCTTCTCTCTTTCGAGCTTCCTCAAGCTCACGGCTGTTGCCTAGAGCACTGACTTGAGCGTCGGAGGGTCTTCGCCGGAATCTCTGGCCTTTAGGACTTGTTTGCAGGCCCACAGGCGCAAGAAGCTCGCAAAAGGATTTCGGGCTCACTGGAGAAGGCGACCGGACGCTCGTGGACGTTCAAGGATGGTGATTTGGCGTCAATATATATATATATATATATATATATATATATATATATATAGCTCCACATCTATTGAATCCGTTGGATTTGGAATTGATCGAACGAATTTCTATTCTTCCTTTCGGGGGTTGCTCCCGAAGATTTCTTCACAGAGAGAATACAGTAAGAAACGACAGCATTGGTGGATTTCAAGGCAGGTGTCATGGAGTGGATGGGAGCAGGGGCTTGCCATTTAAGTTGGACATATTTACTATTATACCCCTACCTTTTGTTTTCTTAGCTGCATAAAATAGCCAATTTAAATGTTATTAATTTTTGGTAAAAATATGTTTTTTAACTCTCAAACTTTCGGTCAAAATTCATTTTGATCGTTATTTTTATTACTACAATTTAGTTTTATAAAAAAAATTAATTTTTTATATTTTATTATGTAAAGTCAATTAAAATTAATCAAATAAATATATTAACTATTTTATTGATTTTAATTAATTTTATATAATCAAGCATCATTAATATAATATTTTTAAAAATTTGAAATCCAAAATAATCTTAAAATTTTAAAATCTATCGGATCATTTAGATAAGGTTTAGACGTGATTGATTTGTCTACAATTTTTGCAGGATTGAAAACTTTCATGTTCATTGAATCATTTGATGATCTTTAGGAAAGCCATAGGCCTATACCAAAATTTGTTTATATGAAGCATAGACTTTGGTGTGATGCTTATTTGCACGTATAAAGCTCAGTTTGCACAACTCTTGATGTGATCTTAAGGACAATGTTGTGTGGGCGAAGAAATAGTCAAGCATGTTAACTCTATTTTTTTTTGTTCAGACAGACGATGACATCAATCTAGAATGAATCAAGCCCGAAATATAAGAATACAAAATTTGAATAAGAACCAAAGGACATAGGTTAGCATCAAGGTCCAGAGTGATGTGCCTTTTCGGCAGCTATTCAGTCAGCCACTGAGTTGGCTTTCCAATAGATATGTCGAATCTAGACACTAAAAGTATGTTGAAGCATAGTTCGAATATCATGGATAAAAAAGTTGATGGGTGAATAATCGCTGAAATACTATCGAAGTCAGCAAATAATAGTAATAAAATTCCCTCTATAATAGTCTCAGGATGCCCAAACTACTGATGGCATAGAATATTTTAGCCAACACAGAATACAACAGCACAGAGAAGCCAAGAAAGCCTCCTCTGGCTAGCGTGTCAACTCCATTGCACTTCTTAAACCATTCATTATGATGTATTTTCATATGAAGAGGTCACTAGATTTGACCTGTCGGACGAGTGCTCGATGAATCAAATAAATAATATATTTCTTTGTTTGATGGCATCATCTATCATCAATTGCTGGCTGAAGGAAGTCACAAGTTAGCATGAAGATTGTGAATGACTTTGAAAGGTTAGAGTTAATGCTTGGCGTTTACCTTAATAAAAACCTCTCCTATAAATTAAAAAAAAATGGACACTAACTATGGATGTTGAGAAATTTGGAAAATTGTATTTACCCCAACTTTATTGATTTTGATGATTTCCAAAAGCCACAAGTATTTTAAAAGAAACAATGAGTTTATTTATCAAAATTCTTGAGCTTATTCTAAATGAAAGCAATGGACTCTCAATGTTCAAATTCATTGAGTTATGAATCATTTTTGAAAAAGAAGTTTCAAGCTCTATATTTAATATTTCAAAGAGGAATTTTTACACTATATATTTCATTCCATGATTTCTTGAAACATGTCTTGAATTCATGCTTAATGTCATATTTACTGTATTCAAGTCAAAATATCATTTAAATTTATTCTGGGATAAATTTCAAATTCAATCAGAAAAATATCTGACTTTTGATACGTTCCGGAGCCGACTCTAGAGTTTCAGAGTCGACTCCTGTAAGTAACTGAGATTTCTGATTTTCTTGAGTCGACCCTTGGTTTTCAAGAGTCGACCCCTGACTCTGTGCGAGCCGACTCCTGTCTGTGCGAGCCGACTCCACTCAAACAACAGAAACCATATTTTTTGAGCAGTTCTCGAGTCGACTCCCCATTTTCCTTGAGTCGACCCCCGACTTTGGGAGCCAACACTTTGGTTTTTTGCGAGTCAACCCTCTAACATTTAAAATGTTTCTATTTTTAGTAATCGACTTCAAGCCGACTCCCACAAAGCTCGAGTCGACTCCGCGAAATCTGGGCGCGATTTTTCACGATGACACATCAGCCCCAATGGTATGATTTTCAAATAACGGCTATTTTTCTATGTTTCTAACAGATATATTTTTGCAGAATCTATAAATAGAGGAGCTCTTTTCAAATCAACATAAGGAATAGAAAATCAAAAAGAGAGATTACTGCCTTATCCAAAAAGAGGAAAAAATAGAGCTTTATTGGAAAAATCTTCTAGTTCAAAATAGAGTGATTCAAAAGGAGTGAAATCAAAGAGGAAGTTTCGTCTGCTCCAGATCATCAATCCACAAGAGTCAAAAGAAAATCCAAAAGCTTTTCAAAGATCAAATCGAAGGATTTTCAACATTCAACAAAAGGAGAAAAAGCTTCATCTCAACTCTAAAGTTTTCAAACAGTCAAGAATCTTGCTGAGGCCGGATTCAATACTTCAAGAGGAGTTAAAGAGGAGAAGGAAGAAAGCCAAAGCCACAACCATCTGCAATCTTATCAGGCTTTTCTAATCCTTTTATACTTTATTTGTATATTTGCTCAAGAGGAGCATTTCCTTACTTAAACTCTATTGTTTTGATTGTTTGCTGATTCAATCAGTGGATTGAATCAGTGGAGGTTATTATACCTCGTTGCAAGCCGGAGTGCTTGTGTTGGGTTAGTTGTGAGCCCGTAAAAACCAACGTGTAGGGTTTTGTGCTGGTGAGCCCGAGTAAAATTGGCTGGGTTCGTTGTGCGCCCGTGAAAACAACAAGTTTGAGTTGTGAGCTTGAAAACAACTTGGCTGTAATCGAAGAGATTATAGTGTGGGCCCAAGTGAATCTTGGGAGTGGACGTAGGTGTTGGTTGCACCGAACCACTATAAAATTATCTTGTGTTTGCCGTGCTATATTTTCTCTCTCTCTCTCTCTCTTTATTATTTGCTTGTGTATTGATTAAAGTTAGCCTCTCACTTGCACATTTTGCTAACTAATCAACTAAAGTTAAAAAGACTTAAATTTTTAAGAACCCAATTCACCCCCCCCCCTCTTGGGTTGCCATCTGGGCCAACAATTGGTATCAGAGCAAGTGCTCATTTAGAATTTGATCTCACGATCAAGGGCTAAAGATCCTTATGGCAACACAAAGTGGTTCATGTTTTGCTGAAGGTCATTCTACAAATCGACCTCCTTTATTTAATAGAACCAACTATTCATATTGGAAAGCAAGAATGAGAATATTCATTCAAGCTTCTGACTATGAATTGTGGGGAGTAATAACTAATGGACCTAGTACACCCACACACTTAGTTGAAGGCATTCTTGTTCCTAAGCCCGAAAGGGATTGGAATGACAATGGTAGAAAAATGGCTCAATTAAATGCTAAAGCCATTAACATTTTATACTGTTCCTTAGACTCAAATGAATTCAACCGAATCTCAACATGTAATTCCGCAAAAGAAATTTGGGATAGGTTGGAAATAACACATGAAGGAACAAACCAAGTCAAGGAATCAAAAATAAATATTTTGGTTCATAAATATGAATTATTTACAATGGAACAAACTGAAACCATCACATGCATGTTCACTAGATTCACTGATATTGTGAATGGTTTAAAGAGTCTTGGTAGAATTTATTCTAATGCTGACCTTGTGCGCAAAATTCTTAGGTCACTACCAAGATCGTGGGAAGCAAAGTCACTGCTATCCAAGAAGCAAAGGACCTCAATGCATTACCTTTAGAGGAGCTTCTAGGATCCCTAATGACCCACGAGCTGACAATGAAGCAGCATGTTGAGGAGGAAACAAAAAGAAAGAAAACACTTGCCCTTAAAACTGCAGAAATAGAAGAAAGCAGCAGTGAAAGTAATGATGAAGATGATGATAAAACTATTCTCTTGGCCAAAAAATTCAGAAAGTTTATGAGAAAAAGATCCTTCCATAAAAAGAAATTTGGAGCAAGAACTGATGGAGAAAAAGATAAGAGAAAGGACAAGGAGAAAGAAAAAGAGAAAGAGCCCGTAGTATGTTATGAGTGTAAAAAGCCAGGGCACTTTAGATATGATTGTCCTTTGCTGAAAAAGGCCTACAAGAAAAAGAAGAAAGCATACATGGCAACATGGTCTGATGAATCTTCCTCATCGGAAGAAGATGAACAAAAGAAGTTGCCAATATCTGCTTCATGGCCAACAACGACGACAACGACAATGAGGTAAGTTCTGAAAACTCAAATGATGAATTCACTTTTGATGAAATTTGAGGCTTTCAATGAACTTATGATTGATTTTAAATCTTTGAAAAAGAAGTATAAGTTTTTGAAAAATGACAATATTAGCTTAGCTAAAAGTAAAAATGAATTAGCTTTAGAAGTTAAGAACTTAACTAATGAAAAAGAAGAACTTAGCAAAGAAAGAGATAATTTTAATCAAGAAATAGATTTGTTGAAATCTGAAACTAAAAACTCAACAAAAGATTTAAAAGATCAATTAGAAACCTTAGCCTTAGAAAAAGAACAGCAAGTTAAAGATAATGATTCATTAAAGAAAGAAGTTATAAAATATAAAGACATTGTTGAGAAATTCACCTTAAGTTCAACTAAACTAAACATGATTTTAGATAATCAAAAAGCTGTTTTCGATAAAGCTGGCCTAGGTTATAATACGTATAGGAAACAAAATTTTTTAAAGAATATTTTTGTAAAAGCAATCAAAGTAATATAACTTGTTTTAAATGCAATGAAAAAGGTCATAAATCATTTGAATGCAAAACATCAAATAATTATAACAACAAGTTAAATGTTAAAGCAAAGAAAATATGGGTTTCGAAAGGAATAATTTTTGTTGCTACTAACCATGAAGGACCCAAGAAAGCTTGGGTACCTAAGCATAAAGTTTGATTATATTGCAGGAATGTCTTGTAGCCAAAAGATCAAAGAAAAAGTGGTATCTTGATAGTGGCTGCTCAAGACATATGACGGGTGACAAAGAGGAATTCATCACCCTAGAAGAAAAGAAAGGTGGAGTTGTGACGTTTGGCGATAACGGTAAAGGTTAAATTATGGGCCTTGGTAAAGTTCGCGTAACTCCATCTATATTTATTGATAATGTACTTTATGTTGATGGTTTAAAGCACAATTTAATTAGTATAAGCCAACTATGTGATAAGAACTTTAATGTTTCATTTAAATCTTCTATTTGCATAGTATCTGATTCCATTAATGATAGCATTGTTTTTACTGGTTATAGACATGGCAATGTGTACTTAGTTGACTTAGACAAATTATCTGAAAGTAGTCATTGCCTAATTGCTGACAATGCTAACATAAATGATATTGGATGGTTATGGCATCGTAGATTAGGTCATGCAAGCACACACCTTATTTCAAAACTAATTAAGATGGATTTAGTTAAAGGTTTACCTAAGTTAGATTTTGAAAATAACAAAATCTGTGATGCATGTCAATTTGGAAAACAAACTAGAAGTTCTTTCAAATCTAAAAATGTTGTTTCAACTTCTAGGGCATTGGAGCTACTTCACATGGACCTATTTGGACCAACTAGAACCACAAGTCTAGGAGGAAAGAAATATGGTTTAGTGATTGTAGATGATTACTCTAGGTACACTTGGGTGATGTTTTTAGCTCACAAAGATGAGACTTTCTCGATATTTCTGAAATTCTTCAAGAAAGTCACAAATGAGAAAAACACTACCATAGTGTCTCTAAGAAGTGATCATGGAACTGAATTTAAAAATTACTTATTTGAAAGTTTTTGTTCTGAAAATGGAATTAATCATAACTTTTTAGCCCCTAGGACTCCACAACAAAACGGTATAGTTGAAAGAAAAAATAGAACCTTAGAAGACATGGCCCGTACCATGCTATGCGAAAGCAACTTACCAAAGTATTTTTGGGCGGAAGCAATTAACACAGCATGTTACATCTTAAACAGAGCATTAATAAGACCAATATTAAAGAAAACACCTTATGAATTATGGAATGAAAGAAAACCAAATATAAAATACTTTCATGCATTTGGATGTAAATGTTTTATTCATAATAATGGTAAAAATAATTTAGGCAAATTTGATGCTAAATCTGAAGAAGGAATATTCTTAGGATATTCAACAACTAGTAAAGCTTATAGAGTATTTAACAAGAAAACATTAGTAGTTGAAGAATCCATTCATATAGTTTTCGATGAGTCTTTAGCATCTAGTTCTGAAAAGCTTGATGATGAGGAAGATACAAACATAATTGAAAAAGATCTTGAAAAACTTAATATTGAAGTATCTTCAGATCATGAGCAAGAAGCTAAAGATGATGATTCACATAAGGACGATGATGTCAATATTGATCATAATGATATAGATCTTCCAAGAGACTGGAGATATGCTCATAGTCATCCTAAGGAATTGATTATAGGTGATCCATCTCAAGGAATAAGAACTAGATCATACATGAGAAATATAAGTAATCATCTTGCATTTGTATCGCAAATTGAACCCAAAACTATTGAAGAAGCTGAAAAAGATAATAATTGGATGTTAGCAATGCAAGAAGAATTAAATCAATTTACAAGAAATAATGTATGGACTTTAGTTGAAAGACCTAAAAATCATTCAGTAATAGGATCAAAATGGGTCTTTAGAAATAAATTAGATGAAAATGGCATTGTAATTAGAAACAAAGCTAGATTAGTTGCTAAAGGATATAATCAAGAGGAAGGTATTGATTTTGATGAAACCTTTGCACCTGTAGCTAGATTGGAAGCCATTAGATTGTTACTTGCATTTGCATGTCACATGAATTTTAACTTATTTCAAATGGATGTAAAAAGCGCATTTTTAAATGGATTTATAAATGAAGAAGTTTATGTAGAACAACCACCAGGTTTTGAAGATCACGAATTTTCAAATCATGTTTTTAAATTGCACAAAGCTTTATATGGTTTGAAACAAGCACCTAGAGCTTGGTATGATAGGTTAAGTAAATTCTTAATAGAAAATGATTTTATAAGAGGTAATGTTGATAAAACACTATTTTTGAAAAGAAAAAATAAAGATTTGCTTGTAGTACAAATATACGTAGATGACATTATTTTTGGTGCTACTAACGATTCTCTTTGTCAAGAATTTGCAAAGTTGATGCAGGGAGAATTCGAGATGAGCATGATGGGAGAACTCAACTTCTTCCTTGGACTCCAAATCAAACAATGCAAGGAGGGAATCTTTATCAACCAAACCAAATACACAAGAGAACTACTCAAAAAGTTTGGTATGGAAACAATGAAACCCCTCGGAACTCCAATGAGTCCTTCATGCAAGCTAGACAAAGATGAAGAAGGTAAAAAGATTGACCAAAAGTATTATCGAGGTATTATCGGATCCCTTCTTTATTTAACAGCAAGTAGACCAGATATTATGTTTTCAGTATGTTTATGTGCTAGATTTCAATCTGAACCTAAAGAATCACATTTAATAGCTGTTAAAAGAATATTAAGATATCTAATTGGAACAAAAAATGTAGGTTTATGGTATTCTAGAGACTCTACATTAAACCTAATTGCATACTCAGATTCTGATTATGCTGGATGTAAACTAGATAGAAAAAGCACAAGTGGTGCATGCCATTTCTTAGGAAGTAACTTAATCACATGGTTTAGCAAAAAGCAAAATTCAGTTGCATTATCAACTACTGAAGCTGAATATGTAGCAGCTGGAAGTTGCTGTGCGCAAATCCTATGGATTAAGCGACAACTTGAAGACTATGGTATCACTCTTAATAAGACACCCATAAAATGTGATAATACAAGCGCAATCAATTTAACTAAAAATCCAATTCAACATTCAAGGACAAAACACATAGAAATTAGATATCACTTTATAAGAGAGCATGTAACTAATGAAGAAATTTGTCTTGAATATGTTAATACTGAAGAACAACTAGCTGACATCTTTACAAAACCTTTAAGCGAAGAAAGATTTTGTTATCTTAGAGGAGAATTAGGGATTTGTAACCCTTTTGGATAGATTTTGAAACCCCTAAGGAAATGTATCTAGAGTTCTTTCAATTTCTCAAAATCTTAAGGAAATTTTATCTAGAACTCATATCAATTTGATCTCTCAAAATTCATGATTTTTAATCATACTCAAAGATCAATTTCCAGACTCATTTCAGATTCTCTGAATCTTTATTCGTTTTTTTTTTCTGAAATGGTCTAGGAGCCGACTCGGACAGGATCGGAGTCGACCCCTGTTTCTATTGGAACTCAGGAGCCGACCCCCGCTCTGCGCGAGTCGACTCGATGTTGGGTCCGTGCTCAGTGACTAGTCGGGAGCCGACTCCACACTTTGCGCGAGTCGACTCGACGTGGTCCCAGTTTGATTATTTAGGGCACGAGTCGACCCCACGGACATTTCATTCATTTCAAATCTTTCCAAACTCTCTCCAAAGCTTTTCCAAACCTTCCAAAACTCCAACAACCTCTGATTAATCACTCCATTGAGATCTATGGCACCTAAAACCCGTGGAGCTAGCAGTAGTGGCACTGGATTGAAGAGGAAACGGACTGTTCGACGACCCGTTCGCGAGCCGTCTCCGATTCATCCTCTACCCTTCTCCGAGTGATTTTCCTGCTCCAGCTACCACTCTTCAGGTAGATCACCTTGCCAGTAGAGTTATCACAACAGATAGAAAGGTTGATTTTGAGTTGTTTGAGAATGAAGGCTTTATAATAGGTAGGCAGTTGATTGAGATGGGATTTGAGAAAATGTGTTCACTGGACTGTCCCACGTACCCTGCTCTAGTTAAGGAGTTTTACAAAAATTTGACCAGAGGAGATGATGGTTTAGTGAGCGTAGTGAGAGGCATTGGTCTGAACATCACTTCCACTATTCTATCTAGATTGTTAAATTTACCCCTGTCTGGACCATCCACCTTTGCCCCAGAGGATAGATCTCCAGCCCTCACAAGACTATTGAACAGAAATTTTGAGGGATTTGAAGAAGTTTTTGCTAGTCAGTTGCCTTTGGAGCTGAGATTACTTCACAATATCTGCAGCAGAATTTTGTTTCCCAAGACCGGCAGATTCGACTATGTATCTGAGAGAGATATTTTTATTATGGATGCTGTTGTTTCTGGGAAGCCTATTAATCTACCTCGGATGATCATATGGTACATTGCCGATTATGGTGGGAAGAAGAAGTCAAGTTTGCCCTATGGCATGGTTCTAACAAAGCTATTTCAAAGCCAAGGGATTGCATTTGGTGATAGTGAGCCGAAAAAGGAACTAAGGCATACTGATTTTTACTCTTTGGCTACTATACATCGAATGGGGTTTGTTAAGAGGAATGGAAGTTGGGAGAGAAAGAATATTACTGAGGACAGAGCTATAGATGCTGAGGCCCCCAGACCTTTAGTAAGACATTCATCACCTGAGCCTCCTCAGAGCTCGTCTGTTCCAGATTCTGTTCCAGCTCTGCCCCTGATTCTACCCCTGCTCCTGCTTGCTCCTGCTCAGACTTCTACTTTATCATCTAGTAGCTTTTCTGATGTACAGTTAGATCAGCTTAGATCCTTATTCAAATCTGAGATAAGTGAGCATGAAAATAGACTGAAAAATGAATTTGACGAAAAGTTTATGAATTTGAAAGAAGCCTTGTATTCACTTAGTGATCGGGTTGCATCGATTGAATCTACTCTTAGTTCATCCATTAGCTCCTTAAGTGAAGACTTGAAGAATATTTTTGGAGAACTTAAGGATATCTGCGGTGACTCAGAGACCTATTCCCAGTGCAACGCCGAGCTTCAGGATAAGATTACAACTGCTTGCACTTTTGTAGATAATAAGCTTAAAGATTATGTTAGACTACAATGTGAAGGAATGAAGCAAATAGTTGATCACTTGAATATGATTACAAGAAGAAACTTTTGATTTTTTATGTAATCTCTTTTTGATGTAATCAAGTTTACTTTCAATGTAATGAGTAAGTTTACATTTTCATGTATTATCATTTTGAAGTAATGAGAAAGTTTGATGCATTACTTATGTCAATTTCAATTGTAAGTATCCTTGAATAATTTGAATGATTATCCTCAATTGATAATTTGAATGGTAAAAGATAAAGAATGATATTGATATAAGCATGAGCTTCCTAACCTTTTTGTTGATTACAAAAAAGGGGGAGAGATTTTATTTAATCGTATATGCTTTCAATTAAATATATGCTTTCAATATACTTTCAATGCAGTCAAAGTTTAAATTTGAAAGAGGGAGAGATAATTTGAATATTAAAGAGGGAGAGTTAATTTAAGTAAAAAGGAGAGATAACTAAGTTATCATTATGCTTAATGTTTGAAAAGGGAAAAATTATTTGCTTGAACTTAACAATTGAAAATTCTGAATGAATTACAAAATTAAGTTTCATAGGGGGAGCTATCTCATTTAGGGGGAGCCTCTCAATGAACATAAAAATTGATTTTGGGTTCAGAAAATTTTCAATACAAACATGCATATACTCAATGTTTTTATCATCATAAAAAAGGGGGAGATTGTTGAGAAATTTGGAAAATTGTATTTACCCCAACTTTATTGATTTTGATGATTTCCAAAAGCCACGAGTATTTTAAAAGAAACACTGAGTTTATTTATCAAAATTCTTGAGCTTATTCTAAATGAAAGCAATGGACTCTCAATGTTCAAATTCACTGAGTTATGAATCATTTTTGAAAAAGAAGTTTCAAGCTCTATATTTAATATTTCAAAGAGGAATTTTTACACTATATTTCATTCCATGATTTCTTGAAACATGTCTTGAATTCATGCTTAATGTCATATTTACTGTATTCAAGTCAAAATATCATTTAAATTTATTCTGGGACGAATTTCAAATTCAATCAGAAAAATATCTGACTTTTGATACGTTCCGGAGCCGACTCTAGAGTTTCAGAGTCGACTCCTGTAAGTAACTGAGATTTCTGATTTTCTCGAGTCGACCCTTGGTTTTCAAGAGTCAACCCCTGACTCTGTGCGAGCCGACTCCTGTCTGTGCGAGCCGACTCCGCTCAAACAATAGAAACCATATTTTTTGAGCAGTTCTCGAGTCGACTCCCCATTTTCCTCGAGTCGACCCCAACTTTCGGGAGCCGACACTTTGGTTTTTCGCGAGTCGACCCTCTAACGTTTAAAATGTTTCTATTTTTAGTAATCGACTTCGAGCCGACTCCCACAAAGCTCGAGTCGACTTCGCGAAATTGGGCGCGATTTTTCACGATGACACATCAGCCCCAATGGTAAGATTTTCAAATAACGGCTATTTTTTTGTGTTTCTAACGGATATATTTTTGCAGAATCTATAAATAGAGGAGCTTTTTTCAAATCAACATAAGGAATAGAAAATCAAAAGAGAGATTACGCCTTATCCAAAAAGAGGAAAAAACATAGCTTTATTGGAAAAATCTTCTAGTTCAAAATAGAGTGATTCAAAAGGAGTGAAATCAAAGAGGAAGTTTCGTCTGCTCCAGATCATCAATCCACAAGAGTCAAAAGAAAATCCAAAAGCTTTTCAAAGATCAAATCGAAGGATTTTCAACATTCAACAAAAGGAGAAAAAGCTTCATCTCAACTCCAAAGTTTTCAAACGGTCAAGAATCTTGCTGAGGCCGGATTCAATACTTCAAGAGGAGTTAAAGAGGAGAAGGAAGAAAGCCAAAGCCACAACCATCTGCAATCTTATCAGGCTTTTCTAATCCTTTTATACTTTATTTGTATATTTGCTCAAGAGGAGCATTTCCTTACTTAAACTCTGTTGTTTTGATTGTTTGCTGATTCAATCAGTGGATTGAATCAGTGAGGTTATTATACCTCGTTGCAAGCCGGAGTGCTTGTGTTGGGTTAGTTGTGAGCCCGTAAAAAACAACGTGTAGGGTTTTGTGCTGGTGAGCCCGAGTAAAACCGGCTGGGTTCGTTGTGCGCCCGTGAAAACAACAAGTTTGAGTTGTGAGCTTGGAAAACAACTTGGCTGTAATCAAAGAGATTATAGTGTGGGCCCAAGTGAATCTTGGGAGTGGACGTAGGTGTTGGTTGCACCGAACCACTATAAAATTATCTTGTGTTTGCCGTGCTATATTTTCTCTCTCTCTCTCTCTCTCTATTATTTTCTTGTGTATTGATTAAAGTTAGCCTCTCACTTGCACATTTTGCTAACTAATCAACTAAAGTTAAAAAGACTTAAATTTTTAAGAACCCAATTCACCCTCCCCCCCCTCTTGGGTTGCCATCTGGGCCAACAATGGATATATGAGATAATGCATTTCAATCATTCTAGTTTAACATTGCTTAGGAAAAAAAATATTTATGCATTTAATTAAATAAGTATTAAACTAGGGTTATTAGGATTTTTAAGCAGCAGACTAACTGGGCAATATATGCCAAATATTACATAAAAAAGTGAGTTATTTACTGATTATGCGTGATATATATCAATCAAATAATTTCAAAGTCCACTAAAAATCGAGTGAGCCAAAAACCAGTCATATTCACTAATCAAGTTATCTTGGATCATCCAAAGTATAAATCAAAAACATAATTATATATATAGCTATTGATATAATTTATCATTTAAATTTACTAATGAGATGACATAAATATTTTGACAGCAATTATTAATTCTATGATGATTAAAGTCATATTTTTTTCTAGTAATCTCTACTAGTTTAATTTAAGCATGAAAGTAGCATACTTGTCTCTCTTATTTACTCATTGTTATGGCTTGCCCCCTTAGATGTACCAAACATAATGCTAACTCATTAGTTCATGAATCCTTATTGCCATGGTAGAAGTTGAGTTGTAATAATAGAATACTTCTTTTCACATTAGCAAATTTGAAACGGCATAAAGTGGGAATGATAAATAATTTATTTAATTAAATTATCAAAAAGTAGTGTTTTATTAATATATTTTTTTGTATAGTAGGTCAAAAAGGTTAACAACAGTTATCTATCATCATCTATCCAAGATAGCTATTTCTCGGTAGCTAGAATGTCATGGCTTGCATCAATTAAAATGTGAAAATAATTTTAAGATGGGAATTTGATAAATATGAGATGGTAGAACTTTCTTGTATTAATCACAAAAACCTCTGAGACACCCATCTATTTTTTATAATAATTCTTAACCTAACTCAATTCAACTCATTTAAGTTTTTTTTCAACTACAAGAGTGATCTAATAGACGGGGGCAGTTGTGTAAATTGTCGACCCATTCCATCGCTGATGGGCTGGTGGGGAGCTTCTATTTGCACCGCAAAAATTGCTTAGTACACCCTAAATTTTTTAAAAATTTAATTCTTAAACGGCTCTTAAAACCCTCGCCCTCTTCGTTTTACACTTTGGCAGCCCCTTCCCTCCCATTCGACTTCCTCCTTCTTCCCCGTTCACTCCGACAGCCCCCCTCGGCTTTCCCCCTTCTTCATTCCCCACCTCGGCTTTCCCCCTTCTTCGTTTGCTCTAGCAAATCACCCCCTTCGGTTTGCTCTGGCAGCCCCCCAGCTTTCCTCCTTTCCTGTTCGCTCCAGTGGAACCCCTCCCAGTTCGTTCTGACAGCCCCCTAGCTTTCCTTCTTCCTCGTTCGCTCCGACGGACCCCCCTCCTTAAGCATCGAGGCAAGGGAAAGTTGGGAAGGGGGGTCAGTGCTTGGTAGAGAAAGCCGTCCAAGCGAATTGGGAGAAGGGGCACCGAAGCGAACAGGGAAGAAGGGGAAGCCAGGGGCTGGCCGGAGCGAACCCATGCTGTCAGAGTGGAGCGGAGCGTACGAGGAAGAGGAAGGTGAGGGTTTTAAGGATAATTTAAAAATTAATTTTTTAAAAAAATTTAAGGGTGTATTTAGCAATTTTTGCGGTGCAAATGGAAGCTCTCGCTGGTGGGGTGTGGGCATCCATGGGAATTTCTATTCGGCCTGCAACTTTTGCTCAGTAGCCTCTCCTGTTTTAAAAATAAAATAAAAATTTTAAACTATCCCCCCATCCCCGTCTCCTCCACATCCCCGACCCACTACTCCTCTCCGTCTTCCGGCCCCCTTCCGCCCCCCTCCCCTCATCACGTCTCCTCTTGGCACCGCCCCCTTCCCCCTCTCCCTTGGTCTTTCATCTTCTTTCCTCTCCATCTCCTCCTCTTCCCTAGCACCCCCCACTCTTCAGCAACGATGCCCCCCAGCCCCATCTCCTCCTTACTCCCTGGCACCGGCCCTCTTCGGCCCCCGATGCCCCCCACCCTTCGGGCACTGGCCCTCTCCGCCTCCGGTGCCCCCCTCGCTTCTCGAGCACTATTCGACCAAACAGGCCAAACGGACGGCCTTCGTTCGGCCTATTTGGCCGAATAGAGAGCCTTTGTTCGGTCCTATTTGGCCGAACGGTGTCGGAAGGAGAGACAGTGCCGAAAAAGAAGATGTTGGGTTGATTTTCATTCAATCCATTCCCTTTCATTTTCATTCAATCCAATCCATTGCTAATTGAGTTCAATCCAAATCAATTCTAATTCTTTCCTTTCTTAGGCATTTGCATACTTTCCTTAGGGTAGTATAACAATAGTGCATTAAAAAGAGAGTAGCATTCTTGGTTCAAATTTTTGATGAATTGTAGTGCTGCTTTCATCAAAAGAAGACTGTTGTATCATGGGAGACAATCGTCATACTGATCGTAAGCACCATTGCGGGACGAAATTGTCTTAAGGATATAGAGTATAACTTTAGCCTTAGTCTTATCAATTAGGTAGCTACCATCTGCCCACCCAACAGGATATCTAAAGAACCATCTAAAATTATAAATTTCTACATGCGAGGAATGCCATTATGATCCACATTTTGTGATTCTTTGATCGAAATCAACGAGTCCTTTACTATTTTATTTCCAAGTAATAAAAGAGATCTTTTATGGTACTTGATCATGTCATTCAATAATTTCTTTTAAGAGAAAGCATCTTCCTTGTATTTGAATTCATGAAGATGCATCGCATAAGGATCCTACAAATCTTTTGACTGATAAGTATAGGAAAACAAACCACCAGTAAGGGAGCACTGTCACTACATCAACCTATAATATCAATTCTTTTGTTTCAATTGAAATATAGTAGTTGTATCATAATACCATTTCCTAAAGAAAAAGAAGAAAAGTGACCACCACGTATGTATCTTTTCTAATTTCAATGATTTTTTCTACCCTAAAATTTAATCGTTTTACCCTTCCATCAAAACAAATTATTTTGTATCTATTCAAAAGAATACTTTCAAAAATGAATTTAAAAAATTATAATCACTTACAAAGTAAGTAGTACAGTTTACCACTTCCTCCAAGAGGGTTATGTAAGAAAAAGGATAACTTTGGCATATCTTCATAGGGAATGAACGAGACTATATATAGTCATATAAAACTAAGAATTTTCCTCACAACTTGTATACCTTCTTTCAAGAAGGAAGCAAACATATGCTAAATACTTCTTCTTAATAATTTGTTACCAACGACTGTTAGATCATGCAATCACTGCTTTTGAATGAGAAAAACATCATTGCTTTTGGAAACAAAATTTGATTTTAAGTCCTCTAGCTAGAAAGTTGTTGCTAATATTCCATGGGAGAAATAATAATTTTGATCACTCGTATAGACGTTAGAAGCTTACCTTCCGTGTCATCTACCCTACCATGGGCTAAAAAGACACTCTTTTAATTTATCAGAGCTACAACAGAAGATCAAGGACCGAACTCTCCTATAAAGTCATAAAATACAAAGAAAAGATAAAAGCTTACTACAAAAACATTGGAAGAGAATGTCTCTCTTTCATCGTAAGATCTCTTCTGCTAATTCTATGTTGGATTTGACTTGCTTGGTGGCAGCCTCTTCAAGCTTGCGCTGGCCTCTATCTCAGACTGCTTGTCTCCTGCTACATGGAAGCCTTTCAGATTTACAGAGTTGCAAGCCACAGGCTCCAACAGCCTTCTTAACTGGACCTTCTTGCCTGGAGATGTTCTCACCAAGGAGGCTGGTGATGGAAAGCTTAGATAGAAATGCAGGAGAAATAAAACAACGGAAATTAAGGAAAGAGAGAGCTCTGAAGATGGCTTTCATGTTTGGGTGGGATGGTTAAACGGTGCCCATTTATATAAGATCTCTAAGCCCGCTATTACACCTTAAGAAGACAAGCTTATTGTAACAGACGCAATAGAACAATAATTTATTCTTTGTTTTCTGATATAGGCTGGGACTTGGAAGTGGCTGATCATGTGATGCATATTTGACTATTCCACATCTCTGACCCCTTTGCATAATCCTAATCACCATAGCTTGTGGGAGTCATGTGATCATTCCACTGGTATCAAAAAGCATGAGTAATCCGACACCAGCACCTGATATTTTAATTGCAAGCAGGTTTAGATTAAGATGGAATGGTTGAGCTTAGGTTAGCTGGGAGAGCCAGCTTTCCAGGGTGCATATCACAACACAAATCAGGTTGGCCATAGAAGTACCATCCATGTTCTGGATTCCTTTGGCCTATAGATTCCAAATGACAATGCCATGAGTCTGGTGGGAACGAAACCAGCATGGAGACTTCCACATGCTAAGAGCGACGACTACAATTAGGTCATTTTGCCTCTAGTCTAACAGTCAAAGTTCTTGCCATGCCCTCGTAATATCATTTTGGCATTTGGACATTTTCCAGGTGTTTCCTTGTTTCTCTCTAGATTCTCATACGCCGATAACATATGGAACATTGTTGGCCCAGATGACAACCCAAGAGGGGGGGTGAATTGGGTTCTTAAAAATTTAACCTTTTGAAACTATGTGCTTTGGAATAAATGAAATTAAGTGTAGGATAAATATTAAGCACAAATAAAGAGATAGAGCGAGAGAGTCAAAACACGGCAAACACAAGGATTTTATAGTGGTTCGGTGTATCCAACACCTACGTCCACTCCCAAGAATCACTTGGGTCCACACTATAATCTACTTGATTACAGTCGAGTTGTTTTACAAGCTCACAACTTAAAACTTGTTGTTTCCCTCGGGATTACAACGAACCCAGCTGGTTTTTCGGGCTCACCAGCACAAAACCCAACCACAAGCTATCCTTAGCTTGTACCGAGGTATACCACCTCCACTAATTCAATTCCTTGATTGAACTAGCAAACAATAAATGAGAATAGAGTTTAAGTACACAGCAGCTCCTCAAATGAGCAAATAAACAAAGTAATAAACAAGGTTCAGAAAAGCCTATTTGAAGATCTTTGAATGTGTGCTTTTCTTCTTTTCCTCTTCTCCTTTGAAAAATTGAATCAGGGCCTCAGCTCAGATTCTTCAGAAACTTGCAGTTGAGAAGATGAGGATTTGGGGCTTTTACTTTCTCTCTTCAAATGTTGGAAATCTCCTTGATTTAAACTTGAGAAGCTTGTGGATTTCTCTTTGAGCTTTTTGAGGATGATGGATTTGAGCTTTGACTCTTCCCTCTTTGATTCCTTGCTCAAGATATCTCAGATTTTTTAATCTATTTTTCTCTCTGTTTCACCACCTTCAAACGGACGGTTCCCCCCTTTTTATAGATCTCTTAATCCAGGTTTTAGGTGGGAAATATAGCCGTTGGAGATGTTTGGATTCTTTTATACACAAAGAAAATAGCCGTTAGAGGTTAGGTGAAAAGAAATCTTACCGTTGAAGTACGTTCTGATAGATAAAAAATCCGTTCCTGACAGGTTGGAGTCGGCTCCAACTTTTCAGGTGTCGGCTCCAAGTCGGGTGTTCAAAAATAATAAAGAAAAAGTTGTTGGGAAGTCGGCTCCGAAAAAGGTAAGTGTCGGCTCGTCGCTTTCGGGAGTCAGCTCCGGAAACTATAAGTGTCGGCTCCAGAAAAGTTCATAAAACACGCTCTCTGTTCTCAGGTTAGAATCGGCTCCAGAAACTCAGGTGTCAGCTCCAGAAAAGTCCATAAAATATGCTCTCTATTCTCAGGTTAGAGTCGGCTCCAGAAACTCAGGTGTCAGCTCCCGAAATCTCAGGTGTCGGCTCCCGAATTCTATGTGTCGACTCCAGAAACTGAAACAGAATGCACTTCTCTGTATCTCAGGTTGGAGTCGGCTTTGAAACCTTGGGTGTCGACTTCGGACCGTACCAAAATCTCAGAAACTTTTTGATACGCCTTGGTGTCGGCTCTTGACTATTTGGGTGTCAACTCCAGGCTCTGAACTTTGAAAATTCCTTTTAAAATATTGATTCAAAACATGTTTCTTTATCCATTTTGATTGATCAAACATTTTAATCCCTGAAACACTTGTTAAATCTATTAGAAATAAAATGAATATACTCATGTCTTTTATTAATCATCAAAATCAATAATTGGGTCAACAATCTCTCCTTTTTTGATGATTATAAAAACATTGAGTATATGCATGATTAAACATTAAGATTTTCAAATCAAATATCTCAATTATTTATTCCTCACAGGTAAGCTCCCCTTGAATGAGGTAGCTCCCTCTATGATACTCAATTTAACATATTCTTCCTTTTAACAGTAAACTTTTAATGTTTAATACCAATTAAACAATTATATCTATTTTAACATCTATTCATCCTTTCGATACATATATAGAATTGAAATTTCAATTACTTCTCCTTATGTTCAATTAATTAAGCTTATTTGATTTAATGCATATACAAAAGCTAAATACTTCTCCCTTTTTTTTGTTTTACATTAAATGCATATACGATTATTAAATACTTGATTACTTCTCCCCCTTTTTTGTAATCAATAAAAAGGTCAAGAAGTTTCAAGTGAAATGACAAAATTGATAGTTACTTCAAAGATCAAAAGACATTCATTAAGTATCATAAGTTCATTACATCAAGAAGTCAAGCATTACATCATTTTACAAAATGAAACTTCATTACATCAACATCAAACAAGACTAAACATCATCTTTCAACAATATCAAGGAAATTTCATTACAAGATAATCAAAAGTTAGTTCTAATACGTCTTTGCAATTCTTCTACTATTCTTGCCATTCCTTCACTCTGAGTCTTGACAAAAGCCTTCAGTCTTTCATCAACAAATGTACATGCAGATGCAATTTTATCCTGAAGCTCAGCATTACAATTGAAATAAGTCTCTGAGTCTCCATCAATATCTTTAAGTCCTTCAAAAATGTTCTTGAGATCGTTCTTTAAGGATTCAGCGGAGGCTCCAAGAGTAGACTCAATTATTCTAACTCTTTCATCCAAAGAATAGAGTGTCTCTCTCAAGTTCATGAACTGGCTATCTAACTCAGATTTCATCTCTTCCTTGTGAGTGGCAAAAATACTTCCAAGCTATTCTAACTGAATATCTGAAAAACCAACAGATGACTGAACAAAAGCAGAAGGAACATGTGGAGCTGGAGGTACATCCTGACTGGGCTCTGGTGAGCTGTGTCTCACAGATGGTCTTGCCTCAGAAGGGCCAGGCACATTAGTCTCAGTAACCCTGTTGCCAGTATGACCTTTTCTCTCCCATTTACCATCTACTTTCACAAAACCCATCCTATGCATAGTGGCTAAGCTATAATAGTCAGTGTGCCTTAGGTTCTTCGAAGGCTCATTTTCAGAAATAACTACTCCTTGACTCCTAAAAACCAAGGTTAGGATCATTCCATAAGGCAGTGAAGATCTCTTCTTGCCTCCGGCCTCAGCCATATACCATATCATCATCCCAGCAAGATTTATAGGCTGACCTATCAAGATACTATCCATGACAATAATGTCTCACTCTGAGACATACTCAAAACGACCAGTCTTGGGAAATAGAATCCTACTGCAGATGTTATGTAACAGCCTAAGCTTAAGTGGCAATTGGTTTGCCCTAACCTCTTCAAATTTAGTTATTTCTCTTCTAACATTCTTGATAAAGCAGCCGATCTCTTACTGTGAATGTTTGCAACAAAACCAGTGACAAGAATGCTTAACATATTTCCTAAAATTTGAAAAGTAAGATGAATTCTCTTTCCTCTTACTGAACTAACAATCCCACCATCTTCTCTAGATAAATTCAGGTAAAATTCTTTGACAAGAGCTGGATAAGTAGGAACATCCAAAGAGCAAACTTTATCCCAACCGAGTTCTTTAATCTGTCTACCAATGTCAAAACCCTCGGTTTCAAAGAAATCAAAATCAACTTTCCTACCCATGGTAATAACTCGCCCAGCTAGGGTATCTACCTATGGAGATGAGGGGCCAGGATTATCTGAAGGAGTTGATGAAGAATCGTCACTAGGAGTGGGCTCACGGACGGGACGCCTCGCCGTACGCTTTCTTGTAGCAACGGGAGTATCAAAGATCGATCCCCTACGCTTGGTGCCATAGAAATCTTAGGGAATGATTGATTTGGGGAGTATTTAACTTTGGGAAGTTTGGAGAGGGTTTGGAGTGGATTTGGAAAGGGTTTGGAGAAGATAAAAATCGCGAAGGTGTCGACTCTGCCCTAATAAAGTCAATTTGGGACCACCAGATATCGACTCCCGCAAAATCGGGTGTCGACTCCAAGTCGCTAACACAGTTAGCACCCGAACTAGAGTCGGCTCCACTTAAGCGGGTGTCGGCTCCAAGGTCAAAGACCGAGAGCGACACAGAAGAGGTGTCGACTCCTCAAATTGAGGTGTCAACTCCACTGACAGTTTCAGAGAAAAATAAATGAGTTTCAAACAGCCGAAACTTGTCAAGATAAAATAATAAATTTTTAAAAAATCTTTGAAATATGGAGAATCAAATTGCTCAAATGACTAGATAAATTATCCTTAAAAATATGAAAGGAATCTCAAGAAATTGATAGAAATCTAGATAGTCATTCCTTAAGGGTTTCAAAGTCATTCCTTAAGGATCACAAATCCCTAATTCACCTCTAAGATAACAAAATCTCTCTTCACTCAAAGGTTTTGTAAATATGTCAGCTAATTGTTCTTCAGTACTAACATAATCAAGGCAAATTTCATTATTAGCTACATGTTCTCTTATAAAATGATAACTAATTTCAATGTGTTTAGTTCTTGAATGTTGGATTGGATTCTTAGTTAAATTGATTGCACTTGTATTATCACATCTAATAGGAGTTTTAAGTGTTATGCCATAATCTTCAAGTTGTCGCTTAATCCAAAGGATTTGAGCACAACAACTTCCATCTGCAATATATTCTGCTTCAGCAGTAGATAATGCAACCAAATTTTGCTTTTTGCTAAACCAAGATATTAAGTTACTTCCTAAGAATTGACATGTACCACTTATACTTTTCCTATCTAGTTTACATCCAGTATAGTCAGAGTCAGAATATGCAATTAAGTTTAGTGTTGAGTCTCTAGAATACCATAATCTTATATTCTTAGTTCCACTTAGATATCTTAAAATTCTTTTCACAGCAATTAAGTGAGATTCTTTAGGTTCTGATTGAAATCTAGCACATAGACAAACACAAACATGATATCTGGTCTACTTGCTGTTAAGTAAAGTAGAGATCCGATCATACCTCTATAGTATTTTTTATCTACCTTCTTACCATCTTCATCTTTGTCTAATTTGCATGAAGGACTCATAGGAGTTCCAAGGGGTTTGATTGATTCCATTCCAAACTTCTTGAGAAGTTCCTTTGTGTACTTTGTTTGGTTGATGAAAATCCTCTCTTTGCTTTGTTTGATTTGTAGTCCTAGAAAGAAATTGAGTTCTCCCATCATGCTCATTTCGAATTCACCCTGCATTAACTTAGTAAATTCTTGACACAAAAGATTGTTAGTATCACCGAATACAATATATCTGCATATATTTGTACTACTAATAAGTCTTTGTCTTTTCTTTTCAAAAATAAGGTTTTGTCTACATTTCCTCTAGTAAATCATTTTCAATCAGAAATTTGCTTAACCTATCATACCAAGCTCTAGGTGCTTGTTTTAAACCATATAG
Organism: Calamus simplicifolius; assembly: GCA_900491605.1. Classification (NCBI taxonomy): domain Eukaryota; kingdom Viridiplantae; phylum Streptophyta; class Magnoliopsida; order Arecales; family Arecaceae; genus Calamus; species Calamus simplicifolius. The sequence goes on along the minus strand of UESW01004706.1, from coordinate 405,080 downwards.
TGCTTTGTGCAATTTAAAAACATGATTTGGAAATTCATGATCTTCAAAACCAGGTGGTTGTTCCATAAATACTTCCTCATTTATAAAACCATTTAGAAATACACTTTTAACATCCATTTGAAATAAATTTATGTTCATATGACATGCAAATGCAAGTAGTAATCTAATTGCTTCTAATCTAGCTGCAGGTGCAAAAGTTTCATCAAAATCAATTCATTCTTCTTGATTATATCCTTTTGCAACTAATCTAGCTTTATTTCTAATTACTATTCCATTTTCATCCAATTTATTTCTAAATACCCATTTAGATCCTATAACTGAATAACCTTTTGGTCTATCAACTAAGGACCATACATTATTCCTAGTGAATTGATTTAATTCTTCTTGTATAGCTAGCATCCAATTACTATCTTTTTCAGCTTCTTCAATAGTTTTAGGTTTAATTTGAGATATAAATGCAAGATTATTGATATTTCTCATAGATGATCTAGTTCTTACTCCTTGAGATGGATCACCAATAATAAATTCCTTTGGATGACCATAGACATATCTCCAATCTCTAGGAAGATCTACTTCATTATGATTAGTATCAATATCATCAATCCTAGGTGAATCATTATCTTTAACTTCTTGTTCATGATCTGAAGATACATCTATATTTAATTTTTTAATATCTCTTTTTAGTATATTTGTATCTTCCTCATCATCAAATTTTTGTGAACTTGATAATAAAGACTCATCAAAAGCTACGTGAATAAATTCTTCTACAATTAAGTTTTTCTTGTTAAATACTCTGTAGGCTTTACTAGTTGTTGAATATCCTAAGAATATGCCTTCATCAGATTTTGCATCAAATTTACCAAGATTATATTTTTCATTATTATGAATAAAATATTTATAGCCAAATACATGAAAATAACCTATCTTTGGTTTTCTATTATTCCATAATTCATAAGGTGTTTTCTTAAGGATTGGCCTAATTAGGGCTCTATTAAGAATGTAACATGCCGTGTTTATATCTTTCGCCAAGAAGTACTTTGGTAGGTTGCTTTCGCATAGCATGGTATGGGCCATATCTTCTAGTGTCCTATTTTTTCTTTCTACAACTTCATTTTGTTGTGGTGTCCTAGGTGCAGAAAAATTATGATGAATGCTATATTCTGTGCAGAGATTTTCAAATAAGTAATTTTCAAATTCAGTGCCATGATCACTTCTAAGAGTCACTATGGTGTTGTTTTTCTCATTAGTGACTTTCTTAAAAAAATTTAAAAATATTGAGAAAGTCTCATCCTTATGAGCCAGAAATAATACCCAAGTGTATCTAGAATAATCATCTACTATCATAAGACCATTTTTCTTTCCTTCTAGACTAGTGGTTCTAGTAGGTCCAAAAAGGTCCATATGAAGTAGCTCTAATGGCCTAGAAGTGGAAACTACATTTTTTGATTTGAAAGAATTTATAGTTTGTTTGCCTAATTGACATGCATCACAAATTCTGTTATTTTCAAAATCTAGCTTTGAAAGATCTTTAACTAAATCCATTTTAATTAATTTTAAAATTAGGTGTGTGCTTGCATGACCTAATCTACGATGCCATAACCATCCAATCTCATTAGCATTAGCATTGTTAGCTACTAAGCAATAATTATTAGTAGACAAATTGTCTAAATCAATTAAGTATAGATTGTCATTTCTATTGCCAACAAATACAATGCTATTGTTAATGGGATTAGAAACAGTGCAGATAGAAGCTTCAAATGAGACTTTGAAACCTTTATCACACAATTGGCTAATACTAATTAAATTATGCTTTAAGCCATCTACATATAAAATATTTTCTAAAAAAGTAAAGGAAGTTATCTGAATTTTACCAAATCCCATAATTTGGCCTTTACCATTATCTCCAAATGTGACAACTCCTCTTTTATCTTCAAGGATGATGAATTGCTCCTTATCACCCGTCATGTGCCTTGAGCAGCCGCTATCAAGATACCACTTTTGTTTTGATCTTTTGGACGTAAGACACTCCTGCAAGGTGATCAAACTTTCTGTTTAGATACCTAAGCTTTCTTGGGTCCTTCATGGTTAGTAGCAACAAAGATTATTCCTTTCGGAACCCATATTTTCTTTCCTTTGATACTTAAATTCTTATTAAGTATTCTAAGATTGCATTCATAGGCTTTATGTCATTTTTTGTTACAGCAATAACATGGAAAATCATTCTTATCCTGTTCTTTTCTAAAGAAGTTTTTAACATACTTTTATTTCCTCTTATAAAATCATTTTAACAATGTTTTATCAACATTTCCTCTTATAAAATTATTTTCAATTAAGAATTTACTTAATCTATCATACCAAGCTCTAGGTGCTTGTTTCAAACCATATAAAGCTTTGTGCAATTTAAAGACGTGATTTGAAAATTCGTGATCTTCAAAACCTGGTGGTTGTTCTACATAAACTTCTTCATTTATAAAACCATTTAAAAATGCGCTTTTAACATCCATTTGAAATAAGTTGAAATTCATATGACATGCAAATGCAAGTAATAGCCTAATGGCTTCTAATCTAGCTACTGGCGCAAAGGTTTCATCAAAATCAATACCTTCTTCTTGATTATATCCTTTAGCAACCAATCTAGCCTTGTTTCTAATTACAATGCCATTTTCATCTAGTTTATTTCATATATCCATTTTGATCCTATTACTGAATGATTTTTAGGTCTTTCAACTAAAGTCCATACATTATTTCTTGTAAATTGATTTAATTCTTCTTGCATTGCTAACATCCAATTATTATCTTTTTCAGCTTCTTCAATAGTTTTGGGTTCAATTTGCGATACAAATGCAAGATGATTACTTATATTTCTCATATATGATCTAGTTCTTATTCCTTGAGATGGATCACCTATAATCAATTCCTTGGGATGACTATGAGCATATCTCCAGTCTCTTGGAAGATCTATATCATTATGATCAATATTGACATCATCGTCCTTATGTGAATCATCATCTTTAGCTTCTTGCTCATGATCTGAAGATACTTCAATATTAAGTTTTTCAAGATCTTTTTCAATTATGTTTGTATCTTCCTCATCATCAAGCTTTTCAGAACTAGATGCTAAAGACTCATCGAAAACTATATGAATGGATTCTTCAACTACTAATGTTTTCTTGTTAAATACTCTATAAGCTTTACTAGTTGTTGAATATCCTAAGAATATTCCTTCTTCAGATTTAGCATCAAATTTGCCTAAATTGTTTTTACCATTATTATGAATAAAACATTTACATCCAAATGCATGAAAGTATTTTATATTGGGTTTTCTTTCATTCCATAATTCATAAGGTGTTTTCTTTAAGATTGGTCTTATTAGGGCTCGATTTATGATGTAGCATGCTGTGTTAATAGCTTCCGCCCAAAAGTACTTTGGTAGGTTACTTTCGCATAGCATGATACGGGCCATGTCTTCTAAGGTTCTATTTTTTCTTTCAACTACACAATTTTGCTGTGGAGTCCTAGGGGCTGAAAAATTATGATTAATACCATTTTCAGAACAAAAACTTTCAAATAAGTAATTTTCAAATTCAGTTCCATGATCACTTCTTAGAGATACTATGGTAGTGTTTTTCTCATTTGTGACTTTCTTGAAGAATTTCAGGAATATCGAGAAAGTCTCATCTTTGTGAGCTAAAAACATTACCCAAGTATATCTAGAATAATCATCTACAATCACTAGACCATATTTCTTTCCTCCTAGATTTGTGGTTCTAGTTGGTCCAAAAAGGTCCATGTGAAGTAGCTCTAAAGCCCTAGTTGAAACAACATTTTTAGATTTGAAAGAACTTCTAGTTTGTTTTCCAAATTGACATGCATCACATATTTTATTATTTTCAAAAACTAGTTTAGGTAATCCTTTAACTAAATCCATTTTAATTAATTTTGAAATAAGGTGTGTGCTTGCATGACCTAATCTACGATGCCACAACCAACTAATTTCATTTATATTAGCATTGTCAGCATTAAGCAATGATCACTCAAAGATAATTTTTCTAGATCAACCAAGTAAACATTGCCATGTCTATAACCCGTAAATACAATGCTATTATCAATAGAATTAGTTACAGTGCATATAGAAGATTTAAATGAAACATTAAAGTTTTTATCACACAATTGGCTTATACTAATTAGATTATGCTTCAAACCATCAACATAAAGTACATTATCAATAAATGTAGATGGAGTTATACGTACTTTACCAAGGCCCATAATTTGACCTTTACCATTATCGTCAAACGTAACAACTCCACCTTTCTTTTCTTCCAGGTGATGAATTCATCTTTGTCACCCGTCATATGTCTTGAGCAGCCACTATCAAGGTACCACTTTTTCTTTGATCTTTTGGCTACAAGACATTCCTGCAACATAATTTAAACTTTATGTTTAGGTACCCAAGCTTTCTTGGGTCCTTCATGGTTAGTAGCAATAAAAATTGTTCCTTTCGGAACCCAAATTTTCTTTCTTTTAGTGTTTAATTTTTCATTATTACTTATTGTTTTGCACTCAAAAGATTTATGTCCTTTTTTATTACATTTAAAACAAGTAATATTACTTTGGTTACCTTTTACAAAATATTTTTCAATAATTTTTGCTTTCTAAATGTGTTATACCCTAAACCTGCTTTGTCAAAAACTGCTTTTTGACTATCTAAAATCATATTTAGTTTAGTTGAGCTTAGAGTAAATTTCTCAACAATATCTTTATACTTTTTAACATCTTTCTTAAGAAAATAATTTTCATTAGAGATTGATTCTTTTTCTTTAATTAGATTTTCATTTTCAGATTTTACCAAATCAATCTTATGAACACAATCATTCTTTTCATTAAGAAGTGTTTCTATTTTATCTTTTACATCTTTAACTACAAGATTTAATTCATTTTTCTCTTTAATTAAATTTAAGTTTTCAGTTTTCAAGGATTTGTGTTTCTTTTTCAAAGCTTTGAAATCAATCATCAATTCATTGAAAGCTTCAAACATTTCATCAAATGTAAATTCATCATCGGGGTTTCGGTACTTACCTCTTCGTTGTCGTCCGCCATGAAGCAAACATTAGCAACTTCTTTTTGTTCTTCTTCTTCGAAAGAAGACTCTTCACTGTCAGTCCAAGTTGCCATGTAGGCCTTTTTCTTTTTCTTGTAGGCCTTCTTAAGTAAAGGACAGTCATATCTAAAATGCCTTGGCTTTTTACATTCATAACATACTAAGGGCTCTTTCTCTTTGTCCTTTTGCTTTTTCTTATCCTTTTCTTTTTCTCCTTCCATTTTTGAAACAAATCTCTTTTTGTGGAAGGGCCTCCTTCTTTGCATAAACTTCTTGAACTTCCTTGCAAGGAGGGCGTCTCATCATCATCATCCTCTTCATCATCGCTGCTGCTTACTTCCTTTTCCGCAGCTTTGAGGGCGATGGTCTTCTTCTTTCTTGACTCATCCTCATTGACATGTTGTTTAACTTGAAGCTCATGAGTCATCAGCGAACCAAGAAGCTCTTCCAATGGTAGGATGTTCAGATATTTGGCTTCTTGTATGGCTGTCACCTTGGCTTCCCAAGTCCTTGGAAGTGACCTAAGAATTTTGCGAACAAGCTCAGAGTTAGTATATACTTTTCCAAGACTTTTTAAACCATTCACAATATCGGTGAATCTAGTGAACATGCATGTGATGGTTTCATTTTGTTCCATGGTAAATAATTCATATTTATGAACCAAAATATTTATCTTTGATTCTTTTACTTGGTTTGTTCCTTCATGTGTTATTTCCAACCTATCCCAAATTTCTTTTGCGGAATTACATGTTGAGATTCGGTTGAATTCATTAGAGTCTAAGGAACAATACAAAATGTTAATGGCTTTAGCATTTAGTTGTGCCATTCTCCTATCATTATCATTCCAATCCCTTTCGGGCTTAGGAACAATAGTGCCATCTATTACGTGTGTGGGTGTACTAGGTCCATTTATTATTACTCCCCACAATTCATAGTCAGAAGCTTGAATGAATATTCTCATTCTAGCTTTCCAATACGAATAGTTAGTTCCATTAAATAAAGGAGGTCTATTCGTAGAATGACCTTCAGCAAAACATGAACCACTTTGTATTGCCATAAGGATCTTTAGCCCTTGATCGTGAGATCAAATTCTAAATGAGCACTTGCTTTGATACCAATTGTTGGCCCAGATGGCAACTCAAGAGGGGGGGGGGGGGTGAATTGGGTTCTTAAAAATTTAAGACTTTTTGAAATGTTTTAAACAGATTTACTCAAGATGTGCAAGTGAGAGAAATTAACTAAGAAGCAATGCACAAACAGAAATATAAGAGAGATAGAGTAAGAGACAAATGAGCACGGCAAACACAAGGTTTTATAGTGGTTCGGTGCAACCAGCACCTACGTTCACTCCCAAGATTCACTTGGGTCCACACTATAATCTCCCTAGATTACAGCCGAGTTGTTTTCCAAGCTCACAACTCAAACTTGTTGTTTTCCCGGGTGCACAACGAACCCAGCCGGTTTTACACGGGCTTACCAGCACAAAACCCAACTCGTTGTTTTAACGGGGTCACAACGAACCCAAAACGTAAGCTATCCCAAGCTTACCATGAGGTACAACTACCTCCACTGATTCAATCCACTTGAATCAGTACACAAGAAAATAAATTCGAGTTTAAATACAAACAGCTCCTCTAGAGCAGAATAATCAAAATAAAGCTTAGGTTTAGAAAAGCCTGATTAAATAAACTTGAATGCAGGCTTGGCTTCTTTGCTTCTCTTCTCCAACTCCTTTGAAGTGTGGAATCAGGCCTCAGCACAGATTCTCCTAGCTTTGGGGCTTTTGGATGTTGGTTGAAGCTTTTCTTCTTTTCTTTCTAGGTCGGAAGATCTTGATTTGCTCTTGGTTGCTTTGGGATCTCCTCTTGAACTTTTTGTAGATTGTAGCTCAGGAGCACACGAATCTCTCTCTCTGATTTCACTCCTTTTGANTTTGGGGCTTTTGATGTTGGTTTGAAGCTTTTCTTCTTTTCTTTCTAGGTCGAAGATCTTGATTTGCTCTTGGTTGCTTTGGGATCTCCTCTTGAACTTTTTGTAGATTGTAGCTCAGGAGCACACGAATCTCTCTCTCTGATTTCACTCCTTTTGAATCTCTTTTCTTGACTCAAAGATTTTCAAATGAAGCTCGTTTTTTCCCTCTTTTGAAAGATTTCTTTTTCACTCTCTTGATTCTTTCGATTTGAAAAGAGCTCCTCTATTTATAGATTCTGCAAGAATATATCCGTTAGAGACAAAGAAAATAGCCGTTAATCAAAAAACTAACCGTTGGAGCTGAGTTGGCATCCGTAAAATTTCGCCCAGATTTGCTGGAGTCGACTCATGCTTTTCCCGAGTCGGCTCGAGCTCGTCTTACCAAAAATAGAAATGTTTTATAAAGGTTAGGGGTCGACTCACCAAAAGTAAAGTGTCGACTCCTAAAGTCGGGAGTCGACTCGTGAAAGGCTTGGGGTCGACTCGCGAAGTGCTCAGAAAAAACACTCTTCTGGTGTCTGAGCGGAGTCGACTCGCACAGTCAAGGAGTCGGCTCGACAGAATCAGGGTCGACTCGACAAATTTGTGGGTCGACTCGACACAGATGCACATTTCTGTACACTGAGCGGAGTCGACTCTGAAACTCAGGAGTCGCTCCGGAACGTATCAAAAATCAGAAACTTTTCTGATTGACATTAAAATCGTTCCAGATCATTTTAATTCATTGTTTTGACTTGAATTCAATAAAATTGATATTAAGAATGATTCAAGAACTATTCCAAAACTCATTGAATAAAACATGAATTATAAAATTTCTTTTTGAAAGTTTAAACATTGAGCTTAAAGTTACTTTCAAAATGATTAAAGTCAACTTTAACATTCTCATGATTGTTCAAAATAAATATATTGCTTATTTAAATAAACTCATTATATCTTTTAATGAACTCAATGGCATTTAGTAATCATCAAAATCAAGGATTGGGTCATATAGTTTTTCAATATCTCCAACAATCTCCCCCTTTTTGATGATGACAAAAACATTGAGTTTATTCATGATTGATTAGTGAATTATTTTGTTTTCATAGTTAGGCTTAGGCTCCCCCTTAATGAGGTAGCTCCCCCTATGAAACTTAAATAAATATCCATTGTTTATCTCATTGATTACTTGATTTTCTCAAATGTATTACAATCATAAAACTATAAAACTCTCCCCCTTTTTGTTATCAACAAAAGGTAGAGACGCATAAACATTCATTTAATCAAGATAAGATTTGACAATTTCATTAATTCATGAAAGAAGGAATACATTGAGTAATCAACATAGAGAATTCATTTCATCAAAAGATCTAATACATCAAGATGTTTAATACATGATATCAAAAATTTCAGTACATAGTAAGGATTGAAAATCTAATAACTCAGAAGTGAGTTCTTACAATCCTAGTTAATGATCTACAATGTTCTTCATTCCATCAGATTGAATTTTCACATAATCTTTGAGCCTCTCATCGACAAAGGTGCAAGCTGTCAGAATCTTGTCTTGTAGCTCCGCATTGCACTTTGCATAAGTCTCTCCATCTCCGCATATATCCTTAAGTTCTTCAATATATTTTTGAGATCACCACTTAAGGATACCGAAGAAGAGAGCTGAGAGTAGACTCTATCTTAGAGATACGATCATCCAATGAATAAAGAGTCTCCCTCAAATTCATGAACTTATTCTCAAATTCAGATTTAAGTTTTTCAGATTGATCATCAAATAGAAACTTTGAGTTGCATAAGTTGTTGATCTGAGAAACCGGCAGAAGATGAAGCTGAACAAAAGATGGAACGGGGGCTGGAGCAGGGGCAGAAGCAGAAGGGCTCGGAGGTGCAGGTGAAGGATGTCTGACAGATGGTCCTGCAGCCTCAACATCTGTAGCTCTTTCTTCTAACAGTCCTTTCCTCTCCCATTTTCCATTCTTTTTGATAAAACCCATTCTATGAATGGTGGCCAAGCTATAAAAATCAGTGTGTCGCAGATTCCTCATAGGCTCATTATCTGAAATCACAACTCCTTGGCTCAGAAAAATCTTTGTAAGGATCATTCCATAGGGCAGACTAGACTTTCTTTTCCCTCCACAGTCTTGCTATGTACCATAGTATCATACTGGAAGATTATAGGTTTGCCTGTCACAATGGCATCCATCACAAAGATATCTCTTTCCGATACATAGTCAAATCTTCGTCTTAGGAAAGAGTATCCTACTGCAGATATTATGTAATAATCTCAGTTCTAATGTGAGTTGATTGGCAAAAACCTCTTCAAATCCGACTACATCCCGATTTAATAACCTCGCAAGAGCGGGACTACGGTCTTCTGAAGAAAAGGTTGCAGTGCCAGATAAAGGTAAATCCAACAGTCTAGAAAGGAGCTCGACAGTAACAGAGAGCCTATGACCTCTCACAATGCTAACAAGCCGTGATCTCCTCTAGAAGATTTTTGTAGAATTCCTTTACCAGGCGGGATAGGTCGGGCAATCTAGGGAACATATTTTCTCCATCCATCTCAATCAATGTCTCCCAACAAGAAAACCCTCAGCTTCAAATAATTCGAAATCTACCTTTCTACCCGTAGTTATAATCCTATCCGCTAATCTATCTACCTGTGTAGAAGCAGCAGCAGGTGAAGCATTCGGAGTAGAGAAGAAGAAGAAGAATCAGAGCTGGGTGACGGCTCACGCACGGGACGCCTCACGGTTTTCCTAACAGCTCGCTTCCTCTTGACGCCGGCCGCACAAAGGTTGGAACCACGTGTTTTGGGGGCCATTAGTCGATTGGAAGTGTCAAAAGGATTCTAGGAATTTTGGAAGGTTTGGAAGAGTTTGAGAGAGTATTTTGAAGGATTGGAAATTTTGAAATGAACGGGAGTCGACTCTGCCCTAGATAAATCAACCTGGGACCACTTCGAGTCGGCTCGCGCAAATCCAGGGTCGACTCCGGACAGTCACAGAAAGTCATCCCGACTTGGAGTCGACTCGCGCCGAAGAGGGGTCGACCCGAGAGTTTCAGTCGAAACCAGGAGTCGACTCCGATACGCACCGAGTCGGCTCCGAGACCATTTCAGACCAAAACATGAAATTTCTGAAATGTGTCCGGAATATGATCATAAAAATTGATAAGATAATCATTGAATATGAGTGAATCAATTAGATATGAATTCTAGATAAGATTTCCTTAAAGATCAAAGATTTGAAGGAATCTTAGATAAATTCTCCTTAGGGGTTTCAAATTCATTCTAATGGATCACAAATACCTAACTCTCCTTAAGAACAGAATCTCTCTTCATTTAAAGGTTTAGTAAATATGTCAGCTAATTGTTCTTCGGTGTTAACATAATCAAGACATATTTCATTATTTGCTACATGTTCTCTTATAAATGATATCTGATTTCTATGTGTTTAGTTCTTGAATGTTGAATTAGATTTTTAGTTAAATTAATTTGCACTTGTGTTATCACATTTTATGGGTGTCTTATTAAGTGTGATACCATAGTCTTCAAGTTGTCGCTTAATCCATAGGATTTGCGCACAGCAACTTCCAGCCGCTACATATTCAGCTTCAGTAGTTGATAATGCAACTGAATTTTGCTTTTTGCTAAACCATGAGATTAAGTTACTTCCTAAGAATTGGCATGCACCACTTGTGCTTTTTCTATCTAACTTACATCCAGCATAATCAGAATCAGTGTATGCAATCAGATTTAATGTGGAGTCTCTAGAATACCATAAACCTACATTTGTTCCACTTACATATCTTAGTATTTCTTTTAACAGCAATTAAATGTGATTCTTTAGGTTCTGATTGAAATCTAGCACATAAACATACAGCAAACATAATGTCTGGTCTACTTGCAGTTAAATAAAGTAGGGATCCGATTATACCTCGATAATATTTCTGATCAACCTTCTTACCTTCTTCATCTTTGTCCAGCTTGCATGAAGGACTCATTGGTGTTCCGAGGGGTTTCATTGATTCCATACCAAACTTCTTTAGGATTTTTCTTGTGTATTTGTTTGGTTGATGAAGATTCCCTCTTTGCTTTGTTTGATCTGGAGTCCAAGGAAGAAGTTGAGTTCTCCCATCATGCATCTCGAATTCTCCCTGCATCAACTTGGCAAATTCTTGACATAGAGAATCGTTAGTAGCACCAAAAATAATGTCATCAACGTATATTTGTACTACAAGTAATCTTTACTTTTTCTTTTCAAAAACAAAGTTTATCAACATTTCTCTTATAAAATCATTTTCAATTAAGAATTTACTTAATCTATCATACCAAGCTCTAGGTGCTTGTTTCAAACCATATAAAGCTTTGTGCAATTTAAAGACGTGATTTGAAAATTCGTGATCTTCAAACCTGGTGGTTGTTCTACATAAACTTCTTCATTTATAAAACCATTTAAAAATGCGCTTTTAACATCCATTTGAAATAAGTTGAAATTCATATGACATGCAAATGCAAGCAATAGCCTAATGGCTTCTAATCTAGCTACTGGCGCAAAGGTTTCATCAAAATCAATACCTTCTTCTTGATTATATCCTTTAGCAACCAATCTAGCCTTGTTTCTAATTACAATGCCATTTTCATCTAGTTTATTTTCTATATCCATTTTGATCCTATTACTGAATGATTTTTAGGTCTTTCAACTAAAGTCCATACATTATTTCTTGTAAATTGATTTAATTCTTCTTGCATTGCTAACATCCAATTATTATCTTTTTTGGCTTCTTCAATAGTTTTAGGTTCAATTTGCGTACAAATGCAAGATGATTACTATATTTCTCATGTATGATCTAGTTCTTATTCCTTGAGATGGATCACCTATAATCAATTCCTTAGGATGACTATGAGCATATCTCCAGTCTCTTGGAAGATCTATATCATTATGATTAATATTGACATCATCGTCCTTATGTGAATCATCATCTTTAGCTTCTGCTCATGATCTGAAGATACTTCAATATTAAGTTTTTCAAGATCTTTTTCAATTATGTTTGTATCTTCCTCATCATCAAGCTTTTCAGAACTAGATGCTAAAGACTCATCGAAAACTATATGAATGGATTCTTCAACTACTAAGTTTCTTGTTAAATACTCTATAAGCTTTACTAGTTGTTGAATATCCTAAGAATATTCCTTCTTCAGATTTAGCATCAAATTTGCCTAAATTTTTTTACCATTATTATGAATAAACATTTACATCCAAATGTATGAAAGTATTTTATATTGGGTTTTCTTTCATTCCATAATTCATAAGGTGTTTTCTTTAAGATTGGTCTTATTAGGGCTCGATTTAAGATGTAGCATGCTGTGTTAATAGCTTCCGCCCAAAAGTACTTTGGTAGGTTACTTTCGCATAGCATGGTACGGGCCATGTCTTCTAGAGTCCTATTTTTCCTTTCAACTACACCATTTTGCTGTGGAGTCCTAGGGGCTGAAAAATTATGATTAATACCCTTTTCAGTGCAAAAACTTTCAAATAAGTGATTTTCAAATTCAGTTCCATGATCACTTCTTAGAGATACTATGGTAGTGTTTTTCTCATTTGTGACTTTCTTGAAGAATTTCAGGAATATCGAGAAAGTCTCATCTTTGTGAGCTAAAAACATTACCCAAGTATATCTAGAATAATCATCTACAATCACTAGACCATATTTCTTTCCTCCTAGACTTGTGGTTCTAGTTGGTCCAAAAGGTCCCTGTGAAGTAGTTCTAAAGCCCTAGAAGTTGAAACAACATTTTTAGATTTGAAAGAACTTCTAGTTTGTTTTCCAAATTGACATGCATCACATATTATTATTTTCAAAAAACGTTTAGGTAATCCTTTAACTAATCCATTTTATTAATTTTGAAATAAGGTGTGCTTGCATGACCTAATCTACGATGCCACAACCAACTAATTTCATTTATATTAGCATTGTCAGCAATTAAGCAATGATCACTCAAGATAATTTTTCTAGATCAACCAAGTAAAATATTGCCATGTCTATAACCCGTAAATACAATGCTATTATCAATAGAATTAGTTACAGTGCATATAGAAGATTTAAATGAAACATTAAAGTTTTTATCACACAATTGGCTTTACTAATTAGATTATGCTTTAAACCATCAACATAAAGTACATTATCAATAAATGTAGATGGAGTTATACGTACTTTACCAAGGCCCATAATTTGACCTTTACCATTATCGCCAAACGTAACAACTCCACCTTTCTTTTCTTCCAGGGTGATGAATTCATCTTTGTCACCCGTCATATGTCTTGAGCAGCCACTATCAAGGTACCACTTTTCTTTGATCTTTTGGCTACAAGACATTCCTGCAACATAATTTAAACTTATGTTTAGGTACCCAAGCTTTCTTGGGTCCGTCATGGTTAGTAGCTATAAAAATTATTCCTTTCGGAACCCAAATTTTCTTTCTTCTAGTGTTTAATTTTTCATTATTACTTATTGTTTTGCATCAAAAGATTTATGTCCTTTTGATTACATTAAAACAAGTAATATTACTTTGGTTACCTTTTACAAAAATATTTTTTAATAATTTTTGCTTTCTAAATTGTTATACCCTAAACCTGCTTTGTCAAAAAAACTGCTTTTTGATTATCTAAAATCATATTTAGTTAGTTGAGCTTAGAGTAAATTCTCAACAATATCTTTATACTTTTTAACATCTTTCTTAAGAAAATCATTTTCATTAGAGATTGATTCTTTTTCTTTAATTAGATTTATTTTCAGATTTACCAAATCAATCTTATGAACACAATCATTCTTTTCATTAAGAAGTGTTTCCATTTTTCTTTTACATCTTTAACTACAAGATTTAATTTATTTTTCTCTTTAATTAAATTTAAGTTTTCAGTTTTCAAGGATTTGTGTTTCTTTTTCAAAGCTTTGAAATCAATCATCAATTCATTGAAAGCTTCAAACATTTCATCAAATGTAAATTCATCATCGGGGGTTTCGGTACTTACCTCTTCGTTGTCGTCCGCCATGAAGCAAACATTAGCAACTTCTTTTTTGTTCTTCTTCTTCGGAAGAAAACTCTTCACTGTCAGTCCAAGTTGCCATGTAGGCCTTTTCTTTTCTTATAGGCCTTCTTTTACATTCATAACATACTAAGGGCTCTTTCTCTTTTCTTTCTCCTTGTCCTTTTCCTATCTTTTTCTCCATCAATTCTTGCTCCAAATTTCTTTTTATGGAAGGGCCTTTTTCTCAAACTTTCTGAATTTTTTGGCCAAGAAGCAGTTTCATCATCATCTTCATCATTACTTTCACTGCTGCTCTCTTCCATTTCTGCAGTTTTGAGGGCAAATGTTTTCTTTCTTTTTGTTTTCCTCAACATGCTGCTTCATGTCAGCTCGTGGGTCATTAGGGATCCTAGAAGCTCCTCTAAAGGTAATGCATTGAGGTCCTTTGCTTCTTGGATAGTAGTGACTTTCGCTTCCCACGTCTTGGTAGTGACCTAAGAATTTTGCGCACAAGGTCAGCATAGAATAAATTCTACCAAGACTCTTTAAACCATTCACAATATCAGTGAATCTAGTGAACATGCATGTGATGGTTTCAGTTTGTTCCATTGTAAATAATTCATATTTGTGAACCAAAATGTTTATTTTTGATTCTTACTTGGTTTGTTCCTTCATGTGTTATTTCAACCTATCCAAATTTCTTTTGCGGAATTACATGTTGAGATTCGGTTGAATTCATTGAGTCTAAGGAACAATATAAAATGTTAATGGCTTTAGCATTTAGTTGTGCCATTCTCCTATCATTATCATTCCAATCCCTTTCGGGCTTAGGAACAATAGTGCCATCTATTACGTGTGTGGGTGTACTAGGTCCATTTATTATTACTCCCCACATTCATAGTCAGAAGCTTGAATGAATATTCTCATTCTAGCTTTCCAATATGAATAGTTGGTTCCATTAAATAAAGGAGTCTATTCGTAGAATGACCTTCAGCAAAACATGAACCACTTTGTGTTGCCATAAGGATCTTTAGCCCTTGATCGTGAGATCAAATTCTAAATGAGCACTTGCTCTGTACCAATTGTTGGCCCAGATGGCAACCCAAGAGGGGGGGGTGAATTGGGTTCTTAAAAATTTAAGACTTTTTGAAATGTTTTAAACAGATTTACTCAAGATGTGCAAGTGAGAGAAATTAACTAAGAAGCAATGCACAGACAGAAATATAAGAGAGATAGAGTAAGAGACAAAAGAGCATGGCAAACACAAGGTTTTATAGTGGTTCGGCGCAACCAGCACCTACGTCTACTCCCAAGATTCACTTGGGTCCACACTATAATCTCCTAGATTACAGCCGAGTTGTTTTCCAAGCTCACAACTCAACTTGTTGTTTTCCCGGGTGCACAACGAACCCAGCCGATTTTACACGGGCTTACCAGCATAAAACCCAACTCGTTGTTTTAAAGGGGTCACAACGAACCCAAAACGTAAGCTATCCCAAGCTTACCACGAGGTACAACTACCTCCACTGATTCAATCCACTTGAATCAGTACACAAGAAAATAAATTCGAGTTTAAATACAAACAGCTTCTCTAGAGCAGAATAATCAAAATAAAGCTAAGGTTTAGAAAAGCCTGATTAAATAAGCTTGATGCAGGCTTGGCTTCTTTGCTTCTCTTCTCCAACTCCTTTGAAGTGTGGAATCAGGCCTCAACACAGATTCTCCTAGCTTTGGGGCTTTTGGATGTTGGTTGAAGCTTTTCTTCTTTTCTTTCTAGGTCGGAAGATCTTGATTTGCTCTTGGTTGCTTTGGGATCTCCTCTTGAACTTTTTGTAGATTGTAGCTCAGGAGCACACGAATCTCTCTCTCTGGTTTCACTCCTTTTGAATCTCTTTTCTTGACTTAAATGATTTTTCAAATGAAGCTCTGTTTTTCCCTCTTTTTGAAAGATTTTCTTTTTCACTCTCTTGATTCTTTCGATTTGAAAAGAGCTCCTCTATTATAGATTCTGCAAGAATATATCCATTAGAGACAAGAAAAATAGCCGTTAATCAAAAAACTAACTGTTGGAGCTGAGTTGGCATCCGTAAAATTTTGCCCAGATTTGCTGGAGTCAACTCATGCTTTTCTCGAGTCGGCTCGAGCTCGTCTTACCAAAATAGAAAAGTTTATAAAGGTTAGGGGTCGACTCACCAAAAGTAAAGTGTCGACTCCTGAAAGTCGGGAGTCGACTCGTGAAAGGCTTAGGGTCGACTCGCGAAGTGCTCAGAAAAACACTCTTCTGGTGTCCGAGCGGAGTCGACTCGCACAGTCAAGGAGTCGGCTCGACAGAATCAGGGGTCGACTCGACAAATTCGTGGGTCAACTCGACACAGATGTACATTTCTGTACACTGAGCGGAGTCGACTCTGAAACTCAGGAGTCGGCTCCGGAACGTATCAAAAATCAGAAACTTTTCTGATTGACATTAAAATCGTTCCAGATTCATTTAATTCATTGTTTTGACTTGAATTCAATAAAATTGATATTAAGAATCGATTCAAGAACTATTCCAAAAACTCATTGAATAAAACATGAATTATAAAATTTCTTTTTGAAAGTTTAAACATTGAGCTTAAAGTTACTTTCAAAATTGATTAAAGTCAAACTTTAACATTCTTCATTGATTGTTCAAAATAAATATATTGCTTATTTAAATAAACTCATTATATCTTTTAATGAACTCAATGGCATTTAGTAATCATCAAAATCAAAAGGATTGGGTCATATAGTTTTTCAATAATCTTCCAACACGTCACAATTATTTTAATTAAATATAATTTTTATCAGTATTAATTAATAAAAAAAAATATTGTGACCCATATTTACGTCGCAATATTTTAAAATACATATATCTAATTAAAAATATTAAAAAATTATTGCGACGCAATTTTGCATCGCAATTATTATCATAAATTATAAATATTATCATTTATAATATTTAAAAATTATTGTGATGCACTGCTTGCATCGCAATTATTATAATAAGTTATTATTTTAATCAATTAAAAATATTAAAAAAATATTGCGACGCCTTAGCGACGCAATTCCTAGAAAAAAAAATAAATTTCCCGCTGGACATTGGCGCCAAGTTAGCGACGCATTAGCGACGCAATTATTTGAGTCACTATTTTTTCATAAAATTATAATAAAACCAGATTAACGATGGATTAGCGACGCATTAATGCGTCGCTAATACATAATAAATTTAAAAAAAATATTGCGACCATATAGCGATGCAAATTATTGCGTCGCTAATAACTTATATATAAGCCAGCCTTCTCTTCTTCTTCTTCCCCGTCTTGACCTAGCCGCCGCCGCGCTCTAAAAATTTTCGGCTCCCACCTCGCTGCTCCGGCACCTCCCCTCTGGTGCTCCGACTCCCCGGCGTTCTCCTCTGACTCCGGCGTCTTCTCTCGACCAATGTAAGCCCCCACACTCTCTAAAAAAATTTTTTTTTTAATAATTTCCCTCCGGCCACGGCCAAGACCGTGGCCGTCTTCTCCGGCCACGGCCGCTGTGGCCGGCAGTGGCCTGGCCACGGTGGCCAGGCCACTGTCACAAAAAAAATTTTTTTCTTAACAGGGGGGGGGGAACCCCCCCGCCCCCCCCTTTTTTTCTTGTCCGGCCACAGCCGTGGCCGCGGCCGGACAAGGCGGCCACGGCCGCTGCCGTGGCCGGCAGGCCACGGTGGCCAGGCCACTGTCACAAAAAAAAAATTCTTAACAGGGGGGGGGGGAACCCCCCCGCCCCCCCTCCTTTTTTCTTGTCTGGCCACGGCCGTGGCCGCGGCCGGACAAGGCGGCCATGGCCACTGCCGTGGCCGGCAGTGCCTGGCCACGGTGGCCAGGCCACTGTCACACAAAAAAAATTCTTAACAGGGGGGGGGGAACCCCCCTGCCCCCCCCCCTTTTTTCTTGTTCGGCCACGACCGTGGCCGCGGCCGGACAAGGCGGCCACGGCCACTGCTGTGGCCACTTCTCCGGCCACGGCCGCTGCCGTGGCCGGCAGTGGCTTGGCCACGGTGGCCAGGCCACTATCACAAAAAAAAAAAATTCTTAACAGGGGGGGAGGGAGGAAACCCCCCCCCCCCCCCCCACTTTTTTCTTGTTCAGCCACGGCCGTGGCCGCGGCTGGACAAGGCGGCCACGGTCGCTGCCATGGCCGGCAGTGGCCTAGCCACGGTGGCCAGGCCACTGTCACAAAAAAAAAAAATTTCTTAACAGGGGGGGGGGGGGGAAACCCCCCCCCCCCCCCTTTTTTTCTTGTTCGGCCATGGCCGTGGCCACGCCGGACAAGGCGGCCACGGCCGCTGCCGTGGCCGGCAGTGACCTGGCCACGGTCACAAAAAAAAAAAATTCTTAACCCTCCCCCCTTTTTTTCTTGTCCGGCCACGGCCGGACAAGGCGGCCACGGCAGGCCGTGGCCACGGCCGGACAAGGCAGCCACGGCCGCTGCCGTGGCCGTCTTCTCCGGCCACGACCGTTGCCATGGCCGACAGTGGCCTGGCCATGGTGGCCACGCCACTGTCACAAAAAAAAATTTTGTAACAAGGGTGGGGGGGGAAACCCCCCCCCCCCCATTTTGTCTTCTCCGGCCACGGCCGCTGCCGTGGTCGCCTATGGCCTGGCCACCCTGTCAAAAATTGAAAAAAAAATTTTGGTAACAGGGCCCCCCCCTTTTGTCTTCTCCGGCCATGGCCACGGTGGCCAAGCCGCAGTCCAAAAAAAAAAAAATAGTTAGGGGGGGCCACGGAGCTGTTTGGATAGACTGATTGTTATGTCTTGATTATGCAATAATATTTGTAATACTAGATAGAAAGTCTTGTTGTATTATTTTTTAATTTGCATAATGTTTATGCAATAATTAATTTAAGCAGAATGTTTATGCAATAATATTTGTGCATTTGTACTTATTTATATTTGTTATGTCTTGATTATTTATATTCTGCTGCAAACTGAATGATGCATTAAATTATGTAATGCTAAATAAAAGGTCTTGTTGTAATATTATTTAATTTACAGCAACAAATTAGTAGTTTCAATGATTTATATTTTAGTCTTCACAAACATTTGTATTTGACACAATAATCTTAAAAGTTAGTGATTACATGTATAATTCACAAGAAGTTAAGAATAACAAGCATAAGTTCGATTGATTCGCAATCCGATACGGCATCGGATGTTGAACCAACATTTCACGAAACAAATGACACCGATTAAACATAGAGGTTTTTTAAAATTTAACTTTTTTTTATAAGTGTTAAATTCTTACATAGTCAATCATTAATCGTAATTTAATTGTGTGAATCTTTAGTATTTTCAGTATGACGGGCAGAGGTAGATCTATCGACGACAGACGGAGTGAGCAGGGACGTAGCCCTACTACATCAGATCACATGAGCATCAGAGATGGAGAGTTTGGATCTCCAGCAGTGGCGCAGCCTTCGATCTCTCCAGCAGTATTACCATCCAACCGATCTGCACATACCTTCGAGAGTTCTTCCACCATCGGCCGCACTGTACTTCGACTTCATGCTCAGGGGATCTAAGTATATACTAATTAAAAATATATGTTTATGTTTTTAAGTCAATTACTTATAAACATGCATTTTTTTAGTAGATTCATTGAGCAGCATCATGTATCCAGCCACATCAGCGCCGTATTTCAAAGGCGTGCAGATCCCAGTGGCTACGATTGGCGCCACGTATCTCCAGCCACGAGGGAGTTTTATTTTTCTGAGTTTCAGGTAAACTTATTAAATACAATTTATCAGTGATATAAAATTTCTTAAACTTAATAAATTCAGAAACTAACTGTTTATTTTAATGCAGAAAAAGTTTACGTGGGATCCTGCCAGCCATGATGCCATTAGGGCAGCATGGGAGGCTCTGACGCCGATACTCCGACATGCTTCATCGTTGGAGGTCATCGGGTCAGTATCCTGCGCACATGCCAGAGGGTATTTGGCATGAGTGGCAGTAGGCCTGGGAGTCCGATGGCTGGCGCAGGAGGTCCGCATCAGCCAGCACGAACCACTGATCTGAGAAGGGCGGTCCTGGCACGGGTCTCTCCCGCCATACTTCAGGCTCCATTTCGATTCAGGAGCACAGACGATGTATGATAAGAAAACATAAATATTTTAATTACTATTTTAAT
This sequence comes from Calamus simplicifolius, assembly GCA_900491605.1. NCBI lineage: Eukaryota > Viridiplantae > Streptophyta > Magnoliopsida > Arecales > Arecaceae > Calamus > Calamus simplicifolius. Next base: position 384,797 of record UESW01004706.1, on the reverse strand, counting down.
TATTTATAAATATTTGTATTAATATATTTTTTTTTGTTATAGTCTGAGCAGGAGGGCGGAGATCCTGGTGAGTTTCATCTATTCAGGGCGACACACACCAGGAGGGACGGTTCCTGGGTCGACACGCGATCACGGAGGTTGCGGTAAGAAATTAGATTTATGTAGTATCTGTTTAATTTCTAAAATTTTATTTTGAGAAATTTATTAACTCATTTATTGTTGATTTCATAATTTCAAGACACGAGTTGAGGAGCTTCGCTCCCAGGCATCGCAGGTCGACTCTACTGATGGGGAGACGCCCGTCGAACTCTCAGCAGAGGAGAGTCGGCATGTGTTTTTGAAGGCTGTTGGTGCCCAGCCACGAGACCGCAGGGTCTATGGTCTGGGCACTAGAGCTTCTACATATTTTCCCCATCAGGCCTTCAGCTAGCGAGCTTCTGGTGATCTTCCTCCCGAGCGTTTACACGACCTTCGCAGATCTATTGCAGAGGAGGTTCACCAGGAGGTTGAGCAGGATTTTGAGGATCGTATGCGAGGCCGGGATCAGGAGATTGCAGACATGCGAGATGAGATGCATTATTTGCGGGATATGGTTAGCCGCTTGTCGCAGAGTCTTCAGCCTCCACAGCCTCCACGTGATCGTCCAGATTCTTGATGTATTTTTCTTTTCTTTTTTTTTTTATGTTGTAAAAACTTCAAAATTTTAAATATGAATTATTTTTGAAAATTTATTATTGTTTGGATTGAGTAAAAAATATTTCTATCAATATTTAGATTTAACGAAATTATATTAACCATTTTAATTTTTAATCTTTTATTTTTTTAAAAATTTAATTTGCGACGCATTAGCGATTGAAATTGCATCGCTAATATTTTCAAAATATTATTATTAAATATTACGATGCAATGACCTGGCATTGCAATAATTTAAAAATAAATTTAATAGCGATGCATTAGCGACTAAAATTGCTTCGCTATTATATCTAAAATATTTTTAATAAATATTGCGATGCAATGACCTTGCGTCGCAATATTTTAAAAAAATTTTTATTTGCGACGCATTATCGACTCAAATTGCGTCACTATTATACCAAAAATATTATTATTAAATATTACGACGCAACAAGATGCGTCGCAATATTGCGATGCAATTTAGTGTGTCGCAATATTAAATAATATTAAAAATTAATTTTAAAATGTAGCGACGCATTTGGATGCGTCGCAATATTGCGACTCAATGTTGCATCACAGAGAGTCGCAATATTGCGATGCAATTGCGACAAATGGGTATTGCGATGAACATCTGAGCGACGCCGTCATTGCGTCGCTATTGCGTCGCAATAGCATGTTTAGCGACGCAATTGCCACGCATTTGGGCATCGCAATATTTTATTTTTCTTGTAGTGTAAGAGTGCTAAAAGGCACGGCGCCAAGAGGACGTTGACTTGGGAGGGAACCAAGTGCCACACATAAGCGAGAAAAAAATAATTCCGCATTAATCTTGTCCATGTGACAATGTTTAGCATTTAAAAAAAAATTGATGCCACTGTCTCAATATATATCTGGTGATCCTATGTTGTGCTTTCGCTCAAATATAAGATAAATAGAGCCTCATGGCTTAATTGTACATATAGTATTATTTATTTGTATGTATAAATTTATGGTTATTGTACATGCAAAATTAGGTTGAATATAATATGTATTAGTCTTTAATTTATTTGCATCATTTATGATTTTATGCAAATATTTAGATTTTTATGAATTAATTAATGTTATATGTTTCATATTTTTTTTAATTAATTAGGGAGTAGCCACAACATCCTAATTAATTAAAATTATATAACGTTTTAAATCATATTATAACATTAGTTGTAATTAATTATACATGATATAATAAAATCTACCCAGAAATTTTGTTATATTTGTATGATTAATTAGGATAAAATATTAAATTATATTTCTTAATCTACTTACAGGAATTAAGAAAAGGAACATAATTTGATAGTTTTATTATAAGGATAAGATGAATCTAATTGAATTAAAACTTTAGTCTATATGCAAGTTTTATGTCACTAGATTCGTATATTATACATGCTTTACATTGGTAGAACATGTTATATGATTTGTTAGCCTCAATTTTGTAACATGAGCATGTATATTTATTACAACAATTCAATCTGTTAACTTCTCTGATATGAAATGTTATGTTTCCAAGCTCAAAGGGACAACTATAAGGTTTGGAAGGAGAGAGTCTTCCTTCATTTGGATTGGATGGACATTGACTATGCCATTAGGAAGGATGAACCCCTTGCAGTAACTAAAACCAGCACTCAAGATGTAATTGATCTTTATAAAAAGTAAGAGCGATCTAATCACCTTTCCGTTATGTTCATATAGACCAAAATATTCGCTGGTATAAGGAGTTGGTCAAGCAATATGATAATGTCCAAAATTTGCTTAAGGCGATTGGTGGTCAATTTGTCACCTCAGATAAGGCATTGGCTAGCACCCTAATAATGCAATTCTCACCCTGAAGCTCATCGGGATTAAGGGTGTGTGTGAGCATATTATGCGCATAAGGGACATAGCGGTTTTGCTTAAAGCATTGGAAGTTAAGATGTCAAAATCCTTCCTAGTTCACTTTATCCTTTGCACTCTACTTTAACAATATGGCCCATTTAAGATATCCCATAACACAAAGAAGGATAAATGTCGATTAATGAACTATTGACCATGTGTGTTCATGAGGAGGGTAGGTTGCTTATGGAAGAGGGTGAGAATTTAACTACTTCAGGAAGGAAGAAGAATGATCAAGCTAAGGATAAGGGAAAGAAAAAAGATTCCTCCCCAAAAGGACAATAAGAAAGAGATTGTGTGCTTTTTTTGCAAGAAAAAGGGGCACGCTAAGAAGCAATACTCTAAGTTCATGAATTGGCTTGACAAGAAAGGTACTCAACTCTCACTTATTTATTATGAATCCAATATGAATGATGTTAATCATAACATATGATGGATCAATTCTGGTTCTACAATCCATGTTACGAATTCATTGCAAGATTTGCGAGACCTATAGAAGCCATAGAAAGTGAGTGTAGTGTCTATTCAGGAAACAAGATGCCCTCACATGTGGAGGCTATTGGGATAAGCAAATTAGTTTTGAGTAATGGTTTCATTTTAAATTTGAAAAGATATTTTATATTCCAAAGTTTTCTAGGAATTTAATTTTTGTTTTAAGACTTGTATCTGATGGTTGTTCCTTTAACTTTCAGACTTTGGTTTTAATTTATTTTATAAGTCTAATGTTATTAGATATGGTACTTTATCTAATGGTTTTTTTTTCTTAATTTAATTACAACATGATGAAAATTATATTACTATACATGTCCATGAAAATATTGGTATAAAATAATGTGTTGTGAATGAGGAATCCTCTATGTTGTGCATTGAAGATTGGGACATATCTTCATTGATAGAATTAAAAGGTTGGTGAATGATAGGGCAATTAGTACTCTAGAATTTACAGACTTTAAGACTTGTATAGACCACATTAAGGGTAAGCAGACTAATAAGTTAAAGAAGGGTGCCAAAAGGAGTTCTGAATTATTGAAAATCATACACAGACATTTGTAATCTAAACATGAATGCATACCGTGATAGGTATTTCATCACTTTCATAGACGATTACTCACGATACATGTATCTCTACCTACTTAAAGTAAGAATGAAGCACTATATGCTTTTAAGATCTTTAAAGCTAAAGTAGAGAAATAATGCAGAAAGTAAATTAAAATCATGAGATTGAATAGAGGTGGAGAGTACTATGGTAGATATACTGAGAGTGGACAAACAACTGATCCATTTGTGAGGTTTCTTTAAAAGCATGGGATTGTTGCCCAATAAAGTTTACCTGATTCTTCATACCAAAATGGTATAGCTAAAAGAAGAAACCAAACATTATTGGACATGTGCGTAGTATGCTTGCTATCTCCAAACTTTTAACTCTTTGTGGACTAAAGCTCTTAAGATGACCATTTACATATTGAACCGAGTTCCCACTAATACTGTCCCAAAGATGCCATTTGAGTTATTTAAGGGTTGAAAACCGAGTTTACGATATGTATGCATTTGGCGATGTTCGTCGGAAGTTAGAGTCTACAATCCATAAGAAAAGAAGTTGGACCCAAGGACCATAAATGGATATTTCGTTGGATATGCTGAAAGATTTAAGGGATATATATTTTATTGTCCATCTTATAGCATAAGATTGGTGGAATCAAGAAATGCAAAACTTTTTGAAAATAACTTGATCAGTGGGAGCGGTCAATCTCAGGACATTAGTCCTAAGAAAGATCATTTAGATGCTCAGTGTACCACTTCAAGTAATGGACTGATCTCTGTTGTTAACAACGTGCCTCGAGTTCAAACGCATGTTGAAGTACCGGTTCAGGAGGTAGCACAAGCTGTTGATCTTGATCCAGTAGATGCTGAAGTTCAACAAATGCTTGAAACTGTTGAACAACCAGTTAAGCAACATGATCATGCTCCTCAGGAGAATGTTGATGCGACATTAAGAAGATCTACTAGAGTAAGGAGACCAGCAATTTCTGTTGACTATGTTGTGTATCTACAAAAGTCTAACTACAATGTTGGAGCCAAAAATGATCTTGAAACATTTTCACAAGCCATGAGTTTTAAGGAATCAAACTTATAGTATAATGCCATGAAAAAAGAGAGATTTTATGGCATCTAATAGAGTTTGCGATTTAGTCGAGTTACCTGATGGTGTAAAAGCCATTGGATGTAAATGGGTCTTTAAGTCAAAGAAAGACTTAGAAGGTAACATTGAAAGATATAAGGCATGACTCGTTGTCAAAGGTTTCACTCAAAGGAAAGGAATTGACTACACAGAGACATTCTCTCCTACATCCAAGAAAGATTCCTTTCGAGTAATTATGGCATTCATTGCTCATTTTGATATGGATTTACACTAAATGGATGTGTAAACGATATTCCTTAATAGTGATCTAGAGGAGGTGGTTTACATGAAACAACCAGAAGGATTCTTCTCTAGCAATTGTGAGCACATGGTCTGCAAGCTTAACAAATCCATATATGGATTAAAATAAACCTTCCACAAATGGTATTTAAAGTTTTATGAAGTTATTACACCATTTGATTTTGAAAAGAATATCATGGATCAATGTATATACCAGAAGGTCAATGAGTGTAGAATTTATTTTCTTATTCTATATGTGGATGATATTTTGCTTGTAACCAATGATAAAGGTTTGCTATATGAGGTGAAGCAATTCCTCTCAAGAAACTTTGATATGAAGGATGTAAGTGAGATGCCTTATGTTATTAGCATTAAGATTCATAAGAAAGATCTTGAGGCATTTTTGGAATGTCTCAAAAGACCTATATCAAAAATATTTTAGAAAGATTTCGAATGAAGGATTGCTCATCAAGTATAGCACCAATTGTGAAGGATAACAAATTCAATCTAAGTCAATGCCCCAAAAATGAGCTTGGGTGGGAACAGATGAAGAACATCCCATATGCTCAGCTGTTGGAATCCTGATGTATGCTCGGGTCTACACCAAACCTGATAGTAAATTTGCTAGTGGGATGCTAAAAAGATATCAGAGTAACCCATGTATTGACCACTAGAGGGTTGGAAAGAAGGTGATGAGATACCTTCAAGGGACAAAGGATTACGTGCTCATGATTAGACAGACTGATAATTTGGAGGTTATTGGGTACTTCGATGTGGACTTTGCTAGCTGTGTTGATTCACATAAATTAACATCTGGTTATATATTCATGCTTGCTAGTGGAGCCATGTCTTAGAGGAGTGCAAAGCAGACTTTAATTGCTACTTCCACTATGAAGGCCAAGTTTATATCTTATTTTAAGGCTACTTCGCAAGGTATATGGTTGAAGAGTTTCATATCTGAACTTAAAATTATGGATTCTATTTATAAACCATTAAGATTGTACTATGACAATTTAGATGTGGTGTTTATGGCTATGAATAACAAGAGTGGTTTTCAAAGTAAACACATCGACATTAAATATTTAGCCATAAAGAATGTGTTAAGAAAAAGAAAGTGGTCATCGAATATGTTATTACTGAATTAATGATTGTTGATCCTTTGACTAAAGGCATACAAGCAAAGAATTTTAAGGATCATGTAGTAAGAATGGGACTTGGTTTCATGATGTGATTTTTATTGTACATACATTTATTTTTTAATGCAACTCTTATTCAATTGATGTTTTCTCATTCAATTTTGTGCATATATTTGTAAATTTATTTATTTTAAGAAAATATCATTAAAGTTTGGACCTCGAATAAATATAAAGTCTATTCACTAAATTGTATAAGCTTGAGAAATGCAATGCATTGTGTTATATGGAAGATAATACATATCTTTAGAGGACTTATCGCCATGATCCATGTGTTTTATTTCACTTTATGTTAAGTAATAGAATACGTGGACCAAGTGGAAGAATATTGGATATTTTCAATATTTCATTAATATTGATTGCAACTAAATACAAAATGTGGTCTATGATATTCCATAAATCGGTGCATGGTATTTCATAAAATCAAAACATGATCCATTAATATTAGTTGCAATCAAATATGGAATGTGGTGCATTATATTCTATAAAATCAATGCATTATATTCCATAAAATCAGAGCATGATCCATTAATATCGGTTGCAATTAAATACGGAATGTGGTGCATGATATTCCATAAAATCGATGCATGATATTCCACAAAATCAGAGAATCCATTAATATCGGTTGCAATCAAATACGGAATGTGTTGCATGATATTCCATGATATGAGGATTAATTCCTCGATTTAAGCATGATTTTATCCCATGATTTTGCTCTTTGATGGGCATAGCAAATATAAATAATAGCTTGCTTCGGTTGGTCCCTAACCATACTCTTCAATTCATTCTATCAAAATACACCATCATTGGAAGAAGAAAGGTTTAGAAGTACTTTCTGAAATCAAACACAATTAAATCAGAGTGTAAGTGTGAATGGCAATGGCAAAAGGTAAATTTCAATTCGATTTTGCTTTCGCTTGTTTATATAGTTTAATATGCAAAGCATATTTAAATCTCCATTATTATCATATCATGCTTCCCTATAAAGATGTTAACCTTAATAATCTAAAATATAATAATATTTATTCTCATTTACTTGTTATTACGTTCCATTAGAATGGATCATTATAATTTAAATAATGATCATTATTTTTACTTATTCTTTCTTTTCAATAAAATAAATTTTATTTTAAAATTCAATTTTCTTCTTAAAAATTCCTTCAAAAGTGGTTGTTTAATACAAAAATATTATTTTATTTATTTAAAATGAAGAAAAAATAATGCTACTATTTTCATTATTTTAAATTTATTACAAAAATAATTTAAAAATAAATAATATGTAATAGAATTAAATCTGGTTGACTAAAGTGAAGAGATATACATAGAATATTATATGATACACGCATATCTTTAAGAGTATTTTATATCTCAAGTGTTAGATAATAAAATAAGTACATAAAAATAAATTAATTAAATATAGTAAAAATGAAAATGTTAAGACAAATATATGATAAAAGGAAGAAGCATAGATTAAAATATATAAGAATATGTTAGAGAAGTTATAAGAGTTGCACAAATTAAGGAATAAGTTAAAGAAATTTGATCAAGATAATATAACATGTGGTGTAGTTGTAATGAAGCCGCTGTATAAAAAAAAAGATCTTTAGTTTGAGTGGAGAATTAAAAAAAAGATGAAGACTGAAATTAACATAGATGAAGGTCAGAAAGGATATGAAAATATTTAAGCTGAGGTTAGAGGTGACCTTAAACAAGGAATATTTAGTGAATAAGGATCTATAAAGTTGATCCCAAATGATGAGAAAAAGACTAAATAACTATGATAATTATAATTCTAATATTGAAATTTGAAAGGTTACTTTTTAAGATCAACAGTGGTCATTATAACTATTATATAGTTAATAGCGATTTCAGTGGAGGCCACTATAATGTGACAGCATGTAAATTAGAACTATAATAGGAACCCTGCTTCTGGAGCAAAGTTATTTATGGAAGTCATGAGGTTGGTAACCATCACAAAATTTTCGTTGGAGCTGCCAAATTTTACTTTCTAGAAGGTATAGGAAAGATGATTAAGGCACATGTAGTGATATACCATGGGATAAAATAATTGGAGAGAGACTTCATGAATTCAAAAATGAAAGCAACTCACTTCACTCAGCCCCAAAGCCACATAATATTTGGCAGTTGATTTGCCAAATTAAGGTTTGTTTCAATATGAAACCATTTATTTGATCATAAATCTTAGTCTGCTTAATTGATTAGCCAAAAGCACCTAGGGTCACAAGATTTATTTCATTTGCCTAATAGAGCTTGTCATCAACTAAACACCATTAGAGTTTGCAAATGAAAGAACTAATGCTAAAGAAGAAACAAACAATGATGGAAGACAATTTTTAGAAAATTTAGAAATAAGATGAGTGTGAAGGCCTACTTACATGAGAAAGAAAGAAAAAGAATGCTTATTTCTTGTAATCTTTTACTTATATAAAACTTGATTGAAAGTTAGTTAGTAGCAAATGAACTTGAGTTATATGCACATATTATTTTCTTTCCTACAAACTAGCCAGAATTTATATTCTCGAGCTAAATCCGGTGCTCTAAGGGTGGCTCCATATCATAGTCCCATAGATAGCCCTTTCCTCATATCTATCAACTTTTGCACACTTGGTTGTATTGCCTCAACTAAAAGATTGAATTAAAAATAAACATATACAAGATATGATAGGAATAGCTCAATTGAAGATAAAATGAGAGAAACTGATTGTTGTAGTTTGGACATATACAATGAAACCTTTAAATGCTTCAGTTAGAAAAAATGATCTTTTAACAGTCCATGGTAATTATGAAGGTAAAAGTAGACCCAAACTAAAATGGATAGAAATAATTAAGAGAGATATAACTATTTATAATTTGAGTGTCGATTTAGTTTTAAATAAAGTAGAGTGAAGGAAGCAAATTCATATAGTCGATTCCATATAGTTGAAAAAAAAGGCTTAGATGAGTTGAGTTGAGGTTGAGGTTGTAGTGCTTTAGCTTATATGTTGGTTCAATTAACTTTATTAACGAATCAAAATTGATTTAGCAAGTAGAGACGCAGGAAAGGACTGCATCAACTCCATGTTCTCCATGTATCCAAATTGATTTCTTAGACAGAAAATTTGGACACAGAAACAACTAGAAATAGGAATGAAAAACTGACTATTTCTAATCAGGAAGGTCCATGTTTGGACATGGATCCACATATTTGATATGTTCCCATCCAAATCCAGTCACTTGTGTGGCAAAGACTTCTCGAAACATTCTCTCCTGACATACTGTTAGCACTCACAATCCAACAGCCGAGCCCGCATCAAATGAAATCATCGAGCTCTCAATCACAACGTACAGAAGCTAAAAGAAAAGGAGCATCCGCAAAGCCACGGCGTTTAACGACTTCCATTTATTATATATGTATATTACAAGATATAGATGGACCAGATGCAATGCATGCGAGTACACACAGAGCTCTCTTTTCTACCTCTCTTATAACTAAGAAAGGGAAAGAAGAACACTACAGAAATTAACATGCTAAAAAAAAAAAAAAAAAAACAGGACAACATTAAAGGTGGCAGCAAGAACAGACTATGGACGCATGCAACAAAGACAAGTAAAAGGACAAGACTTTCCCACCCTACTTTTCCTCCCCCACGGAGGTACTCCCCCGACCTCCCCCTCTCCTTCACCCCCCCCTCCCTCTCCCTCTCCCTCAGCATCAGCAGGTGCACCAGCGGTGTTGCTGGCGGGCGTGGCCGCGGCAGCTCTACCCTTGTGGTTGTGGATCCATGTCTTAAAGACGTGGCGGATGATCCCGATCTCCCTGCAGAACCTCGTCACCTCGTCCTCCTCGCCCACCTCTTCATTCCGGACCTTCCAGCCTATACGGGCTGCGAAGGCCTCCATCCGGGCCTTTTGCTCGGCAGAAAACTTAGTCCTCCGCCGCCTCGGCCGGAGGGCATCCGCGCCCGTCAACAACACCCTGCGGTGGAAGTTTCGATGGCATCCGCAAGCAGTGCAGAACACCATGTGAGGGCTTAGGGCGTCGGGGTGTACTCGCAGCACCCGTCGAAAGCGTAGCCCCCAAGCGAGGCGGCATGGTTCCACATGCACTCTCTGTAGACCTCCCTGATCAACCTCGCTGGCTCCATCTCTCACGAGGGATGCTCTCTTCCCTCTCTTTTAACCTCTCTCTCTCTCTCTCTCTCTCTCTCTCTCTCTCTCTCTCTCTCTCTCTACCCCTGGCTTGTCCGTGTTCACCTCACGTAGGGGGCGGCCCTATTTTTAATGAGCTCGGTGACAGTTGTGGTCATGTATCTTCCAGTTATTTACGGTAGTGCCACTGTAGCTTGAGGCTAGGTTGATTAGGGTTTGATGGAGCTGTTCCAAGGATGGATTAGTAGTTTTGATATTACAACCTTTAGAGGGCGACAACATCGAGGCACTCAAGGCGGAAACACCGAGGCACTCAAGGCTAAGATGGGGATTTGGCGATCACCTTTCTCGAGGATAACATCAAGATAAGTGTACTTTTGATGCTAGTACATGTTTACGTCACATTTCGAAGGATATTGTGTGCACTAATATTGGCTTATAGTAATTAAATAACTTAAATGGATTTTTCTGAATGAACGAACGTTATGAAGTTAGGATATCCTTGAGGATATCGTTACCAGGGATAAAAGTAAGAAAGTGAATTTGCAAAGGATATCTTTGAAATTCATTTCGAAGGAAAATTACGGATGCCTGACGTCAGTTTTTAAACCCACCAGACCTAGAAAGTTCGAATACCGATACCACATCTTATCTTGATATAATGATACAATAAATACGCAGTTTCAGAAGGAGCTAAAATCATAAGTGCTACTTTGAGAAACAATCATCGAGAAATAATATATGAAACTAGCGAAAAATATGAAACTATGATGGAAAAACTGCATTATGAGAGTTTAAAAGTATCTCTAAGAGTCACCACTAAATCAAACAAAAAATTATCAATGGCTTTTATCTTTTTCTAATATATTTTAGTGCATTTTTAATATATTATTGAAAATAATATAGCATGACATGCGGTACATATAAGCATAAAAGTATATGAGAGAAATTTTTTTGATCAATTCATGTAGAGAAATGGATATTTGGTTACATGCATTTTAACTCTAGAGACAAGTCTAAAAATCATAAATATTACTTATTTGGTGTTACTATTTTTGTAAGACTAAAACTATCTATTGCTTGATATTTAAACAAATAGTTTGGATATTACAACACCATACGGGACCAAAATATTACATCTAGTTGCAATAATTTATGGACAATTGGTGACTTTCAATATGGAGAACCATGGTTGCTTATAAGTCCACTCGCCACAACTCTACTTCCTCAACATTTTTTTTTAAATTAGAAACTAAACAATTGTTTCAAATTACTTAATTGTATTTTGATGCAGGGCGATATTCAAAACGCCTGCAACTCAAGAACGATCTAATCTGCGAGAAAAGAATTCGTCCAGGTTTGGTTCAAATCTTGACAAGAAAAGGGAAAAATTTTGAATTTTGATCACTCTCAATCCGAAATTTAAAAGGAAGAGCAATTGAATTTTCAATTCAATTGTTTTGAGTCAGAAAAAAAAGAAAACATTCATATTTATTCAAGAGGAAAAAAAAGGAAATCTAAAACAACGTCTTTCTTCTCTGAGAGCCGCCCAAAACCAACTTAAATAAGAGAGAAACCCTAACATCATAAGTTCAGAAAAATTACAACTATGCCATTAAAAACGAAAACAGGCCCAAAACTCCTATCAGACGAGCCCGGATGGCCAAAATCCACAGCAGCTCATGGCCATCGGCAATGACTTTGAATCAGCAGTCCGTTTCCATGTGACCAGCCAAGTTTGGGCCCAGTCCGACAAATAAAATTTCAAGCTCGTTTGTTCTGCAACCTCTTGGACCTTCGTAGATTATCTGGTGTGGTCTTCCCTGACGTGGCCTGCTGACTCTGGGTTGCTGGTACAGGAACATTGAAGGACTGATTCGACTGACCCGAACTCTGGTCTGAACTGATGTCCTCATCATATTTCTAGAACCTTCATTTAGATCAATTTAAACTATTTTTCTAGTCTAATTTTCTGAAAATGTTTAATAATATAAGATACATTTCTTGGTGGTGTTATTACAATTATTTTCCTTTAATAGCCCTTGTTGGTGATATAAATATGTTGACTTTTATGTCCCCTTTCAACTCTTTTACACCCTAAACAAAATTAGTATGAGTTTTGGTCATCTCTTACCATCTAAATACAACCTTCTAATACTAGAAAGTTATTTTTGCATCAATGATGAAAATCCTAAAATTGGTTATAGTGAATAAAATATGAGCTGCAGTAGATATCTGCACTATTAATATCCCAATGAACTCTTACATATTTCTTCCACTATTAGAAATCAGCTTTTCACTAAGGTATATCACCAAGTGATATGTTTCTTAGAAAATTACCAAGGGATTAGAAAGAAAATTTTAAGTTACGTTCAAAATCTAGCTTCAATAAGGAATCTCTAAGGGATTTGCTAGAGATATATTTTCCTTGATAAATTTCTTGAAAATCCCTTGGTAATCTGCAAGGGATCAATGAGCGATTATTTAAATAATTTTTAGTAAGAAATTTGTAAGGAAAGTTTGGTCCTTTAGAGATTTACTAAGGGATAAATTCCTTGGTGCTGGTAAGATATTTTTAAAAACAAAAAAATGATATCATAAAGGGATTTTTTTCTTAAAATTGTTTTAGTAATTTTAAAATCTTGTAGCTAGCATATGTCATTTTCTCACTAGCATAAAAATAAAAGTAATAAGTAAAATTAATATTATGTACTAATTTTTAATACCATTAATTAAATCAAAAAAATTCATTCCTTTCTCTCTCTAACTCGTTCAAATCTTATCAAGACCTTGGGCTTACACTTTCTAATAATTAGATTAGTGCAGCGGTAAGGTGTTAGCCTTTGAACCCCTTGGTCATAGTTCAAATCACCACTTTCATCATATATTCCAAGGGATGAATTTTTTAAAAAAATTCTTAGTAAAACTCTTCACCAAGGGATTTTTGACTTTCAGGATTTTGTTCTTTGCTGAATTTCTTGTGCCTTGATTTCTTCTAAGAGCCTAAAGCTAATCAAACTTAAGCAAATTGTAAATATCATAATTAACTCATAATCAACATCAAAAGAGCTTATATAGTATTTTTTCATCCACATACATTCTAAAATTATTTACAATAATTCAATATCTTATCAAAAAGAAGATTGATCAAGAGCTATCATTTAGATTTTTTGACTTATATCAATGTAAAATTTATATAAAATCAAATATGTGCCAGCATGAGATATCACATGAATAATATCATTTAGAAAGAACTTTTTTTTTGTCGATATATAAATAAAGGTATTGATTGACTATTCTTGCCATTGGTGGTCTTGTTATTGCATATCTTAAGATATGCCAGTAGAGTGTTTCATTCTTATACATAATCTATCTCATATAAGTAATTTTAAGACAAATAATAAAAGAGGAGAGGATATAATGATTCAAATCTTGAAAAAAATATAAATAATTCAAAAACATAGATAATAGAAATCAACAAAATAAAATTAAAATTACAAGTGTTTAAATTATTTATATATTTTTTTTCAAAAACAATTATTGGGGAAGTAAAAGTAATGCATGAAAGAAAAAATCACCTCTAGTAGTAACATATGATATCATTAATTTATAATATATAAAAACTTTAAATTAGACAAGAATGATTTATAAATACATTAATAATAAGCTAAAATGGCTCTTAAAGTTTGTATATAATTCAAGTATATTTGAATAATTCTAGATGAATTTTTTTTATATATTAATTTATAATATATAAAAACTTTTAAATTAGACAAGAATGATTTATAAATACATTAATAATAAGCTAAAATGGCTCTTAAAGTTTGTATATAATAAGCTAAAGTGGACTGCATCAACTCCATGTTCTCCATGTATCCAAATTGATTTCTTAGACAGAAAATTTGGACACAGAAACAACTAGAAATAGGAATGAAAAACTGACTATTTCTAATCAGGAAGGTCCATGTTTGGACAGGGATCCACATCTTTGATCTGTTCCCATCCAAATCCAGTCACTTGTGTGGCAAAGACTTCTCGAAACATTCTCTCCTGACCTACTGTTAGCACTCACAATCCAACAGCCGAGCCCGCATCAAATGAAATCATCGAGCTCTCAATCACAACGTGCAGAAGCTAAAATAAAAGGAGCATCCACAAAGCCACGGCGTTTAACGACTTCCATTTATTATATATGTATATTACAAGATAGAGATGGACCATATGCAATTAATGCGAGTACACACAGCTCTCTCTTTTCTACCTCTCTTTATAACTAAGAAAAGGGAAAGAAGAACACTACAGAATTAACATGCTTAAAAAACAAACAGGACAACATTAAAGGTGACAACAAGAACAGACTATGGACGCATGCAACAAAGACAAGTAAAAGGACAAGACTTTCCCACCCTACTTTTCCTCCCCCACGGAGGTACTCCCCCCGACTTCCCCCTCTCCTTCACCCCCTCCCTCTCCCTCTCCCTCTCCCTCAGCATCAGCAGGTGCACCAGCGGTGTTGCTGGCGGGCGTGGCCGCGGCAGCTCTACCCTTGTGGTTGCGGATCCATGTCTTAAAGACGTGGCGGGTGATCCCGATCTCCCTGCAGAACCTCGTCACCTCGTCCTCCTCGCCCACCTCTTCATTCCGGACCTTCCAGCCTATACGGGCTGCGAAGGCCTCCATCCGGACCTTTTGCTCGGCAGAAAACTTAGTCCTCCTCCGCTGCCTCGGCCGGAAGGGATCCGCGCCCATCAACACCACCCTGCGGTGGCAGTTTCGATGGCATCCGCAGGCAGTGCAGAACTCCATGTGAGGGCGAAGGGCGTCGGGGGTGTACTCGCAGCAACTGTGGACAGCGTAGCCCCCAAAAGAATGGTTCCACATGCACTCTTTGTAGACCTCCCTGATCAACATCGCTGGCTCCATCTCTCACTATGGATGCTCTCTTCCCTCTCTTTTACCCTCTCTCTCTCTCTCTCTTCTCTCTCTCTCAACCCCTGGCTTGTCCTTGTTCACCTCGCAGGGGGCGGCCCTATTTATAATGTGCTCGGTGACAGGTGTGGTCATGTATCTTTCTGTTATTTACGGTAGTGCCACTGTAGCTTGAGGCTAGGTTGATTAGGGTTTGATGGAGCTGTTCCAAGGATGGATTAGTGGTTTTGATATTACAACCTTTGGAGGGCGACAACACCGAGGCACTCAAGGCTAAGATGGGAATTTGACTATTATCTTTCTCGAGGATAGCGTCAAGATAAGTATACTTATGATGCTAGTATGTATTTATGCTACGTTTCGAAGGATATAGTGTGCACTGATATTGGCTTTTGATAATTGAATAACCTAAATGGATTTTTCTGAATGAACGAGCGTTATGAAGTTAGGATATTCTTGAGGATATCATCACCATGGATAAAAGTAAGAAGGTAAATTTGCAAAGAATATCTTTTAAATTCTTTTCAAAAGAAAACTAGGGATGCCCGGCGTTGGTTTCCAAAACCACTAGACCTAAAAAGTTTGAATACCGACACCATATTATCTTGATATAATGATATAATAAATACACAGTTTTAGAAGAAGCTAAAATCATAGGTGCTACTTTGAGAAACGATTATCGAAAAATAATATATGAAACTAGTGAAAAATCATAAGTGCTAGATAAGCATACTTATGATGCTAGCACGCATTTACGCCACGTTTCGAAGGATTTTATGTGCACTGATATTGGCTTATGGTAATTGAATAACCTAAATAGATTTTTCTGAATGAACGAACGTTACGAAATTAGGATATTCTCGAGGATATCGTCACCATGGATAAAAGTGAGAAGGTAAATTTGCAAAAGATATCTTTGAGATTCTTTTCGAAGGAAAACTATGGATGCCCGACGTTGGTTTCCAAGACCACCAGACCTAGAAAGTTTGAATACCGACACCATATATTATCTTGATATAATGATATAATAAATACGCAGTTTCAGAAGGAGCTAAAATCATAAGTGCTACTTTGAGAAATGATTATTGAAAATAATATATGAAACTAGTGAAAAATCATAAGTGCAACGTACTTATGATGCTAGTATGCATTTACGCCACGTTTCGAAGGATATTACGTGTACTGAAATTGGCTTATGGTAATTGAATAACCTAAATGGATTTTTCTGAATGAACGAACGTTACGAAGTTAGGATATCCTCGAGGATATCGTCACCATGGATAAAAGTGAGAAGGTAAATTTGCAAAGAATATCTTTTAGATTCTTTTCAAAGGAAAACTAGGGATGCCCGACGTTGGTTTCCAAAACCACCAGACCTAAAAAGTTTGAATACCGATACCATATCTTATCTTGATATAATGATATAATAAATATGCAGTTTCAGAAGGAGCTAAAATCATAAGTGCTACTTTAAGAAACGATTATCGGAAAATAATATATGAAACTAGTGAAAAATATGAAACTTTGATGGAAAAACTACGTTACGTGAGTTTAAAAGTAACTCTAAGAGTCACCACTAAATCAAACAAAAAATTAACATCAATGGCTTTTTAGTCTTTTTCTAATATATTTTAGTGCATTTTCAATATATTATTGAAAATAATATAGCATGACATGCGGTACATATAAGCATAAAAGTATAGGGTAGAAATTTTTTTGATCAATTCATATAGAGAAATGGATATTTTTTTACATGCATTTTAACTTTAGATACAAGTCTAAAAATCATAACTATTACTTATTTGGTGTTATGTTTTTTTGTAAGATAAACTATCTATTGCTTGATATTTAAACAAATAGTTTGGATATTACAACACCGTACGGAACCAAGATATTACATCTAGTTGCACTAATATATGGACAATTGATGACTTCCAATATGGAGAACCATGGTTGGTTATAAGTCCACTCACCACAACTCTATTTCCTCAACATTTTTTTTTTAAATTAGCAACTAAACAAATTGTTTCAAATTACTTAATTGTATTTTAGAACCTTCATTTAGATCTATTTAAACTCTTTTTCTAGTCTAATTTTCTGAAAGTGTTTAATAATATAAGATACATTTCTTGGTGGTGTTATTACAATTATTTTCCTTTAATAACCCTTTGAATATGTTAACTTTTATGTCCCCTTTCAACTCTTTTACACTCTAAACAAAATCAGCATGAGTTTTGGTCATCTCTTACCATCTAAATACAACCTGCTAATACTAGAAAGTTATTTTTGCATCATGGATGAAAATCCTAAAATTGGTTATAGTGAATAAAAGCTCTATACGAAGCTGACAGTTTATTCTCATGTTTTGTGGCAATTTAGTAAATGTAACAATGATTGAGGTTATTTAGTGTTTTCTAGAGGGTACGGGTGAATCGAGCACACGCCCTTCAATCTTTCCCTCTCTCACCACGTATATTGGATGATAAGAATCACCGTAGCGGGAGCCGCATGGAGTTTATCCAGCAATACAGGTAATAGAGATGGGTCACGAAAAGTGGTGAAGTCTCTCTGCCTTATATTTAGGCGTGACGTCTTCAAAGGCATCATATCCCGCTAGCCTCCTGGTTTTCTTAAACTTCCGAAGCTGGGAGAGGGAGGGCCCGCAGCGCTTCCATTCCATCCCGCTAGCCTCCAGCCTTTCTTAAATTCTCGATCGAAGCTGTGTCTTGCCAGACGGCGAACGGTGTTGGCATTGGAAAAAAATACGAATTAAGCGAAACAAAATCGAAGGCCACCAAAGACGCGAAGAGAAGAGATGTGAAGGGCCAAAATATTCAAAGCCGAGCCTTGAATCTTGTCCTTTATCTTCTCTCTATTTCTCAAAGGTATCAAGGCTTTGAAGGCGCTAGGGAGAGAAAAGGAAGGAAAGGTGGGAGCTTTTAATGCGGGTTTTGTTGTTATCTTTGTGTTTTTGCTGGAAAGATTTGATTTGAAATGGGTGGTGCCGGAAAGGAGGCAACTTTTGCCTAGTCTGATCGATCGAGGTGGCCTGTGTTGGGCTGATGCGGTGGTATCAAGGCCAGGGGCTAACTATTTGGATATGTGCTTATAAACAAATAATATTTATTATTTTATTAATTAATTTAATAAATTTTTAATATTATTTTTGTATGCATATTTAATATTTTAAATATCAAAAAATTTAAATTATTTAAATATAACTTTAAATATTATATAAGTGTTATATACAAAGAATAATATTTAAAGTAAAATAATCTAAATCTATTCGTAATTATAAATTAAATTTAAAATCTTTAATTTAAAATTTAGCGCGGTTCATTACATTCTGAATGAAACATCTTATATGACCAAGCATTAAAGCCTCTTTTAATTCAATATTCTCATGTGATCATAATGTTTTCAATTTTGCTAAGCTCCCTAGGGATAGAAGGAAGAGGTTCTTCTGGCTTTGACTATCAAATGTTCTGTAAGTATTTTGGGGTCGACAGTAAATACTCATTTCATAGGATAAATATCAACAAACTCATAATAAATAATTAAATAAATATAAACATTGGATCGAGGATGTATTTTATACGTTGCAACCTGAGGCTGGACACACGCGTAATGTGGCTGTATGAGGTGGCCGTATGAGATCTTGGGGGCAAAATATATGGCACATAAGCATTGGCAATACAACGTATCTGTTTTGTCTCAATAAATGCATTTTATTTTTTACACCACATTATGTGTAAAATAATTTTTATTTATTCTTTCATATTTTTGTTTGCATCAAATTAGGTGTTTATTAATTCAGATTAACTATTTATTTTGGAGATATTGGTATTTAATTGATTTAAGCTGGCTATTTGTTGTAGACATATTGGTATTTCTTTTATGAAATAAGTATTTATTATCGCGTCTCAAATGATTAACGTTTACTTTCATTGTGTTTGTGCCTATGGCCTTTTGTTTTCATTTATCTTTATACACTTTTTTTTCATCGTTTTCTTTTTTAAGCAAAGAATGCTGCTGCTTTGCTATGAATTTAGTGATGAAAAAGTGATCAAATTTGAGCTTGATTATATATATATATATAAAATAATATTTTAATCTTTTATATGTTTTTTGATGTGGTGTAAGGAGTAACCTCTAACCCCATGGTCACTACAAGAACTGGAAGTGGGTTGGGCTAGAGCCCAGCTCTAGAATTCGGAATTTTTTCAGAAATTAAGGTTTAAGCCTAGCGCATAAGTCAAAACTCAATCAGACCAAGCCATAACAATCTATTTGAGTCAAAAATGAAGTGATGAAGTTAATTTTCAGTTTTTAAACATTTACACAAAACATAGCAATATTTAAAATAATTATATTTAATTATTTTGGAAAAAATTACTATGATATTAATTCCCCGCTATGGCATGTGGTGCAGACAAGCTTGGCCAGCTCAGTTTGAGCTCTTTAAATACCAAAACAACATTTTGCTAACAAAGAGATCAAGATTGTTAAAACAACATTTTGCTAACAAAGAGACCGAGATTGTGAGATCAAGACGAAGTTCCGGTGACGGGTAACTGATGCTGGTGTTCAAGCTGCATGTTTTGCCCAAGGTTGGCTCCGAAGCCTTTTCATCAATCTTTCCATCTAACCGTTGAAAGCTTAGGGAGGAAAAAGAAATCTAGAGGGAGCTCTTGTCGGACAAGTTATAAAGGGAGCTCCGATTGCAGCTGCATACGGAATGGCCTCAAATCATTGGTGTCTTCACGATGAACTCCACTAATCCGAGAAAATTCTATTATTTACGGTAGTGAGGAAGAAGATGAGAGAAAATTAAGGAGAGGGAGAGAGAGGGGAGGCCGACCACGGCGGTGGCCGGCTCTGGTCTGGCCAACGGCGGCCAGACCGGGCCCCAATTTAGCCGGATTTGCCACCGGCGCGGCGAACTTCACGCGGGAGCAGCGGAGAGAAAGAGAGAGAGGAGAGAAATTGAGATAGATAGAGAGGGGTTGGAGGCCGGCCGCGGTGGCGGCCGGCTCCGGCCTGGCCTCCGGTGGCCGGGCCAGACGGGATTAGGCCGGCGACGGCCCTGGCCGCCGGCCAGAAGCTGTCCCCTGTTTCAGGCGAAACAGGGGAGCGGGGGGATGGCTTTGGCTGAACTGGGCCGGCTGGGCCGGTCGGTTCAGGGCCTTTTGGGCTGAGCAGGTATGAGTTTTGGGGCTGGTTTTGGGCCTCATAACGGGTCGGGATTAGCAAGAAAATTATATGGCTAGAATCTGGGTTAATTCTAGTTTCTTGGGATATTTTTACTTCTCCAATTGGGTGTGTAAAGTGGGAGATATTCGAGCCCGAAGTTGGGCCCGTGAACTAGTCTGGGTAGGGTCTTAAGGGTCATTTTACTAATTAGATTTCCGTGAATTAATTATGTACATTGATCATGTAGGTGCCCAGACATCTGATTAGTTGGTGCATCATTTGGATTTTGCGTAGGAGGTAAGTAAGACTATTATGCAATTTAATTGTTTAATTAATTGAGTATATACAGTTTGCATGCATTTTTATAAATTAACTGAATTCTCTATGTAGCATGGAACTGTGATTTCAAATGAACAATATATGATTATAATGATTGGTAATATTGTAAGAAATGATTTATTGATGTATATGCCAGAATTGTGATTGCCTGTACAGCATGTTTATATTAAGGTGATTATATGTATTTCCTTGTACTGTGCAAACTACTCTGAGATATTGTGAGATACAGATGCATGATACACATGTGATGAAAATGTTAAATAGATTTATATGTGTCGCCGCGATTGTCCTTTACTATGGCCCCACACATTGTAGATGTGTTCTGTTTGATTTTTATGGCCTCACACACTGGAGATGTATTCTGTTATGATATGGCCCCACATATTGTAGACATGTTCTGTATGATTTTTATGGCCTCACACACTGACGAGTGTGTTCTGTTATGGTATGGCCCCACATGTCTTACAATGTGTTATGTATGATTTTTTATGGCCACATACATCGTAGAGTGTGTTTTGTTATGGTATGGCCCACACATCGTACAATGTGTCTGTTGATGTTGATGGCCACGCATCTGGAGGATGTGCTCTGATTGAGGTATTGCAGGGCCGTGGGACACATAGGAAATCTATAATTACATAAACAGTGAGTTTGCTAGAGTGCATATTCTGATGCTTATCAAATGTTCAATTTATGTTAGTTGACAAGATGCATATGTTGATGGCATGTTAAATATAATTCAAGTATGATATGATTGTATAATAGGCTTACTTATTGAGTGTAAACTCATTAAACCTCATAATGTTTTTCAGAGCCTCAGGATTGATGATGATATTCGGAGTTGATGGAGCTTCTAATAAATAAAATAAGAGCCATTGCATTGGTGTAATCCTATTATGTTTGTGTAGGGCTTGACTTGGATGTAGGGTTTGATACCCAAAACTTATAACTATCATTGTATTATGGTTGGTTTTCATATTTATTGCCATTTGAATCGTATATCAAATTTTTAGGATGCCTTGCGTGCCCGGCACGCGGCGGGTTGTCACCCTAGCCCAATATTTGAATCTGGGGCGTGACAATCTCCCTGCAGAACCTCGTCACCTCGTCCTCCTCGCCCACCTCTTCATACCGGACCTTCCAGCCTATACGGGCTGAGAAGGCCTCCATCCGGGCCTTTTGCTCGGCAGAAAACTTAGTCCTCCTCCGCTGCCTCGGCCAGAAGGGATCCGAGCCCATCAACACCACCCTGCGGTGGCAGTTTCGATGGCATCCGCAGGTAGTGCAGAACTCCATGTGAGGGCGAAGGGCGTCGGGGGTGTACTCGCAGCAACTGTGGACAGCGTAGCCCCCAAAAGAATGGTTCCACATGCACTCTTTGTAGACCTCCCTGATCAACATCGCTGGCTCCATCTCTCACAATGGATGCTCTCTTCCCTCTCTTTTTACCTCTCTCTCTCTCTCTCTCTCTCTCTCTCTCAACCCTGGCTTGTCCTTGTTCACCTCACGCAGGGGGCGGCCCTATTTATAATGTGCTCGGTGACAGGTGTGGTCATGTATCTTTCAGTTATTTACGGTAGTGCCACTGTAGCTTGAGGCTAGGTTGATTAGGGTTTGATGGAGCTGTTCCAAGGATGGATTAGTGGTTTTGATATTACAACTTTTGGAGGGCGACAACACTACGAGGATAAGATGGGAATTTGACTATAATCTTTCTCGAGGATAACGTCAAGATAAATATACTTATGATACTAGTATGCGTTTATGCCACGTTTCGAAGGATATATATAGTGTGCACTGATATTGGCTTTTGATAATTGAATAACCTAAATGGATTTTCTGAATGAACGAGCGTTATGAAGTTAGGATATCCTTGAGATATCATCACCATGGATAAAAGTGAGAAGGTAAATTTGCAAAGAATATCTTTTAGATTCTTTTCAAAGGAAAATGGTTTCCAAAACCACCAGACCTAAAAAGTTTGAATAACGACACCATATCTTATCTTGATATAATGATATAATAAATGCACAGTTTTAGAAGAAGCTAAATTTATAGGTGCTACTTTGAGAAACGATTATCGAAAAATAATATATGAAACTAGTGAAAATCACAAGTGTTAGATAACGCTAGTACGCATTTACGCCACGTTTCAAAGGATTTTATGTGCACTGATATTGGCTTATGGTAATTGAATAACCTAAATGGATTTTTCTGAATGAACGAACGTTACAAAATTAGGATATTCTCGAGGATATCGTCACCATGATAAAAGTGAGAAGGTAAATTTGCAAAGGATATCTTTGAGATTCTTTTCGAAGGAAAACTATGGATGCTCGACGTTGGTTTCCAAAACCACCAGACCTAGAAAGTTTGAATATCGACACCATATCTTATCTTGATATAATGATATAATAAATATGCAATTTCAGAAGGAGCTAAAATCATAAGTGCTACTTTGAGAAACGATTATCGGGAAATAATATATGAAACTAGTGAAAAATCATAAGTGCAACGTACTTATGATGCTAGTATGCATTTACGCCACGTTTCGAAGGATATTACGTGTACTGATATTGGCTTATGGTAATTGAATAACCTAAATGGATTTTTTGAAGAACGAACGTTACAAAGTTAGGATATCCTCGAGGATATCGTCACCATGGATAAAAGTGAGAAGGTAAATTTGCAAAGAATATCTTTTAGATTCTTTTGAAAGGAAAACTTGGAATGCCCGACGTTGGTTTCCAAAACACCAGACCTAGAAAGTTCGACACCATATCTTATCTTGATATAATGATATAATAAATATGCAGTTTCAAAAGGAGCTAAAATCATAAGTGCTACTTTGAGAAACGATTATCGGGAAATATATGAAACTAGTGAAAAAATATGAAACAATGATGGAAAAACTGTGTTACGAGAGTTTAAAAGTAACTCTAAGAGTCACCACTAAATCAAACAAAAAATTAACATCAATGGATTTTAGTCTTTTTCTAATATATTTTAGAGCATTTTCAATATATTATTGAAAATAATATAGCATGACATGGTACATATAAGCATAAAAGTATAGGGGAGAAAATTTTTTGATCAATTCATGTAGAGAAATGGATTTTTTTACATGCATTTTAACTCTAGATACAAGTCTAAAAATCATAACTATTACTTATTTGGTGTTACTTTTTTTTGTAAGACAAACTATCTATTGCTTGATATTTAAACAAATAGTTTGGATATTACAACACCGTACGGGACCAAGATATTACATCTTGTTGCACTAATTTATGGACAATTGGTGACTTCCAATATGGAGAACCATGGTTGGTTATAAGTCCACTCACCACAACTCTATTTCCTCAACATTTTTTTTTTAAATTAGCAACTAAACAAATTGTTTCAAATTACTTAATTGTATTTTAAGAACCTTCATTTAGATCAATTTAAAATCTTTTCTAGTCTAATTTTCTGAAAATGTTTTAATAATATAGGATACATTTCTTGGTGGTGTTATTACAATTATTTTCCTTTAATAGCCCTTTGAATATGTTGACTTTTATGTCCCCTTTCAACTCTTTTACACTCTAAACAAAATCAGCATGAGTTTTGGTCATCTCTTACCATCTAAATTCAACATGCTAATACTAGAAAGTTATTTTTGCATCATCGATGAAAATCCTAAAATTGGTTATAGTGAATAAAAGCTCTATATGAAGCTGACAGTT
Organism: Calamus simplicifolius; assembly: GCA_900491605.1. Taxonomy (NCBI): domain Eukaryota; kingdom Viridiplantae; phylum Streptophyta; class Magnoliopsida; order Arecales; family Arecaceae; genus Calamus; species Calamus simplicifolius. Next base: position 360,273 of record UESW01004706.1, on the reverse strand, counting down.
TATTCTCATGTTTTGTGGCAATTTAGTAAATGTAATAATGATTGAGGTTATTTAGTGTTTTTCTAGAGGGTATGGGTGAACCGAGCACACGCCACTAGTAGAAAAAAAACTTTTAGCGATCGCCACTGGCGGTCGCTACAAGTTAAAAAGCAGTCGCTAATAGTTTTTAGCGACCGCTTAGCGACCGCCACATGCTGGCCGCCAGAAACTCGTCGCTAAAGGCTTTTAGCGACCGCCATTGGCGGTCGCTATAGTATTAGCGACCGCTTGAGCGACCGCTAGATGGGGGGGCAGAAATGACTATTAGCGACCGCCTGAAGGGCCTTTGACTATTAGCGACCGCCTGGCCTTTAGCGCCAAGGCGGTCGCTAATACTATATTTTTTATTTTTTTTTTTGTATTTTCTGTTCTGATGCATTGACAGCGACATCCTTTTGAACCATTTGCGACCGCCTAGGCGGTCGCTAATACTGATTTTATTATTTTTTTAATTCCTTTTATTTTTGGTTATTGGATTTTTTTGTTTGGGTACCTATACCTATTTTACAAAATTATATAAACTAAATATTAAAATTAAATTATACACGCACAATAAAAGTATAAGCTAATAAAAAAACCATTTATCTATATTAATAAATCTGCAATGTCTTTGATTTCCAATCCAAAAAAAAAGATCTAATACAATTTCTAGAAAAAACATAAAGAAGACAGTAGTCCCAATGCAGCACCAGTCAATCAACCTGAAACAAAAAATTAAATTTATTAGTCAATAAAACATAAATATAATTAAAATAATTATGTAAAATAAATATTAAAAGTGATACAATTCAAAATTTTGAAAATAAAATCATTCTGTACGATTCTATACGCCTCGAGTGTCCGATTCAATTTGTTCCTACAAGTCACTAATGGCGTAGAGATCGTGCTCCTCAAGTTTGACTAGCATCGGACCTCGTATGCTCCGTTTGGGCCGTTAGAGGCCAAGTTCGGTTTTCTAAGTTTTAAGTTTCAACTTAAACATACATTGTCCTATTCCGGGGCCCTCGAGTGTCCGATTCACGTGTCGTTTGTTCTTACAAGTCACTAATGGCGTAGAGATCGTGCTCCTCAAGTTTGAAGCATTGGACCTCGTAATTAGAGGCCAAGTTTGGTTTTCTAAATTTTAAGTTTCAACTTAAACGTACATTGTCCTATTCCGGGCCCCTCGAGTGTCCGATTCACGCGTCGTTTGTTCCTACAGGTCACTAAGTGTCTCTATTTTAATGTGCATAAAGACTAACAAGGAATTTATAGATATAGCTGAAAATGGAGTACGATACATTCTTCCACATATACTTAGATTATTTAGAAATTAATAAACTTAAAACATATTCATAAACTCATACCCGATTCTGTTCATTTGAGCCTACTGGATCAGGCATGCCCTCACCAACTGACTCATGTCTCGCCTGGTGACCACTGCCAGCGTCTGGGGCCTACAATATTACAGTATATGATTAACAACAGAAATAAATAATATATATTTTAAAAGTAATTAAATTAAATTTAAATACAGATGTCTTCAATTATGAACCTGAGTATGAATCGGTGGATCTGAATCATCAGCTATAGGGACACCACTCTGAGCTAGTCGATGATGTAGCTCCGCCTTAAATGCCTGCACCTGCTCCTGTACCTGAGCCTGCACCTCGGCCTGCATCGCAACCTGCATCCTTACCCGAAGATCCTCGACACGCGCATCCATCTGCTGGTGAAGAGACTGGATCAGCTCAGCCACCTCGTCAGTTCGCATGCGTGAGCCCTGGGATGAACTACATCCGGATGACTCCGCTTGCATGATAGTCGAACGTGGTATGCCCGTGCCGTATGTAAGTGTGTATCCGTGCCCATCCTGGCCTATGATGGTGTGGAATATCTCATCCCGCCTAGCAACTACCTGTCGCTCCTCCTCTGGCAGCTCGGCCAATCGAGCCTCAAACTGGGCCTGTGTGCAAGAAAGCAACCAAATTAGAATAGTAAATCAATAAATCTCATAATAGGTTAAAAAAAGTATTGTAAAGGTAAATACTTACTACAAGAGCTGCAACCTCAGGATGGTCGAGACTGCGACTCGCCATCCACACAGACATCCGGTCGGTGGGTGCACCCCGCTCACGTAACTGTCGAAGGATAAATCATGTCATCTACATATATGAATACAAACTACGTCAACAATCAAAATACGTATGGTCTAACGTGACAGTTTACCTCGTGCCGGATCTGCGTAACGTGTCGAGTCCCAAGCTTGTGAGTAGGGCCCTGCATCGAGCGATTTTGAGAATTTCGCTCTGCCTCTTCCTGCATTCATTTTGGGTCGTGTTTATAAGTTTACACCGAATGTTTCATATGAATTTAACAAAAAATAGGTTGAACTACTCACCCTTGCCTTCTCACTCGACCAGTACCGGACCAACTCAGGCCACTGTGCGGGGAGAATGCCCCTTGGGACTCGCTGAAGAAGGTCTGGGTCGTCCACATTCTTCTCCCAATGCTCTTTCTTTACCTTGTTCTTGTGGTCTTTCCATAACTTTCGACACTTTGCCAAGCAAACTGGACGAAAATCATCAGGACATGACCTCAAATTGTCCTGCATAGGACAAGAAATTTTAGTAGTCAAGGTGTACTAAATTGACACATCGTATAATAACGTTGAAGCTAAGATAGAACTCAGCGGCTTACCTTAACCTCCCCCCAGAGTCGATCTATCGTATCCTGAGGAAAAGCAGTCCAATCAAGCATAGTCAGGGGAAATCTATGTGGGTCTCGAACCATATGCCCCAACTGGCTGATAAACGGGCGAGCCCCTTCTCCAACTGGATGAAATGTGTCGTCAAATTGCACATCATAACGGGTACCAGCATTCCATGAAGGAATCCCTCTAGCTGGGCCCCTACCCCTACTGGAAGATGAACTCGTCGTAGTAGAAGCTATAAACAATAAACTTATTAGTTAAATAAAACTAAAATTATTTTATATAATTGTTAAACATAAAAATAAAATTATACCAGTATGTGTGGAGGTCGATGCACCAACTGTAGATGGAGAAGGCCCTACTGGCATGGACTGGGGAGATCTAAATCGTGCCGGTGCAGGTGTCAGGTGTCTGTGGATCATGGTCCGTAGGCATCCGTCGACTAGGGTCCCTCGTCGGCGAACGAGCCTGGCTATGATGTAAAAACTCGTCCATCGTGTGTGGACGCTCTCTCCTCTTACGTCCGGACATATCTTTTTAACGTATCATAAGATAAATAAATTGCAAGTAATAACTAAAACCATTCGTAAACAAAAAGTCAAACATATTCTTAAGCAAAATTGAGAAGAAAAAAGGAGAACAGTTCACTGGTCATGCAAGTCGATAGTATCTCCTTCAACGGTCTCTCTAACCCAGTTGACATCCTCATCACGTTGAAATATTACATTTTGGTCAAGAACTTGCTGAGCAAATGCATCAATATCTGGCTCATTATCTTCAATTTGATACACCCCCCTCCTTGACATTTTAACTGCAACTTGCCAGTTAGGATCCATGGGATCCATAACATAGTAAACTTGCTCAGCTTGCCTGGCCAATATGTAGGGTTCATTACTTACTCGCTCATCTCGATATAACAAATTGTTGAAATTTACCAACGTAAATTGATACTTGTCAACTTTAGTCCCACGGATTGGATCGACCCAGTCACACTTGAATAACAAAAATTTTAATCCGTGACTGTATATAACTTCAATGATATCTTTCAACTGGCCATAATAATAACCTGCATCGACAGAAGGACACCCTAGACCACTATTTTGTGTTGCTCGTTTCTCATCTACTTCTTTGACGCGAAATCGAAACCCATTGACATCACAAGTTGTGTAACGTCGTGCCGTTATAAACGGACCATCAGCCAGTTGGTTCATTTCATCAGTCAAAGTACCTTCACTCGCTCGTCGTAAATTGTACACCTACAGAATTAAAGTAATCATTGAATAAAGCTATGTAAAACTAATATGATAAGAACAAATTGAAGCACATACAACCATATGTACACATACAACCATATCTATACATACATAATTCTTGAACCAATCGTGAAATGATTGAAAATGGGACTGCCGAATTTGATTATCTGTCGCACGAGGCATGTCCCGTTTGAGCTCATCAATGTGTGTCCTATAATGCAGAACAACATGTGTTAATGACAAGCTTGATTGAGTTAGACATAACACGAACAAGTTAAATATATGAATGAGCATTCACTTACTGAATCAACGCCACAACTGATGGAGTGTTAAACAACACGTATCGATGAGCTTGAATCCAGTCGATGTTATCTAGATCAAATGGTGTTCCCTCCCCAATAGGACCATCATTAATCCGCAAGGGCCTATCAAGTTTGGTTTCAACATCATTAAGATATGCAGCACAAATTAGTACACTCTTCCATTAAATAACCCTTGGCTATTGATGCCTCTGGACGAGCTCTGTTACGCACATACCTTTTTAACGTATTCAGGTACCTCTCAATAGGATACATCCACCGAAATTGGACAGGACCACCAAGCAATGCTTCACCTGTTAAATGTATGGTCAAGTGAACCATTACATCGAAGAATGAAGGTGGAAAGAGTTTCTCCAGATGACACAGTGTTAGCGCAATCCTATCCTGGAGACTTTTCAAATCATTTGTGCGATGGACTCTTGAACACAGTTGTCTGAAGAAGTTACTCACCTCAATCAAGGGCTCAACAACATTCTTAGGTAAACAATTTCGGATTGCAATAGGAATTAATTGTTGAATGAGAATGTGATTGTCATGACTCTTCAAACCTTGTAAAGTCCTTTCTTTCATATTCACACGCTTAGAAATATTAGAACAATAGCCGTCAGGCACCTTGACCCCTTTCAAAATGGAAAGAAATGCCTCCTTCTCATCTTTACTCATCGTGTACTGTGCAGGAGGCATGTATGCCTTGTTAGACTCTGTCAACTGTAAGTGTAGTGGTTTCCGCAAGCCCATTTCCTGCAAATCACGACGTGTATTGGCACTATCTTTGGACTTTCCCTTAACACCGAGAAGGGTCCATAATATATTATCACACACATTTTTCTCAATGTGCATAACATCCAAGTTGTGCCTCAGTAAATTGTCTTTCCAGTATGGTAACTCGTAAAAAATACTTTTCTTCTTCCAGTTATGACTGCGCCTTCTGTTCGCACCAGGAATAGCAGGCAATGGAGGGGCTAACAGATCTTGGAAATCATATACTGTGCGTATTTGCTCTTGTTCAAGTTGTGATAACAAATCAACCCCAGTCATTATTTGTGGTGTTGGACCATATTCTCGAGTGCCATCGAATGACACTTTATCCCTTCTGAACCTATGCAATGGAGGTAAAAACGTCTGTGACCTGTGTAAGCCCACTTTTTGCCATGTTTTAGCCAGGTTGACTTTTTACTCTGATTGCAACAAGGACAGGCAAATTCCCCCTTCGTGCTCCAACCTGACAAATTCGCATATGCCGGGAAGTCATTGATTGTCCATAATAATGCAGCGCGAAGTTTGAACATTTCATTTCCTTCAGAATCAAAAGTCATCACACCTTCGGCCCATAATTCATTCAACTCGTCAATTAAAGGCTGCATATACACGTCAATTTTATCCCCAGGGCCCCTTGGTCCGTCAATAAGAGTGGATAGGATCAGAAAAGGTTGCTTCATACATAACCAAGGAGGAAGATTGTACGGAACCAACACCACTGGCCATGTACTATGAGTTGCCCCGGTCATGGACCTGAAGGGGCTAAAACCATCTGCAGCCAACCCAAGCCGCACACTACGACTATCCAAGGCAAAGTCGGGGTGTTTCTTGTCGAAATCCTTCCATGCCGGGGAGTCCACTGGGTGGGTTAACTTTTCATCCTCCCTACCATGCTCTGCATGCCATCGCATCAATTTAGAAATTTTAGATGACATAAAAAGCCTCTTTAGCCTTGGCTTGAGTGGAAAATATCGCACTTGCTTTACAGCGACAAGCTTCCCACGATTCGAAACACTTCGCGAATTACTCTGACGATTCTGACCAACCCCATCGTCCTTCCACCTTGAAGTTTTACACACAATACACGTATCGAGGTCGGCATTCTCATTTCTAAACAACATACAATTGTTTGGGCATGCATCGAAAGTCTCATATGTGAAGCCTAAGTTTTCAGTTAACTTGCGAGCATGGTAGTAGGACTCAACTAGCTTTGCACCGAATGGGAGCACTTTGTGCAATAGCTGGAGCAGCATGTCGAAGGACGTGTCCGTCCACTGATTCAAAGCCTTCAAGTGTAACAGCTCGACAATAAAAGATAATTTACTGAAATTCGTACATCCAGGATACAATTCGGTCTGCGCATCATCCAGAATTTCAAAATACCTTAATGTTTCTTTATCTGCACCCGAGCGAGGATTACTCCCACCCACCCTATCAGTCTCACAGCAACTGTCTTCGGGTGCTAACCCGCATGCAATATCATTTAGCATCACGATCATCGGATCAACTGTCGTAACATCGACCTCCATCTCAACTCTTTCCTCTCTGCAATAAGGAACATAATCTTCCCCATGTCTAATCCAATTCTTGTAATTCTTCAAAAACCCATTTAGAATCAAATGCTCTCGTACAATATCTCGTGTGTAGTAATAACGGTTCGCACATTTTCTACAGGGACAACTGATGTGCTCACTATCAAACCCATTGGTGAAGGCAATGAACTGCTTAATCCCCTCTATATATTCCCTAGACGTCCTATTTGGCAAATCAATCCAACTCTTATCCATGTCGCTAAGTATTTCTGTGAAAGTATGAATAAGCAAATATAATTAGCCTAAGAGATGGGGCAAACGTAACAATTTACCTAGCCGTCAACTTGCTAGGCAATGCACGGACAAATAACTTGCTAGGCAATGCACGGACAAATAAATTTTAAAAAAATGAAGATTACTTTAAAAGAAAAAAGAGTAAAAACTTTCACCGGTTAGAGTCTGCCTCACTAGCTTCACTTGACCTCCTGTGTTCTGAAAAAAGAGGGATTAAATTCAATTTACAACCAAAAGTATCTAACCTGAAAAGCTAGTTCAAAGTTTAACTCCGTCAGGAAGGCTTTTGAATCTTTCACCTGACACAAGGACAAAACAAATAAATAAGTAAAAACCATAGATTGTAGAAATAACGAAAAAACAAGATTTTTTTTCTTATATCATATAATATAAGTTGGTAAGTCACTAATTATCAACAGCTCTTCAACCAATTCTAGAAATGACGCTAGCTCCCATGAACATATAGCTGAACCAAAATAAGGGGTTAAAATCAGGTTAATGACCTTATTATTTATACACATGCTTCGAGAAATACATCTTATTTGGTGTCATAAAAACATGTGTCATGCCAGGCTAACTAGTGCCCAACTTATCTAAAAAATTAACCTAAAAAAAGATGCTCTTGTGTGAGCGTACTGCAAATTTATGTATATATTTCTCTTGAGGTAGCTCTCACTGTTTTGTACAAGATAATAAGTCTGGTGAAAGAAATCTTTGTGCCAGGTCACCGCAGTGTATTTTCTTCTTGAGGGAGCTATCACACTTTATGGAATGATATATTTTCCTTCAATAGCCTTAACTTGTATTTCCTACATCTAGGGGACAAGCTGTGACGTATCTATGGAAACCATGTTGAACTGAGTACAGTCTAAAAAATTGTTTTCTTCCTACTCATGAACAATGAAAAGTTTCATGGTATGCGGTGCTTCTGTATGACAAGCTTCAATTTGGCTATTGCTTTATCTTTGATCATACTTATTTGCATGGTACCTTCTTAGTTCTCTTCTACTTGTGCTATCATTTGGCAGAATATACTTGCCAATATAGGATATCAATTATGTATGTGTATGCATTGTCTAGCATGCGAGCAGCAGTGCGTGTATTTGTTTTATGTTATTTTGAAAAAAATCAAAAAGATAGTATTTGTTAATTGTTAATATTAAGAATTAGAGTTGCACTGCAAATTTATATATGTGCTGCTTATTATGCGAAAAATTGATAATAAACAACTAATGAAGTGCACTTAAAGTTCTATTCTCGATCGTACACTGTATTAATTCTTAAATGATCAAATTTGATTTTCAAATATTATTTCAAAAATCGAAACTCTCCCTTAAAATCATACACACCTGGACTAGAGCTAAAATGATGCACTACTTGAACCAAAACCATCAGCCGTTGAATTGTCTTTGGATCTAGAACCTAGGCCCGAATTCTTCTATTAGAATCTCGCACTGAACGAGAGATACCGAAAGGCTCCTAGATTATTTAGATGTCCTAGGTGGGGCTCCTTTGATCCAATTTGTCATTCATAAAATCTTAAGTGTAAGTTTGATATATTTTTTTTGAAAATTTTTAAAACAACTTAAAAGAAAAAAAAATCAAAAATACTATCATGGAGAAAATAAAAATCAGTGAAAAAAGGAAAATGTGTATGATTCTTAATCAATTAGCTCATCCCCAAAGTGAGGATGCATGGCATCATAGATTTTCTCATTGGATCTAAATTGCATTCCTGAGTTCTTATTCTCTGTTTTCATGTTCGTGCTAAAAATTTGCGCCATGATCTATAGCCACTTCAATATATGAAGCCCACAGAAACCACAGCATCCTCAACGGATTGCCATTACAAACCAAAGCACACAAAGACAAGGAACAACGAGCCCATTGGAGTCTCGGCCAACATTCAACAAAGGGCTTTTGCTTGGTACTCAGAGGGATTCCAAGGCAGCAAAATTAAAATATAATCAGCAGGAAAATGGAGTTCTCTTTGATTTATTGCAGCTAGGGTAGAGAAACGTCCACAATATCATTCCCTGGTATTCCTAATATCTCTAACAGTAACATTATTACATCTTAAAGCTGCCTAATAAAACAAGAAGAAAGAATTCTAGGATGAGTGCTGTATCGAAGCTAATCAACTCTTGCATCAAGAAGAAAGAAATACTCAATGAAAACAAAGAAAAACACACAGCACGTGAAATCAAGAAACCAATCAGTGGATGGGGGAGAGAGAATTTTATCATCAATGGATGGGGGGTGGGATCATCGAAAGTACCCGGTACCGCTGCCAGTGACGACGGCTGGTGGAGAAGCAGCGTCCATTCGGGAAGAAGAGAGGGGTGGATCCACTGCCAAGATCCGAGAGGGGTTCGATTGGGGCTTCCGCTCAGGTGATCGGGAGCGGCCTCGAGAGAGACCGCGGGACTACCGCCGATGACGCCTCGACGTCGGATAGCAGCGGCGGGAGGATGGGCGGCGGAATAACAGCGGTAGGAGGATGGGGGGTTTAGGGTTTTGGAAGGGGATAGCCAGCGAAATAGGAAAAAGGATTTATAATGGGCATTTGCGACCACCACGGTGACTGCCTGAAGCGGTCGCTAAAGGTGGCTTCCGCGACCACCCTCAAGCGGTCGCCCGATTTCTTTTGCGCCAATGGTTTAGTGGCGATCGCCTTTAGCGACCGAGCACACACCCTTCAATCTTTCCCTCTCTCACTACGTATATTGGATGATAAGAATCACCGTAGCGGGAGCCGCATGGAGTTCATCCAGCAATACAGGTAATAGAGATGGGTCACGAAAAGTGGTGAAGTCTCTCTGCCTTATATTTAGGCGTGACGTCTTCAAAGGCATCATATCCCGCTAGCCTCCTGGTTTTCTTAAACTTTCGAAGCTGGGAGAGGGAGGGCCCGCAGCGCTTCCATTCCATCCCGCTAGCCTCCATCCTTTCTTAAATTCTCGATCGAAGCTGTGTCTTGCCAGACGGCGAACGGTGTTGGCATTGGAAAAAAATACGAATTAAGCGAAACAAAATCGAAGGCCACCAAAGACGCGAAGAGAAGAGATGTGAAGGGCCAAAATATTCAAAGCCGAGCCTTGAATCTTGTCCTTTATTCTTCTCTCTATTTCTCAAAGGTATCAAGGCTTTGAAGGCGCTAGGGAGAGAGAAAAGGAAGGAAAGGTGGGAGCTTTCAATGCGGGTTTTGTTGTTATCTTTGTGTTTTTGCTGGAAAGATTTGATTTTGAAATGGGGGGTGCCGGAAAGGAGGCAACTTTTGCCTAGTCTGATCGATCGAGGTGGCCTGTGTTGGGCTGATGCGGTGGTATCAAGGCCAGGAGGCTAACTATTTGGATACGTGCTTATAAACAAATAATATTTATTATTTTATTAATTAATTAAGAAATTTTTTAAAATTATTTTTGTATGCATATTTTAATATTTTATAAATATCAAAAAATTTAAATTATTTAAATATAACTTTAAATATTATATATAAGTGTTATATATAAAGAATAATATTTAAATAAAATAATCTAAATCTATTCATAATTATAAATTAAATTTAGAATCTTTAATTTAAAATTATTAGCGCGGTTCATTACATTCTGAATGAAACAATCTTATATGACCAAGCATTAAAGCCTCTTTTTAATTCAATATTCTCATATGATCATAATGTTTTCAATTTTGCTAAGCTCCCTAGGGATAGAAGGAAGAGGTTCTTCTGGCTTTGACTATCAACGTTCCGTAAGTATTTTGGGGTCGACAGTAAATACTCATTTCATAGGATAAATATCAACAAGCTCATAATAAATAATTAAATAAATATAAACTATTGGATCGAGGATGTATTTTATGCGTTGCAACTTGAGGCTGGACACACGCGTAATGTGGCTGTATGAGGTGGCCGTATGAGATTTTGGAGGCAAAATATGTGGCACATAAGCATTGGCAATACAACGTATCTGTTTTGTCTCAATAAATGCATTTTATTTTTTACACCACATTATGTGTAAAATAATTTTTATTTATTCTTTCGTATTTTTGTTTGCATCAAATTGGGTGTTTAATAATTCAGATTAACTATTTATTTTGGAGATATTGGTGTTTAATTGATTTAAGCTGGCTATTTGTTGTAGACATATTGGTATTTCTTTTATGAGATAAGTATTTATTATCGCGTCTCAAATGATTAACGTTTACTTTAATTGTGTTTGTGCCTATGGCCTTTTGTTTCATTTATCTTTATACACTTTTTTTTCATAATTTTCTTTTTTAAGCAAAGAATGCTGCTGCTTTGCTATGAATTTAGTGATGAAAAGTGATCAAATTTGAGCTTGATTATATATTATATTATATAAAATAATATTTTAATCTTTTATATGTTTTTTGATGTGGTGTAAGGAGTAACCTCTAACCCCCATGGTCACTACAAGAACTGGAAGTGGGTTGGGCTAGAGCCCAGCTTTAGAATTCGGATTTTTCAGAAATTAAGGTTTAAGCCTAGCGCATAAGTCAAAACTCAATCAGACCAAGCCATAACAATCTATTTGAGTCAAAAATGAAGTGATGAAGTTAATTTTCAGTTTTTAAACATTTACACAAAACATAGCAATATTTAAAATAATTATATTTAATTATTTTGGAAAAAATTACTATGATATTAATTCCCCGCAATGGCATGTGGTGCAGACAAGCTTGGCCAGCTCAGTTTGAGCTCTTTAAATACCAAAACAACATTTTGCTAACAAAGAGATCAAGATTGTTAAAACAACATTTTGCTAACAAAGAGACCGAGATTGTGAGATCAAGACGAAGTTCCGGTGACGGGTAAACTGATGCTGGTGTTCAAGCTGCATGTTTTGCCCAAGGTTGGCTCCGAAGCCTTTTCATCAATCTTTCCATCTAACCGTTGAAAAGCTTAGGGGAGGAAAAAGAAATCTAGAGGGAGCTCTTGTCGGACAAGTTATAAAGGGAGCTCCGATTGCAGCTGCATACGGAATGGCCTCAAATCATTGGTGTCTTCACAATGAACTCCACTAATCCGAGAAAATTCGCATGTTAGGTTTGGGCACCAGTGATTCAAGGCCACAACTTAATAATATTCAATTAAACTCCGCCTATATAACCAGTATCAAGTTTCGTTGGAGAAAGATTGTGATGTCAGTATAAAATTGTTTTCTTGGCATGAATCCAATAGATAAATATTGTTTACATGACTTAACGTCATGATGCTGTTGCTTGGGTCATCCATACTTTGTTTTTATAGGCTTGAGCACAAGGACATGCTTCTAGGATATTTTATTTATTTACTTATTTATTTCCTTTGTAGGGTACTTGAGGTGCACTCAGGCGCCAATGCTTAAAAGGTCAGTTTTTTCACTCGAGACCACTCTGGGCATCCAAAGCGATGCATGTTGCCAGACTGACTTAGATGGTACAAGTCATCAATGATAATAATTCTGGTGACTCTGCAGACCTGTCAGTCCTTGAGGAGGACAAGGAGGACCATAAACTGTCGACTTCTTTTAAGTCATCCCTAAGCCATGGATGGCTTTCCATTTCTAGTAACAGGTTTTACCTGGTTTTACATCATTGAATGATGGAGCCTTCGGATGAGCTCTCAAGCTCTTCTCTTGTTTAGGCTTCAACAATCAAGCTTTTTATAATTTTTTTACAAAAAGAGTCTCAATCTAGCCATCTAATCCCACCATACACCACCCTTCAGCAAATCCCTATACAATGCCTTTGAATTTGAGATTATTTATAATATTACCCTAAAAAAAAACTAAAAGCATCGTAACTTAAATTGTGTTCATCTTGCTCTCATCGCATAGTTGCCAGGTTTGATAGTACCTTTGCATTATCGAATATTTCCTTTCGATCCATCTTTATTGGTAAAACCAAATATTATCATGTTTGATATTTTTAATATTTTTAGTAATATTGATTGCAATCAAATACGGAATGTGATCCATGATATTTCATAAAATCGATGCATGATATTCCACAAAATCATAATATGATCCATGAATATTGGTTGCAATCAAAATCATATATTTTTTATTGAGATGTTTTGATGCAAAACATGATTAGAAATCATTTGAATATTCGATTTCTAACATGTACAACATTTAAGATTCTATATTTTCTTGTTTTTGGTGTTTGTTTATGAACATATGTACGATATATATACATGTGCTGGATCGAGACTAAAGATCCGATCCAAGCAGGGAGGTTGCGAGGATTTGACATCTCTTGTTTCTATTGTGCTCATCAAGGTATAGTCCAAAGAAAAGGCTACAGGTAACCTTGGGCTATTTGACCAGTTGACGTTTGATAGGGATATCAAAGGCGCACCATCAAGGAATGCTATTAGTACTACCTTGATGTATTTGATCCAACTACCTACATTTTGAAAATGCCATAGGCTACTAAGAGTGCTAAGAGGCACGCGCCAAGAGGACGTTGACTTGGGAGGGACCCAAGTGCCATACATAAGCAATAAAAAAATAATTCCGCATTAACCTCGTCCATGTGACAGTGTTTGGCATTTAAAAAAAAAAATTTGTTGCCACTGTCTCATTATATATCTGGCGATCCTATGTTGTGCTTTCGCTTAGATATAAGATAAATAGAACCTCGTGGCTTAATTGTACATATATTATTATTTATTTGTATATATAAATTTGTGGTTGTTATACCTGCAAAATTAGGTTGAATATAATATGTATTAGTCTTTAATTTATTTGCATCATTTATGATTTTATGCAAATATTTAGCTCTTTATTATGAATTATTTAATGTTATATATTCCATATTTTTTTAAATTAATTAGGGAGTAACCACAACATCCTTAATTAATTAAAATTGTATAAAGTTTTAAGATCATATTATAACATTAGCTGTAATTAATTATACATGACATAATAAAATCTACCCATAGGAATTTGTTATATTTGTATGATTAATTAGGATAAAATATTAAATTATATTTCTTAATTTACTTACAGAAATTAAGAAAAGGAACATAATTTGATAGTTTTATCATAAGGATAAGATGAATCTAATTGAATTAAAACTTCAGTCCACATGCAATTTTATGTCACTAGATTCATATATTTTACATGCTTTACATTAGTAGAACATGTTATATGATTTGTTAGCCTCAATTTTGTAACATGAGCATGTATATTTATTACAACAATTCAATCTGTGAACTTCTCTAATATGAAATATGATGTTTTCGAGCTCAAAGGGGACAACTATAAGGTTTGAAAGGAGAGAGTCTTTCTTCATTTGGATTGGATGGACATTGACTATGCCATTAGAAAGGAATGAACCCCTTGCAGTAACTAAAACCAGCACTCAAGATGTAATTGAACTTTATGAAGAGCGATCTAATCACCTTTTCTTTGTGTTCATAAAGACCAAAATATTTGCTGGTATTAGGAGTTCAGTCATGCAGTATGATAATATCCAAAATTTGCTTAAGGCAATTGGTGATCAATTTGTCACCTCAGATAAGGCAATGGCTAGCACCCTAATAATGCAATTCTCATCCCTGAAGCTCATCGGGATTAAGGGTGTGTGTGACCATATTATGCACATGAGGGACATAGCGGTTCAGCTTAAAGCATTGGAAGTTAAGATATCAAAATCCTTCCTAGTTCACTTTATCCTTTGCACTCTGCTTTAACAATATGGCCCATTTAAGATATCCTATAACACAAAGAAGGATAAATGCACTACAAGAAAAAAAATATAGCGACGCCCAAATGCATTGCTAAACATGCTATTGTGACGCATTAGCGACGCAATGATGGCGTCGCTGAGATCATCGTCACAATCTCAATTTATCGCAATTGCGTCGCTTAACAACGACGCTCTGCGACGCATCCTAAATGCGTCACTAAATTTAAAACTAATTTTTAATATTTAATATTATTATTAAATATTACGACGCATTCAATTGCATCGTAATATTGCGATGCATTTATTTGTTGCAATATTTAATAATAATATTTTAGATATAATAGCGACGCAATTTGAGTCGCTAATGTGTCGCTAATTAAATTTTTTTTAAAATATTGTGACGCCAGGTCATGCGTCGCAATATTTAATAATAATATTTTAGATATATTAGCGATGCAATTTGAGTCGCTAATGCATCGCTAATTATTTTTTAAAATATTGCGATGCCAGGATATTTAATAATAATATTTTAAAATATTAGCGATGCAATTTCAATCGCTAATGCGTCGTTAATTAATTTTTTTTAAAATAAAATATTAAAAATTAAAATGGTTAATACAATTTTATTGCATTTAAATATTGATCGAAACATTCATAACTCATATTGATCCAAACATTCATCATTCAATTTCCAAAAATAATTAATATTAAAATTTGAAGTTTTCATGTACAAAATATAAAAAGTAAAGAAAAAAATACATCAAGAATCGACACAATCACGTGGAGGCTGGAAACCCTGCGACATGCGGCTAACCATATCCTGCAACTGATGCATCTGCTCTCACACATCTGCAAACTCCTGCTGAAGGCCTCCGTACGCTGCTCGAACTTGTGCTCAAATTCCTGTCGAACCTCTTTCCGAACGTCCTGTCGAACATCCTGACGACCCTCCTCGTGATAGATCTCCGAATGCCATCTAAACGCTCGGCAGGAATATCGCCAGAATATCGCAAGCTGGAGGCCTGATGGGGAAAATATGCAGAAGCTCTAGTGCCCAGACCATAGACCCTACGGTCTCGCGGCTGGACACCAACAGCCTCCAAAAACACATGTCGACTCTCCTCTACTGAGAGTTCGACGGGTGTCCCCCCATCAGTATAGTCGACCTGCGATGCCTGGGAGTGAAGCTCCTCGACTCGTGTCTTTGAATTATAAAATCAACAATAAATGAATCAATAAATTTTTCTAAATAAAATTTTAGAAATTAAACAGATACAACATAAAGCTAATTTCTTACCGCAACCTTCCGTGATTGTGTATCGACCCAGGAACCATCCCTCCTGGTGTGTGTCGCCCTGAATAGACGAAACTCACCAGGATCTCCGCCCTCCTGCTCAGACTATAACAACAGAAAAATTGATATTAAAGTAAGTATTTATAAATAACTAAATTAGTAATTAAATTATTAATATTTTCTTACCATACGACGTCTGTGCTCCTGAATCAAAATGGAGCCCGAAGTGTGGCGGGAGAGACTCGTGCCAGGACCGCCCCTCTCGGATCGGCGGTTCGTACTGCTGATGCGGACCTCCTACGCCAGCCATCGGACTGCCAGATCTGCTGTCACTCGTGCCAAATACCCTCTGGCACATGCGCAGGACGGTGACCCGATGACCTCCAACGATGAAGCATGTCGGAGTATCGGCGTCCCGTTAGAGCTTCCCATGCTGCCCTAATGGCATCATGGTTGGCAGGGTCCTACGTAAACTTTTTTTGCATTAAAATAAACAGTTAGTTTCAGAATTTATTAAGATTAAAAATTTTATATCAGTGATAAATTGTATTTAATAAGTTTACCTGAAACTCTGAAAAATAAAACTCCCTCGTGGCTGCAGATACATGGCGCCAATCGTAGCCACTGGGATCCGCACACCTCTGAAATATGGAGCTGATGTGGCTCGATACATGATGCTGCTCAATAAATCTGTTAAAAAAATGCATGTTTATAAGTAATTGACTTAAAAACATAAACATATATTTTTAATTAGTATATACTTACAGCCCATGAGCATCCAGTCAAAGTACGGTGCGGCCGACGGTGGAAGAACTCTCGGAGGTCTGTGCCGATCGGCTGGATAATAATACCAATGCAGGATCACCACCGACTGCTGGAGAGATCGGAGGCTGTGCGATGTGTGGAGATCGAAACTCTCCATCTCCAACGGTTGCAGGAAGACATCAATCTTTTCCTTTGGATTTGATGGTCCTGGAATCAAAACTGTTAAAAACATTGCGGTATCTTTCATGCACTTCCATGGAGGAAGGTTATATACAGTCAGTATCACATGCCCACATGAATACTGTTGCCCCACTTGACCAAATGGTTGGAAGCGATCGGTACAAAAACCTAATCTCACATTCCTTATATCTTCAGCGAAATCAGGATGATTTTCATTGAAATGCTTCCAAGCCTTTGAATCTGATGGATGCTGCATTTCATCCTCTTTAGATTCATGTTCGGCATGTCATCTCATATCAGCAGATGTAGCCTCATATCTGTATAATCTCTGCAGGCGTGGGGTAAGAGGAAAGTAATACATCCTCTTGTAAGGCACACTTTTCCTCCTACTTGTACTGGCTCTCCCTTCATTGTTTTTGTACCTCGATTGCCCATAAATCTTACACCATCTCAGCTCTGAGTCTGCACCCCAATATATCATACAATTGTTCAAGCAACAATCGATCTTATTAACTGGGAGCCCAAGCCCACACAACAACTTCTTCATTGAGTAAAAACTGTCTGCTGCAACATTACCATTTGGCAAAATTTCTTTGATTAACCCAGCTACAGAATTGAACGCCTTTTCTGATAATCGATGTTCTGCCTTAATATTCAACAACCGAGCAGCCGTAGACAACTGGGAATGACCCTCACAACCAGGATACAATTCTTGATTTGCAGCACGCAACATATCATAAAATTGATGTGCATCTGGATTTGGTTCTTCCATAAATGCATTCTGATGGAATTCATTACCCGATGCATTCATCACCATTTCTTCATATGTGTTTAAATTCACAAATGGTTCATCTTCGGGAATTGACACTTGTTGGCTTGTAATAGCTACCGGAATTTTCTCCGGTTCACCATGACAGTACCAAACATCGTAATCAGGAACAAACCCCTTTTTACACAAATGCACCTTAACAGTTTCAACATCTCTGTAGGCTTTATTCTGACACCTGTGGAAGTTGCATGGGCACATAATCCTAGGCCCATCCATCCATTCAGGTTGGCTACATGCAAATGCAATAAATTCTTCCAATCCATTCAGAAAATCTGGATTAAGCAAGCCATCTTTTATCCTTGCATACATCCACGAGCGAGCCCCGCTCATTTTTGACCGATTTATACAATTTCTGGTAAACTATTAAAGGAAACCACAATATAAAACTATATTAGCATTAGTACATATATAACTAAATTATTTCTTTTACTCAACTAATGCTAGGATTGGGTTCGGGCCGGGCCGCAATGCGGTCCGTTCAATCATCGGACTTCACAAGCAATCAAGTGTCCTAAATTAATTCCACCTTCACTCCATGTCTAAAAGGTGAGGCCCTATCCCATTCAAGAATATTTTTTGTGATATATTATTCTGCTATTAATTATCATAGATGGTTTACGTTGAAATTTCAGCAGCATTTCCCCATATGTTCTCCTAAATGTATGGCATATATGCCACACTAGAGAACGCATGAGCAAATACAAACCGCAATCTCAACCAACGATGATTAATAGCAGACTAACATATCACAAAAAAAATTCTCAAACTGTCCACCAGGACAATTTGAGAATTTGCAAGACTAAGTCTTATAAATTTTCAAACGGGTCTAAAGGTTATAGTGCTGTGATTTTTTTTTGGTGGCCTGGCCACCGTGGCCAGGCCACAGCCGGCCACGGCCACGGGCGTGGCCGAAGAAGAAGGCCACGGCCATGGCCGTGGCCGGCAACGAAGGGGGGTGGGGAAAACCCCCCTTGTTAAATTTTTTTTTGTTGGCCTGGCCACCGTGGCCAGGCCACGGCCGGCCACGGCAGTGGCTGTGGCCGGAGAAGACGGCACAACCGTGGCGTGGCCGGAAATGAAGGGGGGGTGGGGAAAACCCCCCTGTTAATTTTTTTTTGGTGGCCTGGCCACCGTGGCCAGGCCATGGCCGGCCACAGCAGCGGCCGTGGCCGGAGAAGACGCCACCACCGTGGCCGTGGCCGGCAACGAAGGGGGGGTGGGGGAAACCCCCCTGTTAATTTTTTTTTGGTGGCCTGGCCACCATAGCCAGGCCACGGCAGCGGCCGTGGCGGAGAAGACGGCCACGGCAGCCGGCAACGAAGGGGGGGTGGGGGAAACCCCCCCTATTAATTTTTTTTGGTGGCCGGCAACGATTGTTTTTTTTTAATGAGGGGAGGGTGGGCTTACCTCGGTAGAGAGGGGATGCCGCTAGAGTGGGGGGAGCTGCCGCCGGTGGTTCGTAGCGCCGGGGGAGAGGGCAGGGGGAGCCGGAGGAGGGGACGACGACGGTTAGGGTAAGAAGAGGAAGAAGAAGAGAAGCG
>UESW01004706.1:304736-329218 GCA_900491605.1 Calamus simplicifolius | reverse complement strand
GCCGTGGCCGTCTTCTTCCGCCACGGCCACTGCCGTGGCCCGTGCTACCACGGTGGCTAGGCCACAAAAAAAAATTACTGTTTGGGGGGGGGGGTTTTCCCCACCCCCGTCCCGTTCGTCTTTTCTTTCCGGCCATGGCCACGTCCGTGGCCATCTTCTCTGACCACGGCCGCTGCCGTGGCCGTCCGTGGCCTGGCCACGGTGGCCAGGCCAAAAAAAAAATACAGAATGGGGGGGGGGGTTTCCCACCCCCCTTCGTCTTCTACGGCCACGGCCATGGCCGTGGCCGTCTTCTCCGGCCACGGCCGCTGCCGTGGCAGCCATGGCCTGGCCACGGTGGCCAGGCCACCAGAAAAAAAAAAAAAAAAGTAAGGAGGGCCCCCCCTTCCCGTTCGTCTTCTCCGGCCACGGTGGCCAACAAAAAAAAATAAAATAAAAGGTAACTGCTAGGGGGCTTTTCCCACCCCCGGCCCCTTCAATTAAAAAAATTAACACTCATAAAAAAATTAACAAAAAAATTAGATTCTATCATATTTTATGTTTCTAAAAATTTTTAAATAATTTGATGATAAATATAAAAAATATAAATATATTTTTAAAACATGGGCAACTTAATTTTTTTTTAAAAAAGTAACAGCTAGGGGGGTTTTCCTGACCCCTCGGCCCCTTCAAAAAAAATTTTTTAACACTCATAAAAAAATTAACAAAAAATTTAGATTCTATTATATTTTATTGTTATTAAAAATATTTTAAATAATTTGATGACAATATTAAAAAAAATGTGACCACTAATCTATTTTTTATTAGATTAGTATAAATTAATTAATTATTGCATTAGTCGGAGCTCTTTGGATAGACTGATTGTTATGCTTGATTATGCAATAATATTTGTAATGCTAGATAGAAAGTCTTGTTGTATTATTATTTAATTTATAGATTTATGCAATAATTAATTTAAGCAGAATGTTTATGCAATTAATTTATGCATTTGTAGTTATTTACAATTTTTTATGTCTTGATTATTTACATTCTGCTTCAAATTGAATGATGCATTAAATTATGTAATGCTGGATAGAAAGTCTTGTTGTATTATTATTTAATTTGCAGCAACAAATTAGTAGTTTCAATGATTTATATTTTAGTCTTCACAAACATTTATAATCAATACAATAATCTTAGAAGTCAGTGACTATATATATAGAACACTATTCCTATATATGTATAATTGACAAGAAGTTAAGAATAACAAGCATAAGTTCGATTGTCTTCGGACTTCCATATTATTAATCACAGCACTATAACCTTTAGACCTGTTTGAGAATTTGTAAGCCTTAGTCTTGCAAATTCTCAAATTGTCCTGGTGGACAGTTTGGGAATATTTTGCGATATGTTAGTCTGCTATTAATCATCGTTGGGTGAGATTGCGGTTTGTATTTGCTCATACGTTCTCCTAGTGTGGCATATATGCCACACATTTAGGAGAACATATGGGGAAATACTGCCGAAATTTCAATGTAACCGATTGATGAATTAATAGTAGAATAACATATCACAAAAAATATTCTTGAATGGGATAGGGCCTTACCTTTTAGACGTGGAGTGAAGGTAGAATTAATTTAGGACACTTGAATGCTTGTGAAGTCTCATGATTAAACGGACCGCCTTGCGGCCCGATCCGAACTCAAGCCCTAGCATTAGCCTGGCATGAACCTGTGCCTCGGTCTTTGCTAGCATGCCAAGGATCGTAGCCGTGGCCGGGCCTTGCAGGGTAGGGACCTTAGTTGTCTAAAAAAAATTGGTTCAGTTATAAATTATTTAAATGGTTATTAACCTAAGTTGTGTAAAAGAAATAATTTAGTTATATATTTAGTAATGCTAATATAGTTTTATAATGTGGTTTCCTTTAATGGTTTACCAGAAATTGTATAAGTCGGTCAAAAATGAGCGGACTCGCTCGTGGATGTATGCAAGGATGAAAGATGGCTTGCTTAATCCAGATTTTCTGAATGGATTGGAAGAATTTATCGCATTTGCATGTAGCCAACCTGAATGGATGGATGGGCCTAGGATTAGGTGCTCATGCAACTATCACAGGTGTCAGAATAAAGCCTATAGAGATGTCGATACTGTTAAGGTGCATCTGTGTAAAAGAGGTTTGTTCCTGATTACGATGTTTGGTACTGTCATGGTGAACCAGAGGAAATTCCAGCAGTTGTTACAAGCCAACAAGTGTCAATTCCCATTAAACCATTTGTGAATCTAACACATATGAAGAAATGGTGATGAATGCATCGGGTAATGAATTCAATCAGAATACATTTATGGAAGAACCAAATCCAGATGCATAGCAATTTTATGATATGTTGCTTGCTGCAAATCAAGAATTGTATCCTGGTTGTGAGGGTCATTCATAGTTGTCTACGGCTGCTCGGTTGCTGAATATTAAGGCAGAACATCGATTATCAGAAAAGGCGTTTAATTCTGTAGCTGGGTTAATCAAGGAAATTTTGCCAAATGATCATGTTGTAGCAGACAGTTTTTACTCAACAAAGAAGTTGTTGCGTGGGCTTGGGCTCCCGGTTAATAAGATCGATTGTTGCTTGAACAATTGTATGATATATTGGGGTGAAGACTCGGAGCTGAGATGGTGTAAGATTTGTGGGCAATCGAGGTACAAAAACGGCGAAGGGGGAGCTAGTACAAGTAGGAGGAAAAGTGTTCCTTACAAGAGGATGCATTACTTTCCTCTGACTCCACGCCTGCAGAGATTATACAGATATGAGGCTACAGCTGCTGATATGAGATGGCATGCCGAACATGAATCTAAAGAGGATGAAATGCGGCATCCATCAGATTCAAAAGCTTAGAAGCATTTCAATGAAAATCATCCTAATTCGCTGAAGATATAATGAATGTCAGATTAGGTCTTTGTACCGATGGCTTCCAAACCATTCGATCAAGCGGGGCAACAGTATTCATGTTGGCCTGTGATACTGACTGTATATAACCTTCCTCCATGGAAGTGCATGAAAGAGACTGCAATGTTTTTGACAGTTTTGGTTCCAGGACCATCAAATCCAAAGGAAAAGATTTATGTCTTCCTGCAACCGTTGGTGGCCGAATTGAAAATGTTGTGGGAAACAGGAGTCGTAGCCTACGACATTTCTATGAAACAGAATTTCATCATGAGAGTTGCTTTGATGTGGACAACAAGTGACTTCCTGGCATATGCAATGTTGTCTGGTTGGAGCACTGCTGGACGTCTGGCATGCCCTCATTGCATGTATGATTCGAATGCATTTACATTGCAGAAGAGTGGTAAGCAATCATGGTTTGATAATCATAGGAAGTTCTTGCCCCCAAATCATCCTTACAGGCGTAACTTGATCGCCTTCCGGAAGAACAAAGCAGTCACAAAATTCGCCGAACCGGTTAGGTCCGGCATGGATATTTTTGTACTATAGAGCATTTGGGGTTGAGGTATGCTTGGGAACCAGATGCAGATAAAATAAATGGCCGTATATGTAAAGAACATAACTGGAAGAAGCGAAGTATATTTTGGATTTGCCTTATTGGAGTACAAATCTCATCCGGCACAACTTGGATGTTATGCATATCGAGAAATTTTTTTTTGATAACATATTTAACACGGTGCTAAACATCCCAGGAAAAACAAAAGACACTGCAAAGTCAAGAGAAGAACTTAATCAGTATTGCAGAAGAGGTGATTTGAGGAGGAGTACCGACAGGATCTATCCTAAAACCTGTTACACTCTTGACAGAAATTCACGAGAAGTTTTATGTAACTGGCTTAGAGGGTTAAAATTTTCAGATGGTTATGCCTTAAATATCGGTAGGTGTGTGGACATGCATAAGCTCAAGTTGTTCGGCATGAAAAGTCACGACTGTCATGTTTTTATGCAACGGTTATGCCTATAGCTTTTTGTGAGTTGCTTCCGCAACATGTCTGGAAGGCATTGACAGAGCTCAGCTTGTTCTTCAAGGAGTTGTCTGCCACAGTCATTACTTCTGTATCCATGGCAAGGCTTGAGGAGGAAATTTCAATTATTTTATGCAAGCTGGAGCGAATATTTTCTCCCAGTTTTTTTGACTCAATGGAGCATTTACGGTTCACTTGCCATACGAAGCGAGCATAGCTGGTCCCGTGCAGTATCGCTGGATGTATCCTTTCAAGAGGTAAATATATACATCATTAAGATATTGACATTTCAAATATTATTTCATTGCGAGAAAATTGGTTAATTTTTTGTCTCAACTTTACATATAGGTACCTTAAGAAGTTAAAAAATAATGTGCGTAATAAGGCAAGGGTTGAAGGTTCTATATGCAATGCACACTTGGTCGAAGAAGTTTCAGCTTTTGCCTCACATTACTTTGAGGGTCACATCCACACGAGGAGCCAAAATCTTGGTCGTAACGATGACGTATGTGTGGACGAAGGAGAACCTAATGACGGTAGAATATCAATTTTTAAAGGTATCGGCCATTCATTTGGGGGTAGAAGTCAAGAAATCTTAGCAATATGGAGTATAATGCAACACATTATTATATCCTAATGAACTGTAGAGAAGTCGATCCATATATTGAGTAAGTGTATACTTCAATGCTTAATTGGAACTTCTAATTTAAATTACAATATACCACAATATTTAATTGCTAACATCAGTTTTAATCCTTATCATCCCATAAGGATGTATTGTGATAGACAACGACAGATGAATCCCGACATCAGTCAAGTTGCAATTGGACAGAAGTTAGAAATAGAGTTCGCTTACTGGTTTTATGAATTTATGAGTAGTATCACTCAATCAATTTCAGTAATGGCTTTAATTTTTTGAATTGGTTGTGAATAGCTTATTAATTTATAGGTAAACAGTCCATGGTCCCAACCGATAATATTTTCATTAAATGTTTGTCGCAATGGCCATTGAAGACCGTAACAACCTCTACTGGCTATTTTGTTAATGGGTACAAATTTCAGATTGAACGATTAGCAGCTTCAAGAGGCACGTAGAACTGGGTCGTGTGTGTTAAAGGAGAAAGTGTTGGAGCAAATATGTAGGATTATTATGGAAAGTTAGTAGAGGTGGTTGAAGTTGAATATCCTGGTTGGTCTATAAAATGAACCATATTGTTTCGTTGTGATTGGTTCGATCCGACAGTTCCTGTGGGCAAATGGGTTCATAACGACTACAATTTGGTTGAAGTAAACCATCGACGAAGATTGCAGAAATATGACCCATTCATCCTTGCATCCTAAACTTAGCAAGTGTTTTACTGCAGATATCCAAGTTTGCGCAATGACAAGCGAGATTGGTAGGCTGTTTCTAAAATCGTCCCACGTTCAACAATCTTATTAGAGGAGAGTTCATCAAGTCAATCAGCCGAGTGCCCTGCATTTCAAGAGGATGAGATGGAAATGCATGCAATTGAGGATGACACAAGGGCTCTTGAAACATCACTTAGAGATCCAAATGGTGATGTCCAAGAAATTACGGATACAAATGTTCGGTTTCCTTCCGATGATAATGAAACTGAATCGTAGTCCGATACGGCATCGGATGTTGAACCAACATTTCACGAAACAAATGACACCGATTAAACATAGAGGTTTTTTAAATTCAACTTTATTTTATAAGTGGTAAATTTTTACATAGTCAATCATTAATCGTAATTTAATTGCATGAATCTTTAGTATTTTCAGTATGACGGGCAGAGGTAGATCTACCGACGACATACGGAGTGAGCAGGGACGTAGCTCTGCTTCATCAGATCACATGAGCTTTGGAGATGGAGAGTTCGGATCTCCACACATCGCACAGCCTTCGATCTCTCCAGCAGTCGGCGGTGATCCTACATTGGTATTACCATCCAGTCGATCGGCACATACCTCCAGAGTTCTTCCACCATCGGCCGCACCGTACTTCGACTTGATGCTCATGGGCTGTAAGTATATACTAATTAAAAATAATGTTTATGTTTTTAAGTCAATTACCTATAAACATGCATTTTTTTAATAGATTTATTGAGCAGCATCATGTATCCAGCCACATCAGCGCCGTATTTCAGAGGCGTGAAGATCCCAGTGGCTACGATTGGCGCCACGTATCTCCAGCCATGAGGGAGTTTTATTTTTCTGAGTTTTAGGTAAACTTATTAAATACAATTTATCACTGATATAAAATTTTTAATCTTAATAACTTCTAAAACTAACTATTTATTTTAATGCAGAAAAAGTTTACGTGGGACCCTGCCAGCCATGATGCCATTAGGGCAGCATGGGAGGCTCTGACGGGACGCCGATACTCCGACATGCTTCATCATTGTTGGTCATCGAGTCAGCGTCCTGCGCATGTGCCAGAGGGTATTTGGCACGAGTGGCAGCAGGCCTGGCAGTCCGATGGCTGGCGCAGGAGGTCCACATCAGCCAGCACGAACCGTCGATCCGAGAAGGGCGGTCCTGGCACGGGTCTCTCCCGCCATACTTTGAGCTCCATTTCGATTCAGGAGCACAGACAGCGTATGGTAAGAAAACATAAATATTTTAATTATTAATTTAGTTATTTACAAATATTTGTATTAATATTAATTTTTTTATTGTTATAGTCTGAGTAGGAGGCGGAGATCTTGGTGAGTTTCATCTATTCAGGGCGACACACACCAGGAGGGACGGTTCCTGGGTCGACACGCGATCATGGGAGGTTGCGGTAAGAAATTAGCTTTATGTATATCTATTTAATTCCTAAAATTTATTTCGAGAAATTTATTAACTCATTTATTGTTGATTTTATAATTCAAAGACACGAGTCGAGGAGCTTCACTCCCAGGCATCGCAGGTCAACTCCACTGATGGGGAGATGCCCGTCGAACTCTCAGTAGAGAGAGTAGGCATGTGTTTTTGGAGGCTGTTGGTGCCCAGCCGCGAGACCGCAGGATCTATGGTTTGGGCACTAGAGCTTCTGCATGTTTTCCTCATCAGGCCTCCAGCTCGCGATTTTCTGGTGATATTCCTGCCGAGCATTTAGACGATATTCGGAGATCTATTGCGGAGGAGGTTCGGCAGGACGTTCGTCAGGAGGTTCGGCAGGAGGTCGAGCACGAGTTCGAGCAGCGTATGCAAGGCCGAGATCAGGAGCTTGCAGACGTGCGAGATCAGATGCGTCATTTGTAGGATATGGTTAGTCGCTTATCGTAGGGTCTCCAGCCTCCACATGATCGCTTAGATTCTTGATGTATTTTTTTTTCTTTTTTATGTTGTACATGAAAACTTCAAAATTTTAATATATGAATGATTTTTGAAAATTGATTATTGTTGGATCAATATGAGTGAAGAATGTTTCTATCAATATTTAAATGTAACGAAATTGTATTAACCATTTTAATTTTAATATTTTATATTTTTAAAAAATTAATTAGCGACACATTAGCGACTGAAATTGCATCGCTAATATTTTTAAAATATTATTATTAAATATTACGATGCAATGACCTCGCGTCGCAATAATTTAAAAAAAATTTAATAGCGACGCATTAGCGACTCAAATTGCGTCGCTATTATATCTAAAATATTTTTAATAAATATTGCGACACAATGACCTTGCGTCGCAATATTTTAAAAAAAATTTCTTTGCGACGCATTAGCGACTCAAATTGTGTCGTTATTATATCAAAAATATTATTATTAAATATTGCAACGCAACTAAATATGTTGCAATATTGCGATGCAATTAAATGCGTCACAATATTTAATAATAATTTTAAATATTAAAAATTAGTTTTAAATTTAGCGATGCATTTGGATGCGTCGCAATATTGCGACGCATTGTTGTATCGCTAAGAGTCGCAATATTGCAATGCAATTGCAAAAAATGGATATTGCAACGGACATCTGAGCAACGCCGTCATTGCATCGCAATTGCGTCGCAATAGCATGTTTAGCGACGCAATTGCGATGCATTTGGGCATCGCAATATTTTTTTCCCCTTGTAGTGTAAGGACATAAAAATAAATAAATTAAATATAATAAAAATAAAATGTTAAGATAAATATATGATAAAGTAAGAAGCATAGATTAAAATATAAAAATATGTTAGAGAAGTTATAAGAGTTGCACAAATTAAGAAATAATTTAAAGAAATTTGATCAAGATAATATACATGTGGTGTAGTTGTAATAAATCCGCTGTATAAAAAAAAGATGCTTTAGTTTGTGTGGAGAATTAAAAAAAAATTGAAGAAGACTGACATTAACATAGATAAAGGTCAGAAAGGATATGGAAATATTTAAGCTGAGATTAGTGGTGACCTTAAACAAGGAATATTTAGTGAATAAGGATCTATAAAGTTGATCCCAAATGATGAGAAAAAGACTAAATAACTATGATAATTATAATTCTAATATTGAAATTTGAAAGGTTACATTTTTAAGATCAACAGTGGTCATTATAACTATTATAATAGTTAATAGCGATTTCAGTGGGAAGCTACTATAATGTGACAGCATGTAAATTAGAAGTATAATAGGAACCCTGCTTCTGGAGCAAAGTTATTTATGGAAGTCATGAGGTTGGTAACCATCACAAAATTTTCTCTTAGAGCTGCCCAATTTTACTTTTCTAGAAGGTATAGGAAAGATGATTAAGACACATGTAGTGATATACCATGGGATAAAATAATTGGAGAGAGACTTCATGAATTCAAAAATGAAAGCAACACACTTCACTCAGCCCCAAAGCCACATAATATTTGGCAGTTGATTTGTCAAATTAAGGTTTGTTTCAATATGAAATCATTTATTCGATCATAAATCTTAGTCTCCTTAATTGATTAGCCAAAAGCACCTGGGGTTACAAGATTTATTTCATTTGCCTAATAGAGCTTGTCATCAACTAAACACCATTAGAGTTTGCAAATGAAAGAACTAATGCTAAAGAAGAAATGGACAATGATGGAAGACAATTTTTAGAAAATTTAAAAACAAGATGAGTGTAAAGGCCTACTTACATAAGAAAGAAAGAAAATGAATGCTTATTTCTTGTAATTTTTACTTATATAAAACATAATTGAAAGTTAGTTAGTAGCAAATGAACTTGAGTTATATGCATATAATATTTTCTTTCCTACAAACTAGCCAGAATTTATATTCCCGAGCTAAATCTGGTGCTCTAAGTGTAGCTCCATACCCTTTCCTCATGTCTACCAACTTTTGCACACTCATTTGTAGTGCCTCAACTAAAAGATTGAATTAAAAATAAATATATATGAGAAATGATAGGAATAGCTCCAATTGAAGATAAAATGAGAGAAACTAATTACTGTAGTTTGGACATATATAACAAAAACTTTTGGATGCTCCAGTTAAAAAAAGTGATCTTTTAACAATCCCTGGTAATGATAAGGTAAAAGTAGACCTAAACTAAAATGGATAGAAATAATTAAGAAAAATACAACTATTTATAATTTGAGTGTCGACTTAGTCCTAAATAGAGCACAGTGAAGAAAGCAAATTCATATAGTCGATTCCATGTAGTTGAAAAAAAAGGCTTAGATGAGTTGAGTTGAGGTTGTAATGCTTTAGCTTATTATCTTTTGGTTCAATTAACTTTATTAACAAATCGAAATATAATAAGCCCCAAAACTCGGTTGAAAGTCATCAAAAAGGTAGGACCAGTTAATTAAGTCATGATCGACTAGGCATGAACAAAGCCTTGCCCACCTTCTAACACCAGAAGATGAGGTTACATCGAGCTTTGATATCGCCATCGATGCATGACACGTATCTAAATGAAGGCTGGCTGCCAACTCTCATCTTCGTTCAGAGTTACGTTAAACGCACGTCACACATCTAAAATGACTCTAATGCCCGTGGCACCAGTCGAACCAGTGAAGAGCATGATGAACGTGGCAGCAATTGAACCAGGTGAAAAAGCACAACGATGTTACCCTGATTCCACGGATCGGATCACAGCTAACAAATAGAGACGCAGGAAAGGTCTGCATCAACTCCATGTTCTCCATGTATCCAAATTGATTTCTGTTGCTACCAAAATCTGTCCTTCAACTCGGATGCACTCGAGCTTCAGCATGAGCTCCCTTCTGGACAGACTTGCAAAACAGTCCTTATGCGAGAGGCGTTGGAGGTGGCCCTCTGCGAAAGACCCTCCGATGCTCAAGTCAGCGAAGATCAACAACGAACAAATATGGGGAGAAGGCTTCTGCTGAAGAGTCTCTCCAGGGTAGCCTTTCGAGAGCTCTGAGCAGAGCGTTAATAGCGGAAAGGGGTGAGCAGAGGTAGATGAAGAGTGGGCGAGTATGTAAGTGCATGTACCTGAGAAGTCGAAGACGGTAGTATTTATAGGGGATCACCTGATTCCTTGGAGGCGTCATGGGTCCGAAAGCCGTTAGGATTCGAATCCCATCTGTTATGAGGTTAGTAAGATTCACATCTTGTTAGTTAGAGGATTGATTTGAATCAGATGGTTATGAGGCCGGTAGGATCTGCATCTTGTTAGTTAGTGGATCGATGGCCGAGAAGGCTATCACAGAGAATGGCCTGATCCACCGAGGTATGGAAAGCTCGGTTTGCCGAGGCATCCATGACTCGGCCACCGAGATATAATAAAGGAGTAAGCCAGGCATCAGGACGGTTTGATTCCGTAGAGGTGTAGATATTGCTCGGGCTGGGGCCGAGAGATAAAGGTCGCTTGGGTTGAGGCCGACGGGAGCCGAGGCTGAGAGACGTTGAGATAGCTCGGCTAGCGAGGCTGAGAGATTAGGCTCGCTCGGGCTAGGATTGAGGCATAGAGACAGAGATCACTCGGACTGGGACCGAGGCACTGGGATAGCTTGGCTGGCAAGGCACACCTGGGGAATTCTTGGCTTGTCGAGGGGCTAAAGTGCTTCGATCCACCGAGGTATAATGGCTGACTCATTTCTAGCAGGCATTGTACAGCGAGTGAGAGTCAGGGCTGATCCTAACCTCTTGCACGATTATTAACGTAATAACGATTTTACCCCTCAACACATGCCCCCCACTCCCTAGTTTGAAGCGTAGGTTCGGGCGTAGGGAGTATAGCTCCAGGTGGCACGATCTGAATGGAAGGGTTTGGATTTGATAGCCTGCATAATCATGCCCTAATTAATGTTGCGCGGCCGCCGTGCCTTTACGGGATGAATCTGTCATTTCCTAGGGGCAATGGTTGGAGAAGTACCACGTAGCAAAACCCGATTTTCATGGCGCTTGCAACGGTGGTTCCGGGTGTCTTGATTAAGACGCCTTATCTTATCTTTGAGGCGGTTTCCTTTGGGGGAAAGCATAGTCGAAACAGCGCCATTCCCGTTCGCAGCGCTCTTTCGTTTCTACTCGGAGAATTTTGTTCCCCTATTTCCTTTGTAACCTCGCTCGACATCTCTTTCGATCAACAACATGGTGAGTCCTAGCGACATGGTTTCAGATATTGTTACTGAGGATTTGGGAGAATATGCCAGAAGTATGGCATTCCCTCGATATCCTTTTACGGTTGCCGGAGCCCGAGTATAGGGTCTCGCAAGAACTAGAGCGTGGGATCTTTCTTTATGAAGATAGTCTGAAGGCAGGCCTCCGGTTTCCCCTTCATCCCCTGGTGAAGGAGATCATGAGGTTTTACAACATCTTCCCGACAATGGTGGCTCATAATAGCTGGCGCAGTATCATCGGGTTTATCTCGATGTGCAGCCAGTTCAGGTAACAGCGACTCTTCCCCTATTTCATGCTTATCATCATCTGATGTCTGGGAGGAACTCGGAGTGGTCCTATATCGAACCTCGGAGATCATTCAAGATGATCATGGATAAGCCGTCGTCCATAAAGGAGTGAAAGGTCCGATTTTTTTATCGCCGAGGGAAACATCGGCTCCGACTTCCTGCGGGGATGGGAAGCTTTGTCAGGGATATGGAAATGCATCCAGCCCTATCTGAATAGGAGAAGGAGGACCTAGAGGTCCTTTTCAATGGCCGAGTGTTCTCAGCTAGTGACTTACTATCGGAGGAGGCCTTTTCGCTGCCGGGCTTAGCCCCATCGACGTACAAGGTAAGTCCTTTTCTTTTTTCCTTTTCATTGATTTCACTCGAGCAAGTATATCTCGGTCTGATCATTCACCCACTGTGCTTGCAGCTAAGAGATCTGCACTAACGGGCCATATAAAGGAGGAGTTGGGCAAGCGCCCGAGAGAAACTAGTAGTACGAAAAGGCATAAATTTGAGAAGAAGGTCCGTCTTTCTGAAGAGCACTCGCCGAAGGCCGGGCGAGTCAAGGTTAGCCCGCGCTCCTTACCATCGAAGAAAGAGAATGTGGGAGCACCAGCAATGAGAGAGGGTTCCCTCAGTTGGGGGAAGAAGCGATAGCCATGACGGAGGAGCAGAGAGCAGAGGAGACTCTAGGAAGGTTGCTGAGATCCCTTGTCCTTTGGTGGTGGAGATAGTAGACAACCCGGACGAGGCTTCGTGTGCTCATCTGGCAGTCCCCTCTCATGGGGATGAGTTATTGCCAGGCTCGACGGAGGTCGGTATCTGGGAGTTCCTCCCCCGAGTGAGAAGATGTCGCTAGCCTTGACAGGAGAACGGGAGGGGGCGATTGCAATCGCCGAGGCTCAGGATGAGCCTACCATGAAGGGCCTCCCTCGGAGAGATTGAGGGGTGGTGACGTTGGGCCAATAATAATGGAGGCTCGAGAGGAGTCTCCTGCTAGAGAGCTTCCTCCTGGAGAGGTTGGAGGAGCTGGTGAAAGGATTGAGGCCTCGGTGGAGCCTGTGAGGGAAAAGCAGACGCTGGCGATCGAGGAGAAAACTTCGGACGAGGGGAGAGGACAAGATAAGAATCTTCTAGCTGAAGCTTCTCCCACCGAGGCTTCCAGAAGATTGGCGCTGGGCTGGCCGAGGTATCAGAGGAATCTTAGGCAAGAATTTTGCTGAAGGAGGCCAGGAGGTTGAAGGCTTCTCAGCCTAAGGTTGTCCGGCCTGGTCCTTCGGACGGGCACCCGGTAGTTTGGACCCAGCCATCAAGGCGGCGTTCGCTGTCCTGATGAGGTCGGCATTGTGTCCAGGCGCGGGTCCCTCAGCGAATGAATTTACGACCTAGACCTCATCGATGCCGCATTTGGTCAGCGAAATGTGGCGAAGGATGTTCACCTTCTTCCTGAAATCGACAACTCCACCCTTATGGGGTTCGCTAGGTCCTACGCTTCCCGGGTGAGTTGCTGTTCAGAGCTATGGGTGCCTTCTAGGTTGACTTGATTACGCTTTCTTATTTGTGTTTCATTTCACAAAGTGCTTTGATCACTAGGGCGCTATGCTGGCGCTTGAATCTGGCAGCAGGGGCCAGTGCCCAGGCTAAGAGAGTCAGCGCTGAGCTCAGGTTGTGAGCAGAGGCGTCTGATAAACTTGAGCGGGTTCTGATGTCGCCAACAAGAACTTGGTGAGGGTGAGGACTGCATCAGGCCGCCCTTGATGACGCGTCCAAGTTGAGGCTCGAAGTTAAGGAGCTACGCGGGCTCCGGACGAGGTATGAGGAAGCATGCTCGGAGCTATCGCAGATCGAATCTAGGCATGCAGGAGAAATGGAACTGTTAAAAAATAGTTTGATGAGAGTCGAGATAGGTTGAGGAAAGAAGCTGTCGAGGAGAGGAATCGCTGAATAGAATGCTCAGCAAGATGGAGGAGAAATCCGGCAGCTACAGCATTGCGTCCTCGCCAGAGATAACAGAATTAAGTGGCACCAGGAGAAGATAGTCAAACTCGACGATGAGCTTTCTCAATCTAGGGAAGAGGCTAATAACAGGCAATCAAGAATTAACGATCTTAGGAATAGGATCGAGCAGGTTAAGGCCGATAAGCTGAGGGCCTTCGGCGAGGTCGAGGAATTGACCAGAAGATTAGCCTGGCAGGAGGAGGAGGTACGATATCATCTTTTTAATTTCCCCCATCAGCTTACTGTTGCATCAGCTAATCCTGTGTTTGTAGATGGAGAAGGCAAAAATAGAGGGCTGAAGCCAATTAGAGACCCTGCAAGGGGAACTGGCATCAAGTCGATGGAGGAGCTCGGAGCTCGAAAGGCGGGTTGCTGATACCGAGGAGCAATTTGCCTTACTTCGGAGCCAAGTTACTGAGGCTGAAAGGCATCTCGCCCTACTTGGGGCGAACAAGATGCAACATGTGCCGAGGCTTTCCAGCTTGGCGTGGAGGAGGTCCGAACCAAAATATCTGGGAGCATCCGGAGTGGGACCTCTCCTTTTTGGATGCTAAACCTTTTGAGGCCTGTACCCCGGGGGCTAAAAAAGCTGAGTATGAAGATATTTAGACGTCGACCTTGATGCTATTCTGGGTTCTAATGAGGCAGTGGCTCCCGAAGGACACTCTCAGCTTGCTGCCATGGGAACAACGATATTTGAAGTGGGAAAAAAAGCCGAGCCCCCGCGAATGTTACCGAGGAGGCTGCTGGGACCGTTCCGACCCCTGATTCTTAAGGGTCATTTGTGTATTTTTGCTTTTTAAATTTGTAACCTGGTTGAAATTTCCAATGAACGGGTCTTTCACCTCCACTTGTTTGCCTTTTTTGGCTGATCTTTTTATCTCAAGCTTTCTTTTGACCTTGAGCAAATTACAACTCATTCACGCTCTTAGGTCGGTTTGGTTCGGACTTAAGTAAATGTCTCGGTCGAGGCCGAGGTATAAGGATAGCATGGTTTGTCTGAAGTAAAAAAATTGGCATGCTTCGGCCGAGGCATAAAATGGCTTGGCGCTGCCGAGGAATATAGTTCTAGTCCTGCCTGGAGCAGGTAAGGGAATTCGTCCTGCCAAAGTATAGGATAGTTCGGCTTGAACTGCAAAGAATTGCAGGGGTATGCTGGTTAGAGCCAGGTTAGATAGTTTGGCCTACCCGAAGTGAAGAAATGGGCACGCTTTCAGCCGAGGTACATGAAGCGGCTTTGTTGAAAAGCATTTCGCCCTTGTCAGGGGCATTTACTTCGTTGGCCTTTTTCAATGCAGGTCCTTTTAACGTATGCAACAAGCATTTGATCGCCATTGGATGGCATCGTTTTCGAAAGGGGATTTCCAGGCCTGCCCGTATCTCAAGGACCTGCAGCCGATCTCATGCATTTAAGGCTCTCGATTTGAGATCAGGGAGAGATCCCTTGCCTTTCATCACGGCTTGGGAAACGCATTTGGCGCGCTCCGAAAAGTGATTCTTTTCTTTTGCCCTTTCACGTAGTAATGGGGTAGAGTGTTTCAAATTTGGGGCTTTCCTCTTTAATGACCGCCCCGGACTTGCTTGCTTATAAAATGGGAAGAGAGGTCCATGTTAGGCTATCTCCCTAGACTTTGTTCTCCTGTGAAAGTTTTCATGATGTCTGTGTTCCTAAGGTTGAGAGTGGAGAGACTGAGCTTTCCTTTTGCAGGTCAATTTTTCTCGGATAGTTGGGGTGATGAAGAAGCCACTAAAGAGCGACCATCCTCAAGAGAGGAATTTTGGAGATCATATGGAGAGCACATGGAAGGTCCGCAGAGACCATATGGGGAGCGCACGTATGCACTCCATGTGTGTCCTTCGTCACTTGCCATGGGGACCGTCGGAAATGCAAAGCATGCATATCCCCATGGTAAGGATGGACTTTTCCTTCTCCCTTGGGCTGGATTCCTTAGCTCATCTGACCGGGAAATCTTTCGCCACGTGAAGAGGGAGGAGAGCAGTATGGGCTTGCTGGTTCTATGCCTTTTACGATCGGGCAGCGACCAGCAACCCAGCATTCCACCCAGGGGAAATGTCCCCCCAGCATCGGCATCCATAGGTCTTCCTCCTATTTTTGGATCTCTTAATTCATCCGGGGGACCTGTGGGTGGCCAGTTTGTTCTTTGGCATCGGCTCAACAGAGCTTGTCTGATTCTCCTAATTTCTTGGGTCTGATGTGGAAGCATCATCGTCGACCGAAGTTGTTCAGTGGAGTTTTTATCTTATTTGTATTTCCTGTGCTATGATGTCCTTGTAATGCCTCTTAGGAGGTTGTAACTCTTTTCATTGATGAAGAAATAAAGAAGGTTTTATTCTTTCTTCTTTTAGCACCTGCTTCTTTTTTTGATGTGATTGTGTTGAGAGTTGCTACTCCCATATTATGCTTTTGTGCTATAGCATATTTCGGCGGTGCTACTTTGTTTTTGCTAAGACGAATGTTCGGTCCTTAATGGAGGAAACGTTCGTCCCTGTTTAGGTCAGAGGTAGACCTGGGCGGTCCTGTGGACCCATGTGGTAAGCATGATCTCGTTTGCAGAACGAAGCAGTTATTCCTTCGAGAGAAATAGCTCGTACGACCTTACTGCTGAGTAGGAGGTTGCTTACTTTTGCCAAAGTATTATAGGGCGCCCGAGTGACGTTGAGGTATTTGGGAGATTGCCCAATCAGGCCGAAGTTTCAGGGTTGTGTCCCTGGCTCGGCTGAGACCTCGGGATTTATTCAGGAATATATCACTTGGCTCGACTGAGGCTTCGAATAATATGCCACTCGGTATAGATGAGCATCAGGGAATATATCTCTTGGCTTAGCCGAGGCATCCGATAATATATCGCTCGGTTTGGCCGAGGCTTCATAAGGAACATATTTTACTTGGCCCCGCCAAGGTACGGAGATTGTTCGGCGTTGCCGAGGATTTTTGATATTTTACTTGGCCCCGCCAAGGTACGAGATCGCTCGGTGTTGTTGAGGATTTATGAACCTGCCTCTTATTACAGCTGTAAATTCGGGCGTGGATGGCCAAAAGGGTGGAGAGCTATCCGAGCGGTGCAGGGGGGTGCCCGAGGCCTGTAAATCGGCCATTCTCGAAGT
Organism: Calamus simplicifolius; assembly: GCA_900491605.1. Lineage (NCBI taxonomy): Eukaryota > Viridiplantae > Streptophyta > Magnoliopsida > Arecales > Arecaceae > Calamus > Calamus simplicifolius. The sequence continues at coordinate 312,350 of UESW01004706.1, read as the reverse complement.
GGGCGGACCGAGCCATGTTTCTCCAGTGCGGCCACTGATTCACCTTTTTCCATGTTTTTCTTTCGAGGACCTTTAATTCGAAGGAATCTGGCAGACTTTCTAGGATATCTGATTCGAAGGGGTCGGCAGACTTTCGAGGATATTTAATTCGAAGGGGTTCGGTAGGTCAAAGGGAGTTTGGTCCCAAGAAAGGGGGAGCCTCTTGAGCGCCTCACTGATATTTATTGATCTTCTTCGGTAAGGGGGTGCAACAATTCGTTTCCTGCGAGCGCCCACTGAGGTGGTGACGCGTGGCGAGTTTGTGTGAGTTGAAATTAATGGCCCGGCGATCGAAATACTCGCTAGAAGAAGTTTAAATACGGATGGGGAATGCCATCGTTAATCACATCTCCTGTTTGCCTCCCTAAGTTTGGGATAGCAGGATGGCTTCTGAGGATGATGGGTGTTCTACTGGGGCACTAGGTAACGGCGGTAATGGCCACGGGGGATAGGCCCCTCCACGAGGGGGCCCCGATAGGAGCCGCGTTCCGATAACCATCGATAGGGAGGACCTGTTGTTGATGTTGGAGGGTCACGACCAACTTCGGAGGATGGCCGAAGAATACTTGGCCATCTCCACGAGGGAGCACGAGCTTCTTCGCCAGATCAACAGTCGGCTGGAAGGACAAGTGGTGACTCTCCAGCAATAGATTGCCATTCTCACCGCCGAGCTAAGCTTGCAGCGTGAGGAGAGCCCGGCAGCGCCCGATGGAGACAATAAGCCCTAACGAGGGCTCGTGTATCTTTTTCTTTCCTTTTTGTTGTTCTTTTTTATGATGAATGAAAAGAATAATTTTTGCAACTTTTGTGTTTGCTGCTATCTTCAAAATGTTTATTCTCATCACTCGTCTTGGCCGAGGCTTCTGATAACGAGAGACACACTTTGGTTCTGGCCGGGGCTTTTAATATCAAGAGACGCACTTCGGCTCTGGCCAAGGCTTCCAATCATAAAGGATGCACTCCGGCACTGGCCGAGGCTTCTTTGGCTCTGGCCGAGGCTTTTAATATCAAGAGACATACTTCGGCTCTGGCCAAGGCTTCTAATCATAAAGGATGCACTCTGGCACTGGCTGAGGCTTACGCACTTCGGCTCCGGCCGGGCTTATATACTTTGGCGCCGGCCGGGGCTTGTAAGCTGCCCGAATCCGGCCGAAGTTTCTTTGCCCTTTGGCTTGGTCGGGGCTTTTAATATCAAGAGATGCACTTCGGCTCTGGCCGAGGTTTTTAATATCAAGAGACGTACTTTGGCTCTGGCTGAGGCTTCCAATCATAAAGGATGCACTCCGGCACTGGCCGAGGCTTACGCACTTCGGCTCTGGCCGGGGCTTATACACTTCGGTGCCGGCCGGGCTTGTAAGATGCCCAAATCCGGCCGAAGTTTCTTCGCCCTTTGGTCCGGCCGGGGCTTGTAAGCTGCCCGAATTCGGCCAAAGTTTCTTTGCCCTTTGGTCCGGCCGGGGCTTGTAAGCTGCCTGAATCTGGCCGAAGTCTTGCAGATCACTCGACTCCCAGCCATACTGGGAGCGCTCGGCCATGCCGAGGCTTCATGGAATCGGACTCGGCTCGACCGAGGTACGGAGATTTCCTGCTCAAGGGGATAGCTCGGTTGTGCCGAGAATGGGTAAGCAGCATCTATTTTTCATTACGACTTTTCGAAAACATGATTACAGCGATCATGCCGTGGATAATAGAAACAAGATGCTAAAGCCGTAAATGGGGCAAGTCTATAGAAAGCGTACCCTACTGATGGTATATACGGAGATTGTCTAAATTTCATGTCCGAGGAATAGATTTTCGTTCAGATCCTGGAGCTTGCAGGTGCCGGGTCCGATGACTTCCGCTACTTGATAGGGGCCTTCCCAGTTCGAAGACAACTTCCCTTATTCCAGTGGTTTGGAGACGGATGCTTTTCGGAGGACAAGATCGCCGGGCGAGAAAGATTTCTCTTTGACTCTGGAGGCATGATAGCGGGCCACTCTTTGCTGATATGCAGCTACTCTGATTCGAGCTTTCTCTCTGATCTCTTCCACCAGGTCAAGATTGGTGCGAAGCTGCTCGTCGTTAGCCTCCTCCGAGTAGCTCTCCACCCACGGAGAAGGGTGTCCTATCTCCGCGGGGATGATGGCTTCCATGCCAAAGGCCATCCGAAATGGGGTCTCGCCAGTGGGGATTCTTTGGGTAGTGCGGTAGGCCCATAGGATGTAGTGGAGTTCGTCTGCCCATCTGCCTCGGGCTCTGGCAAGCCGAGCCTTGATCCCCTGAAGTAGGGTCTGGTTAGTTACTTCGGCTTCTCCATTGGCTTGCGGATGCCCTACCGATGTGAGGCGGTGATAGATCCCATGCTCCTTACAGAAACATCAGAACTTTGGGTTATCAAACTGCTTGCCATTGTCGGTGATGATGGTATGTGGGAGGCCAAAGCGACAAATAATGGATCTCCATACGAAGTCCTTGTCCCGAGCTTCAGTTATCTGGGCAACTGCCTCGGCCTCGACCCACTTGGTGGAGTAGTCAATGGCGACAAACAAGAACTTTCTCTGTCCAGTGGCGAGGGGAAAAGGGCCAAGGATGTCCATGAAGGGAAAACTTGCTTTTCATATGCACAGGATCTTAAGGTGGAAAGCATGTAATTCAATTTTAATATTCACATTGAATATAAATTAAAGCATATTAGCAAATCTGAAATTTAAGAGTATGTAAAAATAAGTTTAAAACAATACCTCTCGATATGGAAGCTGTAGATGACTGTTGGCCCAGATGACAACCCAAGAGGGGGGGGGGGGGGTGAATTGGGTTCTTTAAAAAAATTTAAACCTTTTGAAATATTTGTTTGCTTAGTGTGAGTGAAAGTGAATGCAGATGCAAAAACAAAATACAATCAATAAGATAGAGATAGAGATAGAGATAAAGGAGACACGGCAAACACAAAGATTTTATAGTGGTTCGGTGTATCCAACACCTACGTCCACTCCCAAGATTCACTTGGGTCCACACTATAATCTTCCTTGATTACAGCCGAGTTGTTTTACAAGCTCACAACTCAAACTTGTTGTTTTCCCGGGATCACAACGAACCCAGCCGGTTTTCCGGGCTCACCAGCACAAAAACCCTAACACAAGCTATACCAAGCTTGTACCGAGGTAAGACTACCTCCACTAGTTCAATCCCCCAGATTGAACTAGACACAAACAAAAGAAATATTGTTTTTCAAGTACACAGCTCCTCAATGAGCAAATAATCAAGTAAATGAACAAGGTTTAGAAAAGCCTGATTTGTAGTTGGTTGGCTTTTGAGCTTTTCTTCTTTTCTTCTTTTCTTCTTCTCCTTGCTAGATTGAATCAAGCCTCAGCTCCGATTCTTCACAGTTGAAGCAGTTGAGAAGGATTGAAAAGCAAGAAACTGATCCTCTTTCTCCAATTTGGGAAATCCACCAAAACTTTGATTTGAATGCCTTGGATTCCTCTTGAGCTTTTTGGAGTGGAGTGGATTTGAGCTAGAAGGTTTTTCTCTTGAGATTCAGGCTCTCTCTTTTTCGGATTTTTGAATTGGGATTTCTCTATTTCCGTTTTCTTCTTTGTTTTTTTTTCTTTTTTTTTTTGAATGATAGTCTTCCCTTTTTATAGATTTCTTTCAAACCATTTTTGGAAGAAAACTATCCGTTGGAGTGTACCTTGCAACAAAATATATCCGTTAGAAATAAAGTAAAATAGAAATATTACCGTTAGAGCTGATCTGGCAATTTGATTTTTCGTTCCAGGTGGGTTGGAGTCGACTCTAACTTTTCTGGAGTCGGCTCTAACTCGAAACACTTTAATCCGTTAATTCTGGAGTCGTCTCTGACTTTTCTGGGGTCGACAAGAAACTTTTCTGGAGTCGACTCTAACAGACCCGGAGTCGACTCTAAGTCGGGGCCAGAAAAATCAACGTTCTGTCTTTTCTGTTGGAGTCGGCTCTAACAGTCTCGGAGTCGACTCTAACTTCCGTGCCAGATACTGGAGTCGGCTCTGTGATTCTCGGAGTCGACTCTAATGTCTGCAATCTTACCTAGACATTAGATTCGATCCAGAACAAGATTTAACTCCTGATTTTGATCATTCAATCGACTTATAATCTGAAAAACTTAATCAAAATCATTAGAGCCTTCAATTGTTATACTCAAATAGTTTTGTTAATCATCAAAATCATCAATTGGGTCAACAATCTCCCCCTTTTTGATGATAACAAAAACTTTGAGTATATGCATTCAAAAAATTCATTCGAACTAAAGATTATAGTCATTTTAAAGCTTAAAACATTTTTAATGAAGGATTTGATGCCAATATTCAAAGTGAACTTTTAAAATTATGCATGAGTTCTATATAAGCCATCAATTATGAACATTTAAACTAAATGTACAGAAAATTGCAATTAAGCTTGTTGTTAAGCTCCCCCTGCATTGAATAGCTCCCCCTATATATAAAAATCAAATTTTAATTGAACTGATTAAAATTTCAAGTCTCTTTCTTTTTGCATAAACAATCATTTCTCCCCCTTTCTTTCTTTCTTTTTGCATATTCAACCATCTCTCATTAAAATTTCAAGTCTTTTTTTTTGCATATTCAACCATCTCTCCCCCTTTTTTGTTATCAGCAATAAGGAGAGTATTAGATAAAGAAAGTTATTAGAGAAAAATTGTTGGTTCAATAAGACATAGGGATTCAAGCAGTCAATCATAGACAGATTTGAAAATGTGTAATTGCATTACATAAGTAAGAAACATTACATAAGTTGATTCAAGTACATTCCAAAGTGAGATACATTAGATACTCAAAATTCCTAAATACAAACTATCAAGATAAAGTAAACCTGGAGAACCTAAGATACAAAAGAGTATCAAAATCAAAATCAAAGTCAGATATGTTTGAATACAATTTTCTTCAAGTGACCTATGATTTCCATTACATCATCTTTTTGAGATTTCTTAAAATTTTCAAGACAAGCTTCAATCTGTGAGACTGCAAGGTCAATGTCCTTCTTCAGTTGACCAGTTGCATGAACATAAGATCCCGAGCCATCAGCAATGCCTTCCATCCTTTCAAAGATTTTGTGAAGTTCAGCACCAAAGGATTCAACAGAATTGCTTATGGAAAAGGAAATCATGTCAAGTCTCGAGTTAAGTTCTTCTTTTAGCTGATTGAAGTCTTCTTTTAATTGATTAATCTCATGAGATCTCTGACTGTCATATTCAGCAAGCAAGGCTCTCAACTGACCAATCTGCTCATCAGAGAATCTCCCAGAAGCAGTAACAGACAGATGTGGAGGAGAGGGAACTGTGCTCGGTCCAGCTTCTGAAGGTCCAGCTGTAGATGGTCCCGCAATAAATGGATCAGGGACTGATGGTCCCGCAGTGGATGGTCCAGGGATATCTTCTACTCTGGCCTCTTCAGTTCTATCTCTCTCAGCTCTTTCTTCTCGTCCTCCTTTCATCCAGATACCATTTAACTTCTTGAAGCCCATCCGATGAATAGTAGAAATACTATAATAGTCAGTGTGCCTTAATTTCCTTAGGGGTTCATTATCCATAATTAGCACACCTTGGCTTCTAAAGATCAATGTCAGAACCATACCATATGGCAGTGTAGATCTTTTCTTTGTAGCAGCCTCTGCCATATAACCAATCATCATGCCAGCTAGGTTGACTGGCCTTCCAGTTATAATACAATCCATCAAAAGAATGTCTCGCTCCGAGACGTACTCAAATCTACCAATTTTGGGGAATAAAATTCTTCCACATATGTTGTGTAGTAACCTGAGCTCCAGATTTAATTGATTAGCAAGAATTTCCTCAAACTCGGTTACATCCCTCCCTAACATTCTTGACAATGCACCACTTCTATCATCATGCTGATATTCCATAATACCAATTGTGGGCATTTCCAACAGATTTCCAAGGATTTCAGCAGTTATTACAACTCTAGTTCCTCTTACAATACTGACTAAACCGCCTTCTCCTCTACTCAAATCATTGTAAAATTCTCTCACTAGGGCAGGATAAGTGGGGATATCTAATGAACAAATTTTTTTCCCACCCCATTTCTTTTAAACATCTTCCTATTGAGAAGCCCTCCGACTCAAAGAAATCAAAGTTGACCTTCCTTCCAGTTGTGATAGTCTTACCGGCTAGTTGATCTACTTTGGGTGAAGAGGGTGAAGGAGGGGAATCTTCTTGAGTGGCCGAAGAGGAGGATGGCGAGGGTTGCCTCCGAATCGTGCGTCGCCTCGTGGGAACGGACGCTCCTCCGACGAAACCGCGCCTCTTGGGTGCCATTGAGTTGATTGGAATGTGTAATCAAAGGTTTTGAGAAGATTGGGGAGGTTGGAAAGGCTTTGGAACTCCTTGGAGGGGTTTTGGGAGACGGATAAAATGATTTGGGGTCGACTCCGCCTTTTTATTTTTGACCTAGTTCGACCTAGAGTCGACTCCCGAAAACTGGGTGTCGGCTCCGAACCAGAAAGTCTGTCAGCGCTCGAATTAGAGTCGGCTCTACAGAAGCCGGAGTCGGCTCTAATTGCTTAGACAGAACATCAAAAACTAAGGTGTCGACTCCACAAACTGTTAGAGTCGACTCTAACAGTTTCAGAGATAAAAAATCAAGTTTCAAGGATCTGAAACTATTCAAATTAATCATCAAACTCTAGATAAATGTTCCTTAGCAATTGGGGAAACAATGAATCAAGATCTAGATAGATTTCCTTATTGAATATCGAGATTTTTCAAGAAATTGATGAAATCTAGATAGTTGTTCTTAAGAGTTTCAGAAAATTATTCCAAAGGATCACAAACTCCTAATTCTCCTCTAAGATAACAAAATCTCTCTTCACTTAAGGGTTTTGTAAATATATCTGCCAGTTGTTCTTCAGTATTCACATAATCAAGACAAATTTCATTATTGGCAACATGTTCTCTTATAAAGTGATATCTAATTTCAATATGCTTTGTTCTTGAGTGTTGAATTGGATTTTTAGTTAGATTGATTGCACTTGTATTATCACATCTTATAGGTGTCTTATCAAGTGTGATACCATAGTCTTCAAGTTGTCTCTTAATCCATAGGATTTGAGCACAGCAACTTCCAGCTGCAACATATTCTGCTTCAGCAGTAGATAATGCAACCGAATTTTGCTTTTTGCTAAACCATGAGATTAAGTTACTTCCTAAAAATTGGCATGCACCACTTGTGCTTTTTCTATCTAACTTACATCCAGCATAATCAGAATCAGAATAAGCAATCAGATTTAATGTTGAGTCTCTAGAATACCATAAACCTACATTTTTTGTTCCACTAAGGTATCTAAGAATTCTTTTAACAGCAATTAAATGTGATTCTTTAGGTTCAGACTGAAATCTAGCACATAAGCAAACAGCAAACATTATGTCTGGTCTACTTGCAGTTAAGTAAAGTAGGGATCCGATTATACCTCGATAATATTTTTGATCAACCTTCTTACCTTCTTCATCTTTGTCCAGCTTGCATGAAGGACTCATTGGTGTTCCGAGGGGTTTGATTGATTCCATACCAAACTTCTTTAGAATTT